>OY757541.1:0-2500 GCA_963584105.1 Alviniconcha strummeri
CTAACCCTAACCCTAACCCTAACCCTAACCCTAACCCTAACCCTAACCCTAACCCTAACCCTAACCCTAACCCTAACCCTAACCCTAACCCTAACCCTAACCCTAACCCTAACCCTAACCCTAACCCTAACCCTAACCCTAACCCTAACCCTAACCCTAACCCTAACCCTAACCCTAACCCTAACCCTAACCCTAACCCTAACCCTAACCCTAACCCTAACCCTAACCCTAACCCTAACCCTAACCCTAACCCTAACCCTAACCCTAACCCTAACCCTAACCCTAACCCTAACCCTAACCCTAACCCTAACCCTAACCCTAACCCTAACCCTAACCCTAACCCTAACCCTAACCCTAACCCTAACCCTAACCCTAACCCTAACCCTAACCCTAACCCTAACCCTAACCCTAACCCTAACCCTAACCCTAACCCTAACCCTAACCCTAACCCTAACCCTAACCCTAACCCTAACCCTAACCCTAACCCTAACCCTAACCCTAACCCTAACCCTAACCCTAACCCTAACCCTAACCCTAACCCTAACCCTAACCCTAACCCTAACCCTAACCCTAACCCTAACCCTAACCCTAACCCTAACCCTAACCCTAACCCTAACCCTAACCCTAACCCTAACCCTAACCCTAACCCTAACCCTAACCCTAACCCTAACCCTAACCCTAACCCTAACCCTAACCCTAACCCTAACCCTAACCCTAACCCTAACCCTAACCCTAACCCTAACCCTAACCCTAACCCTAACCCTAACCCTAACCCTAACCCTAACCCTAACCCTAACCCTAACCCTAACCCTAACCCTAACCCTAACCCTAACCCTAACCCTAACCCTAACCCTAACCCTAACCCTAACCCTAACCCTAACCCTAACCCTAACCCTAACCCTAACCCTAACCCTAACCCTAACCCTAACCCTAACCCTAACCCTAACCCTAACCCTAACCCTAACCCTAACCCTAACCCTAACCCTAACCCTAACCCTAACCCTAACCCTAACCCTAACCCTAACCCTAACCCTAACCCTAACCCTAACCCTAACCCTAACCCTAACCCTAACCCTAACCCTAACCCTAACCCTAACCCTAACCCTAACCCTAACCCTAACCCTAACCCTAACCCTAACCCTAACCCTAACCCTAACCCTAACCCTAACCCTAACCCTAACCCTAACCCTAACCCTAACCCTAACCCTAACCCTAACCCTAACCCTAACCCTAACCCTAACCCTAACCCTAACCCTAACCCTAACCCTAACCCTAACCCTAACCCTAACCCTAACCCTAACCCTAACCCTAACCCTAACCCTAACCCTAACCCTAACCCTAACCCTAACCCTAACCCTAACCCTAACCCTAACCCTAACCCTAACCCTAACCCTAACCCTAACCCTAACCCTAACCCTAACCCTAACCCTAACCCTAACCCTAACCCTAACCCTAACCCTAACCCTAACCCTAACCCTAACCCTAACCCTAACCCTAACCCTAACCCTAACCCTAACCCTAACCCTAACCCTAACCCTAACCCTAACCCTAACCCTAACCCTAACCCTAACCCTAACCCTAACCCTAACCCTAACCCTAACCCTAACCCTAACCCTAACCCTAACCCTAACCCTAACCCTAACCCTAACCCTAACCCTAACCCTAACCCTAACCCTAACCCTAACCCTAACCCTAACCCTAACCCTAACCCTAACCCTAACCCTAACCCTAACCCTAACCCTAACCCTAACCCTAACCCTAACCCTAACCCTAACCCTAACCCTAACCCTAACCCTAACCCTAACCCTAACCCTAACCCTAACCCTAACCCTAACCCTAACCCTAACCCTAACCCTAACCCTAACCCTAACCCTAACCCTAACCCTAACCCTAACCCTAACCCTAACCCTAACCCTAACCCTAACCCTAACCCTAACCCTAACCCTAACCCTAACCCTAACCCTAACCCTAACCCTAACCCTAACCCTAACCCTAACCCTAACCCTAACCCTAACCCTAACCCTAACCCTAACCCTAACCCTAACCCTAACCCTAACCCTAACCCTAACCCTAACCCTAACCCTAACCCTAACCCTAACCCTAACCCTAACCCTAACCCTAACCCTAACCCTAACCCTAACCCTAACCCTAACCCTAACCCTAACCCTAACCCTAACCCTAACCCTAACCCTAACCCTAACCCTAACCCTAACCCTAACCCTAACCCTAACCCTAACCCTAACCCTAACCCTAACCCTAACCCTAACCCTAACCCTAACCCTAACCCTAACCCTAACCCTAACCCTAACCCTAACCCTAACCCTAACCCTAACCCTAACCCTAACCCTAACCCTAACCCTAACCCTAACCCTAACCCTAACCCTAACCCTAACCCTAACCCTAACCCTAACCCTAACCCTAACCCTAACCCTAACCCTAACCCTAACCCTAACCCTAACCCTAACCCTAACCCTAACCCTAACCCTAACCCTAACCCTAA
>OY757541.1:7500-28336 GCA_963584105.1 Alviniconcha strummeri
AATAATAGGGTGCCTAATACACTAGAAAAACAAAGTGTGAGAAGTAAATCAGTGTAAATAGTTCCACCTTTGTTGACATTGTTGAAATGAGTGACGTGTGGAAGGTTCTGGAATTAATATAACCCGAACACACACACACACACACACACACACACACACATGGTTCGATAAAGAAAAACTGAGGCATTAAATTCGTTGTTTTCAAGAAGTGTTATTAATAAAAGTATAAAAGTGTAAAATCTGGTCCATACAAAATTCTTTGTAAAGTGAGAAAAAAAAGACAAAGCAAATATTAAACATAATTCGCACATAGTCCTAAGTGACCAAATATGAAATATGAAAAGACAATTCCAAAATGGTGACATGTTTACAAAAGAGACATTATTGGCTGAACATTAATGGAGATGACACTGATGATAAGCATGCCACAAGAATGTGTAACAGAAGTTATACAGTGATTTTTTTTTCCCTAACCCTGACTCCTTGATAACCCGTCTACACAAATATTTAACAAAACCCTAACATACTCTTTCACTCACTAACCCTAACCCTGAACCCTAACAAACTAACACATTTCAATCACTAACTCTAACCCCCTAATACTTTCTTGTAAATCCCCTAATCTTGTCCCTAATATCTGAAACGCTTCGGTTGCTCAGCATTTTTGCGGTGATCGGGTAACACTGGAGAACCGGTCTAACACACTTTATGATGCTGACCGCAGTTCCCCTATAAGCACCGAAGAGCTTGTGCAGTGCGATGTGTTCGCTGGCTGTCCACTTCACGCGGTAGCCTGATGGAATCTGCAAACAAGTAAATTGATTAGAAACTATTTTCACACATTTGTTTTTCTGTGTTTGATAGTTGTAGCCTTTTCCTTTGGAGTAAATGTTCAAGAGAGACAGACAGTAAAATGCAGAGCATGCATGTATATATATATATAAAATGTACATAATTGACACATGATATTCACAAATATTGAGAATATAAACGAATGTGATCATGTTCAAAATCGAGAGAGAGAGAGAGAGAGAGAGAGAGAGAGAGAGAGAGAGAGAGAGAGAGAGAGAGAGAGAGAGAGAGAGAGAGAGAGAGGCTAATAGTTTAATTACAGATGCTTGCGTTTGTTGTGGTATAGAGAGTATGAATGACAGCACTGAAAAGGCATAATTGTGGGGTTGACACCTAATAACTTTGGTCTGCATTGGTATGGTTTTGACACATAATTAATATCCACGTATTTGTACAACACAGAAAGGACGACAAAGTATAAGGTGATTTTCTGCCCAAATCAGTGCTTTGGTTTATTTTTGTGTAAGCGTCCTAATTAGCCTAAGGGAACAGTGAAGAATCTTACGTCTCGTGTCTTCAGCTTGGTCAACTCTGGTTTGTACCATTCTTTGATCGCGTCTGGAACACTTCCCAGCAGGGTCATGTCCACTGTGAACAGAAGATGCAATCATAGTTAGAAACGACTCTTGACGTTGGGGGCAAATAATACATTAGGATAGGGAATGCATACAGATCCCAGGGTTAATCAACAAAGTTTGAGAAAGCTGCATTCTTGATTACTTTCATCATGGTGTGCCACTGAATTTTGGGACGCAGGGGCTTCTGTCAAGGGTGCCTGTGTTGTGTCAGGGGCTTGTGTTGAGGGTCCCTGTGTCGTGGCCGTGGCTGTTGTTGAGGGTCCCTGTGTTGAGGCCGTGGCTGTTGTTGAGGGTCCCTGTGTTGAGGCCGTGGCTGTTGTTGAGGGTCCCTGTGTTGAGGCCGTGGCTGTTGTTGAGGGTCCCTGTGTCGAGTCCAGGGCTGGTGTTGAGGGTGGGTCCTGGGTGTCAGGGGCAGGGGCTGGTTGCTCGAAGGTGGGCGGTCCAGTGATCGTGGCTTGTGGTGCAGACACTTTTGGATGGACAAAGAAGGCAATAGCAGAGGTACCCTCAAGGGAAAACATCACAAGGTATGTTTATGAAATTGTATATACTCAGTTGCTTTGGTTTTGCATTTAAGCTTGTTTTTTTTTGCTGGGTTGGGGGCCATTTTTGCTGATACTGTGTGTGCATTGTAACCGGTGCCGGATGTGCAATGAACTTGTTTGGTATTGCTGATGTGCAGCTTACCAGAGGAAAGGTCGTTGTTTATCCTTTGCACGACTGCCAGCATGTCCTTACGGAGCGCCACCCCCTCGTACCACTGAGTGTGGGTGGCCTCCGTATGCTGCATTTTGGCGGAGAGCACTTTAACGAATTTAGCGTCCTCGTACATGTACTGCACACACACAAATTTATGATAATGTTTAATGAAGTAATTATAACAAATAAAAGTTCAGTCTTTCATTCTTGTACTTTGATCGCATCCTATCACCTTACCTCTCATGCTGGGTTAGTTAATTGTAAAGAAAATATATATGTATGTATATAAATTTTAAACAAATTGAGAAATAACAACAAAATTCACTCACGCGGCCTGCCAGTGCCTTCCGTAGCTGACTGGCGGATCCACCAAGAACCTCCTTCACAATTTTGTTCACATGACTTGGTGTGAGTTTTTCACCGGTGGAAGTCGTGAAGACGGAATGGTTTTTCGTGAGCAGGGGGCATATTTGCGGCCTGACGGTTTCAGTGTATTTGTAGAGGAGCTGAAGGTCACTAGTTGCCAACATAATGGGTGCACTGCCCATAGACCCTGAGGTCTTGTGCTGGGCAACCTGAAAAGGAGTTGTGACTGACATTTTGCCATGATATAACCTTTTATGTATAATGAGGCCTTACATGTTCTGAAAAAAAGTCAGGAAGGCAACCCATACCAGGCAGGGAGGGGTGGTGGGTACTAGAGTGTCATGGGCAGGTAAGACATATTTCATGTTATATCTCATGGGGTAGAAAAGTTAGCGGACATCAAGGGGGCCATCACATGGTTAGCCATGGTTCCATTTTAACAATTTCTCATGAAACTACAAGCAATAAACCACATTCAGTGTTTTATGCCTAACATTTTGGATAGCACTTGATACAGTTCAGGTACCCTATTTCAGGTGTGACTGCCGCCTTAGAAGAAAAAACTAAGGAAACAGAATAACTTTTGAATTACCTCAATGCAAAAAAAACCAGGGTCCACTTCTTTCGCTGCGTACAGTTCTTCCGTAGTCATATTGGCGATCTCGCCCACCCTGCTGAAGTTTGTGATCATCAGCAGGGCGACCGCCGACATTCTTTTTTTATATTTAGGAGTGGACGGAGCGTCAAGTGTGCGCCGCAGCTCCGCCAGGTCCATTTTCTGAAGATCCATGGGATCTTCTGTAATTACATAAGACACCAAGGATGATTATGTATTTTATTTTGCATTGACATATGTGTTGTTATAATTGTGAAATACTCTTTCAATGAATTGTGTTAAATGCCTAACATGTAAAGAACCCTCGCACAAATGCACACACACATGCCCGCCCGCCCGCACGCACGCACGCACACTTTGAAACAAAAGATTTGGTGGTCATCAGTATTACCAGTGGACCGGACGCGCTGCTGCACATTTCTCTGGTGCCGGAGCTTGGACAGGTTGCTCCTGGAAGCCAATGTACAGAGCATATTATTAAATTGTGGAAAGCAACTGTTAACCTAAAGCAAAACATTACTTCAAAAGCATGGTCATGATGACTACATTTAAAGCGTATATAAAATGAAAGGGAAAAGCGAGAACAGGCAATGGGTAAGGCTGTGCTTACTTTTTACTTCTTCCAGTGGTTTTGCAGCAGTGTCAGCATGCGCTGGACCTCCTGCTCCACAATGTGGCTCTGCTGCAGAAACATTGTTCGTCTCTCCAGGAGGTACTGGAGGAATCGCTGCACAAAAGAAGTATACAGTGTAAACAGAAAGGCTGAAACTCATTGACGTTGATTTTGTTAACTTTATGTGACCAGTTATATGACCCTGACTGTGCCCACCCTGCCCCAGCCTTTGCACTCACCTCGAGGTCTCGAACTTTGTTGACCGCATTAGATGCGGTCTTTGGGTTCTGCCGAGCAGCTTCAAGCAGTGGCAACAGGAACGCCTGCTCTAATTTGTTGGAGGCCGTATCCTGGTCGTCACTTGGAATCTGAAAACATGTCACAGATTTGAACACTGTATACCGGATATAACCTATGCATCGGTATTCTGTACAAAAGGAAATGCTAACAACTGTACCTGACTGGGAGAGAACTTTGTATTCTGTACAAACCATATTGTCGGTTATGACTGCTATGACAGAAGCAATGTTAGAAGACATTGTAGCTGCATTGAAAGAACAAATTTAAATGGACCAACATCAGCAAACCCCTTTGCTACTTAGGACACCTCCTGTATGATTTGTAATAATCTGCTTACAGAGAAGATCTGTCGCAGGTGCACATGTCGATTGATCGTTTGCAGCGCTGCAATTGGATGCAGCACTGCTGTTCGTCGTGTCTGCAAGCTCTTGCCCTCGTGCTGCTTGAGGAAGTTGCTGTAGTCAATCCAGATCTCTTCTGAAAAAGGTAAGGATAATTATGCAATTGCATGATATTCTTAGAAATTCTGCAGTGCCTAAACTCTATATGATTTTAAAGGGTTAAATACCGAAACAAACAAAATGATTTCAGTTCTTACTATTCACAACTTCCAGAGGCAGGCCCACCTCAGGTTGTTCTGTGCCTCGCTGAAGGCCAGTGAGGTCTGTAACAGAGAAACCCACAATTACATGAGACAAAAGGGGAAAATATTAAGTTAGTAAGCAAGTTGATGGCGATACACATATACATTTCTTTATATCCCAGCCAGCCTGCCACAGTTCTAATATATATTTGTTTGCACAGGGTTTTCGGTCTGAGAAGGGGATGATAACTGAGCACAAAAGTACATCAGTAGCCAAAACAAGCATACATCTCATTTATACCAACACTACAAAAAGTATTTCACTTGCCCCGAAAATTATGTATAATGTTCCAAAGGAAATGTGTGGCTTAAATTACACATCAGTGACCTGTTTCTATTCCACCTGCCCGTTAGCAGGAACATGCTGTGCATAATTATTCGCTTACATTTATTATTTTGCACTCCTTCACTGTCAATAAGCATAAACTCTCAAATTACACTTTGAATATGTTGTCTTGGCCCTCTTGCTGCTGCCTTTCATGTTTTCTGCATATTTCAGGCTGTCTTTGTCGACTTTGTGGAACTTCACCAGGTGTTGTCCCAGATTTGTGGTAAATATCGTACACCCGACCACCGAGCATGGCTTTTGCTGAAATTGACAAAAGTATAAATAATTGTGGTTAACAGTATGACACTTAAGCATGTTGTTGTTGTGTTTTTTATTTCTATAATAATAGGACACTTTCAGTCATAGCACAACATTTTGTGATGAAAACCATGGTTAACCATGAAATCATTCTTACTTATTTACAGCATCAAAACTGATGGGTCAACCTGACATCCGAGGACATGAAGCCCCACATCATCATCATGGGTTTTAACAATCATATAATGCATACCTTACTGGCCAACATAGTGATACCACTGAGACTGTAAATTACCTGCATGGCAGTTGGCCGCTGGCTGTAACGCCACTTGACCGACTGTTCTCTCGTCTGGCTGTGTGCTGCACTACGCAGATGTTTGGCCACATTCCAAACAAGTTTGTCGCAGTACGGGCACTGATTTTTCTTCCTGCAACACAACAGTATGTATGACAACACATGTATATTGCTTCCAGAAACTCGCCTTCCCTTCACACACACACACACACACACAGAGAGAGAGAGAGAGAGAGAGAGAGAGAGAGAGAGAGAGAGAGAGAGAGAGAGAGAGAGAGAGAGAGAGAGAAGAGGCATGTATACCGTTTGGAAGGTTCCCGTTGGGCAGTTTTTTGTTCAGCTGGCACGGCACTGCCCTTTGGTTTGGGTTGCCTTGCGTAGTTTTTTCTGCAAAAATCAACAAATTGAAAGTATTCATCTACTTTCTCTGGAGCTAAACCTGCAACATATTTATAATCTTTTGCATACCTTTCATTCTACATCTGATTTTATGCGACCTGCGGTAATTCATTTACTTGATTGCAAGCAGATAGAATGTTCAAAGAGTTAGTACAACTGGCTTGCCAGTTTGTTGTAGTAAACATAATCATGCTGTTCAGTTACACATAGGCATGTGCATACTTGCTCCTGATCAAGTTTATAACAACACGCTTTGTTTTGGCATCCATCAGTTCCGGCATAAGATCGTAGTCCTCATCACAGTCATGTGAAAACAAGAGTTCAGTACTAGTTACAGTTGTGGTGTAAATGTGATCGTTGTTGACGTAGTAGTAGTAGAAGTATCATGACAAGTACTAATACAAAGGTTGTAGCAAAAATAGTTCTAACAGTAGCAGTAGTAGTACTAACAGTAGTAGTTGTAGCAGTAGCATAGTAGTCGTAGACAGACATTACTTACCATCGACTGAGGTTTCCATCACCTCCTCTTCCTCAGCATCTGAAACATGAGTTTAGTAACAGCAGTGAACATAGTGGTTGACGTGTAGCATGAGTAGTATTCCACATAGAAGTAGCAGGGTGAGTATTGATATAGTGATATAGACAGACTGTTACCTTCGAATAGCATGTTCTTGGTCTTGGGCTGGGCCTTCTCAGAATTCCCTGAAATATAATAATAGCAGTGAACATAATGATAATGTACATTTATCATGCGCTCATCGACGCCCTGAGTGCTCGCATCATACATATTAACCTAAATACAATATTTTACATGTACATAGAGGACAGTCCAACCCAAACAGTTTGCATAAGGCATTATATGGAAACACACACACACACACACACACACACACACACACACACACACACACACACACACACACACACACACACACACACACACACATATATGACTGTAGCAGAAACTAGGCATTGATATTAGTTGGTGCGGAAATACTGTGAGAAGAGGAAGGTTTGCAAATGTGGGGTCCAAATCAAGAGAAAGTGTGAAAGCCATGAGTCTTGCATTCGAATATTGTTGGATTTTTAGCATGGGGGTGTCAGAAGAAGAGTGTATGAAGTGTACAAAATGGTTGAAGCGTAGCATGAGTAATATTGCTCATAGTAGTAGCAGGGTGAGTATTGACCTTCGACTATCATGTTCTGGTCAGCCTCCTCCACCTCCTCAGCATTCCCTGAAAGATAATAAAATTAGTGAACATAATAATAATAATAATGTACATTTATCATGCGCTTATCAACGGCGTGAGTGCTCACATCATATATATTAACCTAAATACAATATTATATATGTACATAGAGGACAGTCCAACCAAACCAGTTTACATAAGGTATTATATGGAAACACACACACACACACACACACACACACACACACACACACACACACGACTGTAGCAGAAACTAGGCATTGATATTAGTTGGGGCGGAAATACTGTGAGAAGCGGAAGGTTTCCAAATGTGGGGTCCAAATCAAGAGAAAGTGTGAAAGCCATGAGTCTTGCATTGGTATGTAGGGGAGTGGAATGGGGAGTTGAGGGAAAGCAGGTTGGAAGCATGGATGAAGAGTCACAAGTCAGAGGTTGCTATAACATAACTTTTATTTGTACACCAACCACCAGGAAACAGTGTCTGTATTGGAAAAGACACAAGCAAACAAAACATTTAGAACATGAAAGCAAATATAAAGTATAAACAACAGCAATTACTAATCTAATAAATACAAGAACCATGTAGTTTACCTGTGGGTTACTATAATACATGATAAAATGATTAATAATAAAGAACATAAATCGTGTGCTTGACTTACACTTAAAACCCGTATCTCACAGAGTCGCGGTGAGTATACATGAGACGGCCAGTCAATTAACTGATGAACTCCCAGTATACATGATGATGATGAAGTGTTGCTTAGTGTCCTCAGATGTCAGTTGACATATTAGGGACAAGTTGTGACCAATGCCGAAGCACGGTTCAATAATTCTTTACGTCCACGGAAACCAGAAGGCTCGTTAGGACGGACAGCCCAGGACGGCCACCTCGACTCTCACACAGCTCCTGAGCTATGCCAGTATACAATAAAGTAACAGTGAAAAATACGGATTACCAAGCTCATTTTTAACTAAACAGGAAGAATGAGATAATCGTTACAGCAGTTCCACTTAAGCACACAACTAGATGGATAGTGACACGGGTGGCTTTTGGGAGCATGCCGTAAGCGGGAGGAAGTCAGTCATAAACTGACCGGCTCCAGCCTCGTTACTCAAAGCGTTACAGCATGTCACTGTTACTGACTAGCAGAGCATATCTGTGAACAACGTCAAGCGTTTTACTGACGCGGGTAGCACAGCAAGAATCTAAACTGCTGATCTGGCTGCGCCTGTCTGCTCGGTTAGTGAACAGAGACAGACCTAATTACCACCACTGACGCGCATCGCCGGCCAGTTCGGGTACACGCACAAAGACTCGGAAAGGGTTTACAAGCTAAGTAGAGTGAAAGTCTGCGCGCCCAAGACTCGGCCATACAAAAGCCGGATCAAAACAGAAATAACATGTCTCGCAGTTTATACAATCACCCTATGCACTAAACCACATTCAACTAATAAACTGAACATTCCACAACTATGAAGTCAACATCTTCAAAGTGTTAGCCATAATATACCACCGATTTTATGTAGTAAACTAAACAAATAAGTTATGCCGCACTGACAAAGTACCCATACTTTAAGAGGGATAACTTTGCATCGGCAAAGCATCACTCAAACTGAACATCCAACAATGGCAGCATAACATACTAGCTACATATCAGCAGCATAACATAATAGCTACATTTTGGAAACATCGGTCATCCTGTGGCATAAAGGCTTAACATTCAAACGCACAAAGTACTCTGACGCCATAGCGGCTGCAACCAGGCGGCACTGAATCTGACGCCGAAATTACCCACGTATTCAAGAACCAAAATGAAGGCACGTTGTGAACATGATAACATTATAAACATACATTATTTACATCAATAAGAAACAACAGAAAAACAAGCCATAGAAGAATAACTACTTACAGGCTCTCCCCTGAGATGAACACATGAACACCAGCCGCAACAGTAAACAAACAACCTGCCTCTGCAGGGACACTGGGGGAAAGGGACGCTGCCGTTGTTGTTGTTGTTGAAGTGTTGCTTAGTGTCCTCAGATGTCATTTGACATATTAGGGACAAGTTGTGACCAATGCCGAAGCACGGTTCAATAAATCTTTACGTCCACGGAAACCAGAAGGCTCGTTAGGACGGACAGCCCAGGACGTCCACCTCGACTCTCACACAGCTCCTGAACTATGACGCTGCCGGCTCAGCACACAACTTTTAACACCTTAGATAATTGGGCCATAAACCCCCTACCCAATCAAAAAGGAAAAGGACCGGAAAGAAAAGGTTATAGGGTTATGGCCCGGAACATGTATACAATACACTCGGTTACAGGTATATTGTTGGGTATTTAGCATGGGGGTGTCAGAAGAAGAGTGTATAAAGTGTACAAAATGGTTGAAGTGTAGCATGAGTAATATTCCTCATAGTAGTAGCATGGTGAGTATAGAAATAGCGATATAGACGGATATTACTTACCGCTAGACACGGCAACTTGTTTGATCGCTTCCATTGTAATCTGTAATAATGGGGGTGAATCATTATTATATATACACTATACAGGGCATTCAGGCAATACTAGATACATAATTATGGCATTATGTATAGAGGACACCCTTTCAGACTACATAAGAAGACATTTTTTACTAATCAGTATGCATTTTGCACTTTTGTTTACTAAGAGAGTACACAAGTAAACATTTATGGTGTGATAACAGAACATGTTATGCCCTGATATAACCGTAATGAAGGAATGTCATGAATGCTATACTGCCGTGGCATGATAACAGAACATGTTTCGGCATGCTATAACCCTAATGGTGGAATGGGTGTAAAACACCAAGTTATTTACTTACAAATTAATAAAGAAATTACTGCAATGAACTAAACACTGCATTGAAGTTAATGTTTGTACGCAAGAAGAGAGAGAGAGAGAGAGAGAGAGAGAGAGAGAGAGAGAGAGAGAGAGAGAGAGAGAGAGAGAGAGAGAGAGAGAATTTAAACAACTACCAACATCATAGATGTGCATATATATCTATATACATACATGCATACTTACAAATCATCTAAAACGAGTAAACTACAGATTGGGGTATACTTTACAATTAAATAAGGAAACTACTACAATGGCACACTCCAGTGCTACGAATATTTGCACACCCAGACGTACAAGGTTGCAGGGAACATTTCATAGAGTATATGAAACAACCACATAATACTCTTGATGAAATACATTCATACCAGGCCACAGAGAGAGAGAGAGAGAGAGAGAGAGAGAGAGAGAGAGAGAGAGAGAGAGAGAGAGAGAGAGAGAGAGAATTTAAATGACTGCCACTGCCAGCATATATATATACACACGAAACAAACGAGTCATCTAAAACAAATGATTACAGACTGACACAGTGACAGCGGTTGGGTCAATTATTACAAGAATAACTAAACACCAATATGTATTAATGGGGGTGAATCATTATTATATGTATACAGGGCATTCAAGCAATACTGGAGGCAAAATTACTCGTGTAGACTTGTACTGAAGTTGTAAAGATAACTATAATATGACAAGTACTACAAATACAATACCGCACACTATATATAGTCAGAACAAAACAAACTGGAATAAGGACGGGCCATGAATGCTACACTGCCACCGAGTAGGTCAGCAAAATGAAAAAATGAAGAAGAAAAAATAAATAGAAGTTATAATCGAAAGATTATTGAAGAAATTTGAAGATTTCTGTACTACAACTAAACTTGATAGCACTAGAAATTCTGAGCACAAACAATATATACATTTTGCCAAAATTGAAACCAGGAATTTGCCTTTCGCAACAGAGTTGCACCAACCTGGAAATCACTGTTAATATGTACTAAAAATACACCATCTATTCACCAGTCTAAAATTCTTCTTGTAAATCTCCTGCTACTGACCACATCCTATGTCAAAATACATCACTCAACGAAGAAGAAGAAGAAAATATATGTATAAAAACCACACTACAAACATACACATGACCAGAGAAAATGACCGACTAAACAAAACAAATGATTTTCGTACTAATCAACGCATACATAGTATACATCAAAGCCGCGCATAATCAACACAACAAATAGCAACGTCACGGGCAAAGATGAACAGCACTGCGAAAACTACACGAACTTGAAGGAAATGTAACTGGAAATAACACAAACTGCTTGTACTGTTGTAGACTTTGAAACTGATTGACCGCCGGCTTTCTTTCATGTTGCTTAACGTCCACGGAGGCGGGATGACCTATTAGGGACGGGGACAGAGTGGGAAGGGGACAGGGTGATTGGCTCGACCGCGGAAACCGCCCGAAAAAGACCGGAGAGACCGTAGACCGCCGCCAGAATAATGGAAGTGTTAAGGCGGTGTCCCCTCGCCATTGCCCAGCGACTTGTGCACCGCGCAATTGCTCTTTCAACTGCTGTGCTGGACAGAGTCACACCCGCCGGCTACGCGCGCTTTTTACTTATGCTGGCGGGCGGACCACACGGAGTGACTGTCTAGCGAACTCTGGGCGAAATGCCTGAGGCACTTGAAACTGCTATGTTGTGTTACTTCGAACTTTTCATCAGATCCAAACTCGAAGAGTACTAAACGGATTTTAATGCGGTTTAAAATGCAAAAATCTATGGATTACCAACTTTCTAGTTATCACAAATTATCGTTGTTGCCTAGTCTATAAAAATCTATGGATTACCAACTTTCTAGTTATCACAAATTATCATTGTTGCCTAGTCTATAAAAAATCTATGGATTACCAACTTTCTAGTTATCACAAATGATCATTGTTGCCTAGTCTATAAAAATCTATGGATTACCAACTTTCTAGTTATCACAAATGATCATTGTTGCCTAGTCTATAAAAATCTATGGATTACCAACTTTCTAGTTATCACAAATGATCATTGTTGCCTAGTCTATAAAAATCTATGGATTACCAACTTTCTAGTTATCACAAATTGTCACTGTTGCCTAGTCTATCAAATGAAGTTAAACAAAAGTAACGACGCGAGCTCAGCCGTGGAACCAAGTTCGCAGCAATTAACCTCAAATTAACTAATTACCACAGGACCAGTACTACTAAACACTATCATAGATTTAACACTAGGGCCATAAAATACACCAAACATTTAACTACATACACAGTCCTTCTACTTATCTACCAAAAGAATCGAAAATGAGTCCGGGTCACAAACACAAACGCCAAATTCGGCGTCATATTCGGAGTTCTGCAACGAATTCAGTCTGGAAATCCCGAATTTATTTAATCTATGCCCTTATCTACTCCTATGCTTGATTTTGAAAGTCTACATCACAAATACTAACTATAAATTATTACAACAATAACTAAACACCAATTATACTTAATCACATAATACTAGGGGTATGTTGGCGGGATTAAGTGCGTAGGACACTTTCGGTCATAGGACAGGGTTAGTCCTACTCATCTAATCCGGGCAATATTTCATGACTAAACTGCACAAACTACAGGGTTAACCGGGAAAGAGTTGTGGGATGCAAATGAAACTTTGTGTGTGTATACTTGACGCCACTTTGCTGTTGAAATTCGTCCCGGCAAGAGAAAAAAAGAAGATGCGCACGGAAAACCGGTTTGCGTTGGTCCTGCGCATCTAATCCGGTGAACGTTTCCCCACTAAACAAAGACACTTGACAGTTTAACCGGGAAAGAGGTGTGTCATGCGAATTAGGGTTAGGCTGGATTTAAAAGATGTGAGAGATGGAGACAATCGAGACAGCGTTCCACACACAAGGCGCCTGATATTGGAAAGACCTTGCACCGGCGCTTTTCAAGTTAACACACAGATTTGTAAAACAATGGTCCGATGACGTAGGAATGCATTTTATACACAGTCGCGATTCTGCTAGTCGTCGGAGACAGCGATGCGAAAAACTACGGACTACGGAGTTGGGTCAGGAAGAATTTTTGCCGTCACTGTCAAGTACTGTAGAACACGAAGGCTGCCGCTGCGAGTCCGGTCAGTGCCGAGACTGAGCATGCAGCTGGGTTAGCGGAGTTGTCACCTCCAAAAGTAATACTAATAGTAACTCTTATATAGCGCTATACCCCGTAAAAATTTACAAGCTCGCGGCGCTGTACATTATCATCAAAATCCGCTTGACAACAATTAGAAAGTACAAGTACTATAAATGCATACATGACTATCAAAATGACAACAACAAAAAAGCCAGGATGAGCAAAGTACCGTAAATGCGTACATCGATATTAAAGCATTTCACACACACTGAAATAATCACAAGTCCTATAAAATAATGCATACATTAGTATCAACATGACAAGCAGAAAAGCAAAAGTACTGTCATGACAATCAGAAAAGCACAAAAATAATACTGTAAATACATACATTAACACTAAAAAGCATTTCACATACATCCACCTACTATATGATTACACACAGACTCCTGCACATTCACACACCTCCTCACAAGCACACGAGCGCGCGCGCGCACACTCACTCACCCCCCCCCAACACACACACACACACACACATCCACACAGTGACACATACCACACTAACACACAACACACACACACACACACACACACACACACACACACACACACACACACACACACACACACACGCGCGCGCGGCCAGCAGATGAAAAAGTGGTGGTAGCAGCAGGCAATCCTGTTAGTCCCATGCTTTCCAGCCTCACTCTCCCCACCCCCCCACAACCCGACCACCCCCCTCCCCCCCCCTACCCCCGCCCCCGACCACCACCCCTCCACCAATCCATGCCTACGGTGACAATTTCAGAGACTCGGGTGAAGGCACTGCGGAAGAGGTGCGTTTTGAGGCTGGATTTAAAAGATGTGAGAGATGGAGACAATCGAGACAGCGTTCCACACACAAGGCGCCTGATATTGGAAAGACCTTGCACCGGCGCTTTTCAAGTTAACACGTGGGACACAGAGCAGTTTGTCGGAAGACGATCGAAGGGATCTGTGGGGGGTGTACGAGGAGAGACAGTGTGAGAGGTAAGGGGGCAATGTACCATCAAAGTAGCGGAAAACCAGCGTCGCTAGTTTCTATTCAATACGCTGTTTGATGGGAAGCCAATGAAGTGGTATCAGCATAGGTGTTACATGCTCACTACGCTTTTTGCGAAAGATCAACCGAGCTGAGTTGTTCAGTATTCTTTGAAGTCGGGCTATCTGACCTGAACTGATACCTGCCAGTAGGGAACTGCAGTAATCAATCCGAGATATCAATCGAGAACAAACAAGAGTTGCGGTCGAGCTTGTAGTGAGGAATGGACGGATGGCACTGATTCTACGCAGTTCAAGGTAGGCAGAACGACAGACAGAGCTAATGTGATGAGACATGGTGAGGCTAGAGTCTAAGACAACTCCCAGACTTTCAACCTTGGGCTGAAAAGGAATCGGACAACCACCAATGTTGAGATGCTCACTGTAGCAGACACTTGTCCTGGAGCGAGTACCGAAAACTAATGCCTCAGTTTTGTCATACGTTGAGCTTGAGTTTGTTGGAATCCATCCAAGCCTTGACACGTTCGACACACGTCTCTGTCTGTTTGATAAGGGTACCAAAATCAACGGGAAGGGCAGAACTGAAAAGCTGTGTATCGTCCGAAAACTTGTGGAGGTCTGAACCGGATTGGCGGACGATGCGTGAAACGGGCTATGTATAGAGAACAAACAGCAATGATCCCAACACTGATCCCTGAGGGACCCCAAAGTCCAGGCGTTGTGGGGTGGAAGAGATCCTGTTTATAACAACGACCTGAAATCTGTCCAGGATGTATGAACGAAGCCACTGAAGGACTGAACCTGAGATTCCAAAAGTCGTATGCAGTCTCTCTAGAAGAATGCTATGGTCAATTGTGTCGAAGGCAGCAGATATGCCCAACAGGGAGAGAATGGAGACACGTCCCTGATCAGTGCTCTCAAGCAGGCAGTTAGTGACGTCAACAAGGGCAGTTTCAGTACTATGATTCTGGCGGTAGGCAGACTGATTCCTCTCAAGGAGGTCGTTCCCCGAGACATGATCAGTTAACTGTAAGAGCACAACTCTTCCAGAAGCTTTGACAGAAACGAAAGATTGGACACTGGTCTGTAGTTCTTTAACATATTCTGGTCAAGACTGGGCTTCTTCAAAAGAGGTCTTACCAATGCCTGCTTGAAGCACTGGGGGACGGAGCCTGACAGCAGGGAGTAGTTTACAATTTTGGTGATGACGGGAACGAGGTCCTCATAGCATGTTTTGAGCAATGCAGTGGGTATGGGATCAAGGGACAACATTTTGGTGGTGCGTCATTGATGAGTTTTCTTATCAAATCCTCAGAAACAGGTGCGAAAGTACACAACCCGGTACCCGCAAATGGTTCAAAAGATGCTGGAACAGGACATGAGTCGAGCACTCGGCGAATGTTTGCAATATTTTCATGCATGAAATCGGAGAACGCGTTGGATAGGTCCCAGAGAGGAATGTTGGTGGGCAGCTTCGGCTTCGTCGTTCTTCCCATGAGCTCATCGGTGACGCTGTACAGGAGTCTAATGGACGCGCAGTGACGTATCTTGTGGCACAGCTAGTCACGTTTGGCGGCTCGGTGAAGCGCCTTCAAGGCGTTGCGCTGATTCACAAAATCTCCCTGTGAACAGTGAGTTTGTGCGATGCGCAGTTCTCTCAGCACGTCGCAGTTCCCTTTTGGCTGCTCGGATGTTGTCGTTGATCCATGGAGCAGAGCGGCACTCAGTGACACACCTGGTCTTGAGTGGGGCGTGGCGGTCGAGGAGCTGCTGCATCGAATAGTTGTACTTCTCAGCCAGTTCTTCCTCCGGGCAGTCACCCAGTACCGTGCTGCACGTGACCTTCACCTCAGGCCGGAACTTCTCAAGGTTGATACGCCGGATGTTCCGGGAGGTCACAGAGCGCTTTTTCCTCAGAGGTCTCAACAGGCTCAGCGAGAAAAAAAGCGACTGGTGGTCAGACAGAAGGTTCTCTGATACGGACACGTCGTGGATGAGCGTAGAGTCTTCAGCGGTGACAAGCCAGTCAAGAATATGATTGCGCTTGTGAGATGGCTCGGCGACGATGTGGGTAAAGCTCTGATCAGAGAGCAGGGAGCAGAGTTTATGGACATCAGGGTTGGCTTGTACATCAAAGTGGAGGTTGAAGTCCCCGATGACAACAGTCTTGTCCCTCTCTGTGAGTCGTTCGTCTAGAAACCACTCGAAGTCCTGTAGAAACATTTTTGTCGTGAGCTTATTTTGTTTACTAGGGGGTGGCCGGTAGACAACAGTCAGACTGACTAACTTTTCTGCAGACAAACACATCGTGACGGCTTCAAATGACGCGTAAGACAGGCACCGAAGGGTAACCTTGGGTGCCAGGGACTTGCTTATAAGGACAGCGATACCCCCCCCCCCCCCCACGTCCAACACGGGGGAAGGAGTGGAACACGTAATCCGGGGGAGTCATCTCCTTAACACAGGGTTCATCTCCTGCTTCCTGGAGCCATGTCTCGGTCAGGATCAGCGCATCCAGTGTATTGTCAACAATGAAGTCATGAATCTCACCTGCTATTTGACGAACTGATTGAGCGTTAAAATATGCAATGGTCAGCCGAGAGTTGTGAGCAGTTTCCGTGGAAGCATGATCCGCACGACTGTCAGCGGAAGAGACCACAGTAATCGAGTCACTCACTGATCTCCTGGCGGAGGGACCACAGTAATCAAGTCACTCACTGATCTCCTGGCGGAGGGACCACAGTAATCGAGTCACTCACTGATCTCCTGGCGGAGGGACCACAGTAATCGAGTTACTCACTGATCTCCTGGCGGAGGGACCACAGTAATCGAGTCACTCACTGATCTCCTGGCGGAGGGACCACAGTAATCGAGTCACTCACTGATCTCCTGGCGGAGGGACCACAGTAATCGAGTCACTCACTGATCTCCTGGCGGAGGGACCACAGTAATCGAGTTACTCACTGATCTCCTGGCGGAGGGACCACAGTAATCGAGTTACTCACTGATCTCCTGGCGGAGGGACCACAGTAATCGAGTCACTCACTGATCTCCTGGCGGAGGGACCACAGTAATCGAGTCACTCACTGATCTCCTGGCGGAGGGACCACAGTAATCGAGTCACTCACTGATCTCCTGGCGGAGGAAGGGCGCTGCAGGAGGTCGTTCGGCGGTTGTGTGGTTAACCTAGCAGCTCCATCGCAGACAACAGCAATCTTTCTCTGTTTCCTCCTTCCACCTGTCGAAGACGGCTTCCGCGGAAGGCAGCCACTTCCCAGGTCTCTGAGGCGAGAGGTCAGTGAAGGGTCCGGTGTCGCTGCTTGTATTGCCCGTATCTGGTCAGGTGAGAACGTCTGGGGGTGTGTGGGAGGGGAGTGCACGACAGGTCCTCCTGTAGCGGACCACTGTAGCTGTCACGTAGTGACTGACTGTGAGCACAGCTCTGCACGGACGGCTCTTGCAACCTTTGGTCAGCGACCGAAAATGACAGACACTGGTACATCAGGCTAACAGTCAAATGTAGAAACAAACACACGCATATTACTTTGGATTCCGGCGGCATCGATGCACAAAAGGCACACCAAAATGTCGTCCATTCCATTGCGCACGCAACAGTAAGACACATAACACTCAAAGAGACAAATATCCAGCCGAAATCCACAAAAATGCACAGAGAAGGCAATAACAGCGGCCTATCAGGCGTGTGAGCACATCTCGTGTAAACAAAATAGATCTGAACTCGGTAAAAGCTGGTAGCGGAGGGGGAAGAGAGAGAGAGAGAGAGAGAGAGAGAGAGAGAGAGAGAGAGAGAGAGAGAGAGAGAGAGAGAGAGAGAGAGAGAGAGAGCGCGAAGGCCGCTGATTGTAATCCTTTACTTACTTACTTAAGCCTGAAGAACATTCATTGTCTCCATGGTGCTCTGGGTATCCAAACACTAGCTTTTAATTCCGTCTTCGAACTGCGTCGTCTGCTGCAGTAGCTTCTTTCCCTGACCAACCACGAGTGTTGTGTTGGTGGGGGTGGGGGGTGGGGGGTCATTGTCTGGGGAAGGGGGGAGGAGGAGCAGTCGTGAGTGACGCTGCGCTGCTTTGATCTCGGCCGCGACCCGAGCGAGCGAAAGCCGGGAGCGGGGAGGGGGGGTGGTGGTGGCTGGAGTGTGCGCGCAGATGCATGAGTGTGTTGCGTGTTTGTGTAGTGTGTGTGTGTGTGTGTGTGTGTGTGTGTGTTGTGTGTGTGTGTGTGTGTGTGTGTGTGTGTGTGTGATATACATAACCACACCTTGCTTGAGTTCTGCAACTAAGTCCTATTTTCCATCTGGCAGACCTGTGCATGTTCCTAATTCAAGGCGTTGTTTTCCCCGTAAAGGACAGTCCATGGGAGACAATCCATTCAGCTAGTCCAAATTGCCTTTCTCTAATCTACCCAGTTACACAAGTGTGAAAGCAATGCTCTTTGTACAGATTAGTTTATAACTGAGATAAAGAATGAAGACGGATACATCGCAAGCCATCACCAACAAATATAAACTACACACACGCTGAGACATCTCAAGCCGTCACCAACAAATATAAACTACATACAGTCGGATACATCTCAAGCAGGTCACCAACAAATATGAACTACATACACGCTGAAACATCGAAGCAGTCACCAACAAATATAAACTACATACAGTCGGATATATCTCAAACCGTCACCAACAAATATGAACTACATACAGTCGGATACATCGCAAGCTGTCACCAACAGATATAAACTACATACACGCTGAGACAACGCCGTCCTGGCCCCCGTCCCTAATAAGCCTACGGTTTCTGTGGACATACAGTGAGGCAACCCTCAACCAAAGAGACATCGCAAGCCGTCACCAACAACCCACAGCTCATTCACGAGTCGTCACGGCCCGCGTGCCCAGCGTCTACGTCTGCTAAGCTCAGTCACGTCAGTACCAGTCGGGTTCACCGGGCCACTGACAAAGGGCGCCTTGTGCGGTGTCCTGAACAGCGGGTCTGCCACTCTGGGATTCCACAGGTCGTCTGCTGGGCCACAGCCCGACTTCAGAACTGTGAGACGGTGTTTGCCAAGCCGGCGAAGTGACGGCGACCAGAGCATCACTGATGGCAACGCATGGCGTTCCTTTACTGGCTTTGTTCTCACCCTCCAGGTATGAACAGCTTTAAAATAATTAGCAGTCAGCGACTTCCCAGTGCATAAACATTGTCGGTAATTAATTAGCATTCAACGATCTGGCCCAGTGCGTAAACAGTTCGTATTCAACGATCTCCCAGTGCATGCACAAATAGCATTCATTCATCTCTCTCTCTCTCTCTCTCTCTCTCTTCTCTCTCTCTCTCTCTCTCTCTCTCTCTCTCTCTCTCCTCTCTCTCTCTCCCTCTCTCTCTCTCTCTCTCTCTCTCTCTCTCTCTCTCTCAGTCTCTCTCTCTCTCTCTCTCTCTCTCTCTCTCTCTCTCTCTCTCTCTCTCTCTCTCTCTCTCTCTCTCTCACGGGTGGAGGCTTTGGGTGGGAAAAATGAGTTGGAGGTCTATCAGACACACACACACACACACACAAAGAAAAAAGAAGAAGAAGAAAAAAAAAAGTTGGGTTAACGCTTCGCTACTTGGGGAGTTTCCCCTTGCTGGAACGGAATTACTACAAGTGTATGTGCCGGAAAACTCCGTCTTATTTGGATATATCCGTCTTTTTTACAGACTTAACGAGCATCCGATGACATATTTAGCTAGGATACGTTAGGGCACCAGAGAGCTGAAACGTAGCAATAACTCTGCAAATCTTAGTGATAGTCGTATTTTACGAGTTACGTCCCTTAGATTAACACCGGGGTGGGTGGGGGTGGGGTGGGGTGCTTTCTTCTTTTTTCCTTCTTTTTCGGATTTATGGCCAGAATCAACACATTTGCTGGCTGCATTGTGCGTGCGTGCATCCATGGGGCGTACGTGCGTGCATGCATACATGTGCGCTCGCGCGTATGTATTTCTGTGTTTGTAATTTCCGGTGACGTCAGTTCTGATAGATCTATGGTTTGACGGGAAACTGAGACCGCATTTCATTTCAAACAAAACGCATCTGTCGCCTCTATATCATAGGTTTCAAACTGGGTAAACCTGAGTCGCTACTTTATGTTTGCTTTTTAGTGTGTGTGTGTGTGTGTGTGTGTGTGTGTGTGTGTGTTTGCTTGTGTGCCTGCGTGCGTGCGCGCGTGCGTGCGCGCGTGCGTGTAGTGTCAGATGTGTGTGTGTGTGTGTGTGTGTGTGTGTGTGTGTGTGTGTGTGTGTGTGTGTGTGTGTGTGTTTATGTGGTGTTCAAAGGCCAATATTCAAGCTGTGATAATTATTCTGACATCAGTTTACATTACTTCCGGTACACTGCTAATGTTTCCAGCGAATCTTAGGCCGGGTTTTGGCTCAAGGTGCAGTTAGATCGTACGACTAGAAACTAAGTAAATGTTTTTAACTAAAAAAACGAAATGTTTTCCTAATTTCTAAAATGAAAAACTCGCAAGTACCGCTAACAATGAACACTGTTTTACTTTAAACAGTTTTAAACATGTTTAAAACATGTTTAAACAAAACTGATGTAGGGGAGGGGCCCCAGAGAGAGAGA
>OY757541.1:28536-36036 GCA_963584105.1 Alviniconcha strummeri
CACATTGTGGACCCCCTCCCCTATCTGTGATTCCCCCCGGCCCCTTGTGGCCCCCTCCCCTATCTGTGATTCCCCCCGCCACATTGTGGACCCCCTCCCCTATCTGTGATTCCCCCCGCCCCCTTGTGGACCCCTTCCTCCTGCGCACGTGCCAGAGCTGCCGTGATGCCGTCGTCGAGAGAGAAGGACGGCCTGAGCCTGGAGCCTGTGTGTGGACGGTCCCAGCCCATCTCGTCCTGCGGCGCCGTCAACTGGGGGCCCATGAAGGGCGACCTGCAGGTGAGACAGTCCTCCAGGGAGGGCCCCGAGCCCCGCCACCGTCCCCACCTACTGTCCGTCACACCGCCACGTGCTGCCGTGTTGATTGCTGGAAGGGAGCTAGGCTTCCGCGCACACCCTGCGACCAAAGAGAACACCTCGGGCAACAATCACCGTCTTCAAACCACTTCCGCTTCCTTGGGTTTTGTATGTATTCAGTTGTGATTGTAGAACTGAACTCAGTTCTGTAAAGTGTGAAACTGTAGGCGATAGCCGGCTGAAGAGAAGTGAAAGCCTGTCTGTTGGCGTTTCGGGCAGTCGACATGGTGCACGTGACCGAGCAGTAGGCCTATGTGACAGTCGATGAAGTTGTGTCTGCTTGCTATTTGGAAGTGTTGTTCTTGGTTATCAAACACCATGACTTGGATGGTGTTGCACTGAATGATGAGAAAATAAGCATTATGTGAGTTAGCACAATGATGCTGTCTCCGCACTTTTTTAAATCAGTTTGTGTGAGTGCAGTCATGTTTCGTCAATGAATTTCCCACCAGCCTGACTCTATTCTAGTTTTTTCCTGCTTTAAAAGTGTCATACTTCATCAAAACAACGGTTCTGTCGTTGCTGTTGTTAATTTGGAGTCGTCGCTAATAGGCCCCTAGGTCTCCTTCGACTCCTTCAGCTATGCTGAAAACAAGCCATGCATTCTATCGGGTGTAGACGCCTTTCGTTGACCATCCACTGACCATTTTAGTCTTGCGCTGCTCGTCTGGACAGTCATAATTATGTGTTGTGAACCCAGCGTGACCCACGCTCTCTACCAAATTACCTACCAACAATGTTGTTAGCAACTGCGATTCAGCCAACCACTTGGCTGGTTGAGAACAGTGCAGCTCGTCTCGTCTTGAAAGCTCTTTAGAACAGACCACATTACACTTCATCTTCGCACATCTGCACTGACTTCCAATTGACGCTGGAATCAAATACAAAATTTCTTTTCTTTGCTTCGGTACAAAGACTTCTACTGGCCCTTTCTACCTTTTCTGATCAACTCAGGATCTACACGCCACCCAGGCAAACTTTGAATCTTCCGCAGACAATCGTCTGTACTGTACATACCGTCTGTCAACAAAGTGGTTACGGCAAACGGTCTTTCTCTTACATTGCTACGTTACTCTGGGAAACATTTTCAAAGAAAACTAGATTCTCTGTCTGCCTCTTCCTTTAAATCAGCACTTAAAACACACCTTTTTTTCAACATACAGTGTGTGTGTGTGTGTGATGTGTGTGTGTGTGTGATGTGTGTGTGTGTGTGTGTGTGTGTGTGTTGTGTGTGTGTGTGTGTGTGTGTGTGTGTGTCAAAACGAGACTAGTGAGTCCAGACAGATTGACCACTAACTGGTCCCGAATCTGCTGACGTACTAACTCTCTGCAGTAACGACACGAGTCATCGTAATCCAGGTGTTATGGAGTTGTTCCAGTCATCATCACCCTGAACGCGCTACTCACACAGTCCTGCCTGAGCCTCTCGCGTGGCGGAGGCGGGCTTAGCAAGCCAGATTGACAGCGCGCGCGCCGTGCACTTTCGGCCCATTAACCAATCAACGGCGAGTATTTCGCCCAGCGCCGAGAGAGGGCGAGCGGTTCGCGTTTCGCGACCCTCAGGTGCTGGGGTGAGAAAAGGTGCGCGTGGTTGTGACGGTGCAGCTCTCAAGGGAAGAACGAGGAAGAGAAAGCCCTCCGGGCGCCCTGTCGTTTTCACTCGCATGCCAGCACCTGTGGCTTGTCATCCAGCCTGGCCATGTTAACTCCACCGGAGTGCTGATCAGCTGTTGGCCTTCTTCACAGATCATGGGTCGGTTTGGGCCCTTCTGTCCTGTGGCGCTGATCTAAGTATATTGTTTCAGTTACTCTCGCAATATGCGCCGCGTTGCCTTTGCCCACTTTCAGCATGTCCCTCGACGGCGGCTCGCTCTTGGCGTCGTTGCCCCTTTCATCACGTGACATGTAGGCTAGTCTCTTGAGCCGGTGAACAAGGCGGCCTGTCTGACATGCCGGAGAGGTGCGAAACATCTGTGAACGGATTACCTTCTGTCGACCAGGTGGGGGACAGTGCCACCTCTCCTCCATTCACAACAGCTGAGTAGCTGGTAGACTGGATCACCTGCATGTTTGCCATGGATATCCGAGCAGTGGTTGTGGGCGCTGCTGATGTTGGTGCTGCAGGGAGGGCCAGGCGGGGGACATGATACCTGCAGTCAGTGCCACTGTTCACTTGACAGGTCAGTTGAACACACTTTCCAACCACGGTCAGTTCAACACGCTTCAGTCACAGTCCCGGCTTGTGTGTGTGTGTGTGTGTGTGTGTGTGTGTGTGTGTGTGTGTGTGTGTGTGTGTGTGTGTGTGAGTGTGTGTGTGTGTGTGTGTGTGTGTGTGTGTGTTGTGTGTGTGTGTGTGTGTGTGTGACGTGTTTGTGTGGCGGCGTGTGTGTGTCAGTTTTTTTTTTTTTTTGGTGTGTGTGTGCGTGTGTGTGTAGTGTAGTGTGTGTATGTGTGTGTGTGTCCGAGACTTTGTGTTTACCTCCAGAGCCCGCGCGTGTGTATCAGTCTGTTTCGTGTCTGTTCATTACTGAATGTGGAATAATTTCCCTGCATAACACCGACACTGATGTATCAGTCCTCGCAGTTAGTAGTCTTTTAATTCTAAATGTATAGCAGATGTTATCCAAGTTATTAGGATTATTGTTAAATCCCGAACAAAGTGAGTAAACCAACTGTCAGCATTTTCAGAAAAGCACACAAAGCGGCCACTTGAAAAGCAAGTATAAAACAGCCTGAGTGCAAATTTTCGGAGTAGATCCTTTCTTCCTGGCAACAAACCATGCAGTTAAGGCTAAGCTGTACAAAACAGTGGATGCCAAATGAAACTGAAAAGTAAAAACTTAGCTTCTTTCGAGACGAACTTGCTGTGGCTTGGTGATGAAATGTAAACCTGGTCGCCAGCAGAGAGTGGCTTCTTTTCAAAAGAAGCAAAGGGTAATAATTGATTAAAAGAGAGAGACATAATAGTAGCACACTAAGAATTTCATTTCGCCAAGTGGAACACTGAGAATTTCATTTTGGCGTTGGCTCATTCATAGCACTCATCACTACCACACCACAAATTGTCAACTACATTAAACTAACAGCAGCAGCAACACACCCACCCACACAGACACAATACAGACACACACACCACACACACACACACACACACACGTCACACACACACACACACACACACACACACACACACACAGCACACACACACACACACACACACAGGCAGACAAACACACACACACACACACACACAGGCACACACACACACACACACACAACACACACACACACACACACACACACACAGAGGCAGACACACGCACACACACACACACACACAGGCACACACACACACACACACACACACACACACACACACACACACACACACACAGAGCCTGTCAACCTACTAAAGTAAATTCACCTAGTCACTCGCCCGGGATGACATTGAGATGTCTGATTGGATCCCCGATAAGCCAGCCGGTTGTTTCCGAGCAGCAAAGCACAAGACGGCTGTTCAACATCCACTGTGAAAGTGCTATGTCGCCCAGATCCGACAGACTGAGCTCAGGTAGAGAGACTGCCCAACTCGGAGACCGTAGAGCTAACGCAAACATTGCGTTGCGATTCAATCTGCGCTGAGACTGCACAGGCAAACAGACTGCTTCACCCTGACAGTGGGGGAGGGGGGGGGGGGGGTAGGAGTGAGGGCAAGAGAAACCGAATCAAGATCAAGACATTTTCAACCGGAATTTTGACTCTGCCACCAGCTGAAGAATTATTTTTGGTTTTATTTTTGGGCTAATCAGCTTTTATGATTGCTTCGCACTCAGCCTCTCTGTAGAATTGTGGAATCGGCCGTTCCTCAATAATAAGGTTAAGATCTACATTATCATGGAGAAAGAACGAGGTGCGGTCTCAACTTTTAGGGACTGATTTAGACCAGTAATGTCAAATGTATTTCAAGTTCTAGGGACCACCTTACCACAGTAACGTCAGGTATGTCTCTACTGAGTTGTCAGTATGGACAGATTTACACCAGTAACGTCAGATGCTGCTCAGATTGTATTGACCACTTTACCTCAGTAACAGCAGGTATGACTCTAGTTGTATGGACAAATTTACACCAGTAACATCATAATGTGTCTCAGGTAGTAGTAATTTGGTGTTTTACGCCCAGTCAACCATTGCGGATATATCAGAGCGAAAGTGTGTCACAGGTGTTATGGACCACTTTACATTAGTAACAGCAGGTGTGTCTCTAGTTGTATGGACAGATTTACACCAGTAACGTCATCATGTGTCACAGGTATTATGGACTACTTTACATCAGTAACAGCAGGTGTGTCTCTAGTTGTATGGACAGATTTACACCAGTAACGTCATAATGTGTCTCAGGTGTTATGGACCACTTTACACCAGTAACAGCAGGTGTGTCTCTAGTTGTATGGACAGATTTACACCAGTAACGTCATAATGTGTCTCAGGTGTTATGGACCACTTTACATCAGTAACAGCAGGTGTGTCTCTAGTTGTATGGACAGATTTACACCAGTAACGTCATAATGTGTCTCAGGTGTTATGGACCACTTTACATCAGTAACAGCAGGTGTGTCTCTAGTTGTATGGACAGATTTACACCAGTAACGTCATAATGTGTCTCAGGTGTTATGGACCACTTTACATCAGTAACAGCAGGTGTGTCTCTAGTTGCATGGACAGATTTACACCAGTAACGTCATGTGTCTCAAGTTTCAGGACCATTCAGATGTGTCTCAGTTTGTAGGGGTCGTTCTACACCAGCATCATATATACATGTGTCTCGAGTTGTAGTGACAACTACTCTACGGACTGCTTTACATCGGTTACAACGTCAGATGTGGGGCTACTTTATACCAGGGTTATCAAGTTGTAGGGACCGTGTTGTTAATGATCACGATGAATCGTTCATTAAAGACAATGACAAGAATATAAACAAACATTGTGGTAATTGCTGAAACCGCAGATTAGGGAATTTTCTGTTTTTATACTAGTTATAGTAAAGAGAAAAATGTAGAAGGAAACAAATCAACGAACAAACAAACAACAACAGCAAAACAAAAACACGCAAGCATAAAGCTATACAATGAGCTCAGCGATTTGACACTGCACTAGGCGCTGATCCTGACTGTAGAGTCGCCCAAAGCAAGCGAAAAAAAGTCATCCTGAAACTAGAGCTAAAAAACAACAACACAACAACAACAAACAAAAAAGGAGAGAAAAAGGCCACGCAGCACAATTCGTGCGCGAGTTCAGTCGGTAGAGAAGGGATCATTTTTTCCTCTGCCTTAGAAGAGCTAGCGCCAAGATTATTGATAGCATTAAAACTGATGATGTTGCAAATGAGAGTCTTCGCGTTAAAAAAAAACACGTACTTTGCTAATTTATACAAAACCCAAATCAGTGGTTGAAAAAGAGGAAGAAGAAGAAGAAGAAGACAAAAAAAGAGACTCAAGTCAAGTACTTCTTTATTCCATTCAAAGGAAAACGTGTGTGCCATACATGAATAGCAAACAAAGGAATCAAATGTACATGTCTTTAAAGAGGTTCAGAGTCTGTGAGAACGCAGTAACGTACAAATGCCACAAGCATTATTTAAATATATTTATATTAATATATTACTTATGGAAGTGGGCTGTAAAATAAACAGTATCACCCACATAATTATGATTGTCATATAGTATACATTAATAGGCAGAAATATAATGATCACTATTTTCATCCCATCGCTTCACATCCACACCCACACCCACATCCATTCACCCATAACCCCCTCCACACACGCACACATCCAAACAGCTCTCCTCACCCCTCCCCACATACAAACACTAGCTTAAAAGGATTAAGTAAGAACCTAAGAGATCAAAATGAAAAAGTTCCAACACAAAAGGCAATTCACCCTCACATGTATGCACACACCACAGCGTAGAAAAGAATACATTAAAGACTTAACAATTCTTAATTTATTTCCCCTTCTCTGTGTCTCTGTCTGTCTGTCTGTCTGTCTGTCTGTCTGTCTGTCTCTGCCTCTGTCTCTCCCCCCCTCTCTCTCTCTCTCTCTCTCCCTCCCCCTCTCTCTCAGCCCTATGCAAAGAATGTATGCATTGTAATGATGGACTGATACATGCTATTTGAATAAATGCCCTACAGTCATGTGCACACACACACACACACACACACACACACACACACACACACACACACACACACACACACACACACACACACACACACACAGAATGGCACTGCGTCAATAATGTGTCCTGATCATTAAGATTAATTTAAACATAATTTCAGTCAACGTTAGGTAGCTATTGAATGCTTGGCGCGCACGCGCGCGCACACACACACACACACACACACACACACACACACACACACACACACACACACATACACACACACACACACACACACACACACACACACACACACACACACACACACACACACACAAGTTCACACAGTGACAAGCACCCCCCCCCCCCCCCCCACATGGTCATGAACAGATAAACAAGTATGATGCAGGCCTACATTCACACACGCATGCTCATTTGCGCGCACATACCGATATTATAATTAGCTAGGCAGTTAGAAAAACAAACGAACAAACAAAACAAAACAAAACAAAAACAAACAAAAAACAGGTCCTTGTACTTTCCTGTCATATGGTGTGCTATGTGCTCCAGTTAAGAGAAATAGCGCATGAATGACTATGTTGTTCCTGTTGTTATTACAGACAGACCTGCATTAAACATGACTCATAGGTTGTTGCTGTTGTTATTACAGACAGACCTGCATTAAACATGACTCATAGGATGTTGCTGTTGTTATTACAGACAGACAGACCTGCATTAAACATCTCATAGGTTGTTGCTGTTGTTATTACAGACAGACCTGCATTAAACATGACTCATAGGTTGTTGCTGTTGCATTACAGACAGACCTGCATTAAACATGACTCATAGGTTGTTGCTGTTGTTATTACAGACAGACCTGCATTAAACATGACTCATAAGTTGTTGCTGTTGTTATTACAGACAGACCTGCATTAAACATGACTCATAAGTTGTTGCTGTTGTTATTACAGACAGACCTGCATTA
>OY757541.1:41036-43536 GCA_963584105.1 Alviniconcha strummeri
GGGGGGGGGGGGGGGGCTTGATCCTGTTGCTGCGCTAAACGGGGACGGGCGAAGATGGAGGGAGAGAGAGAGCATCATCATGTGTTGGACGGCAATGCTCAGCATTATATAGATATATATTATAATGTTACACATACTGGCTGGTGCCTGCAAACAGTTGGCTCGCCACTGAGTGGCCCTCGCGGCTTGAAATCATACTGACTACTGCAACCAGGGACAGACAGACAAACGGGTTGTAGGTGTGTGTGTGTGTGGGGGGGGGGGGGGGGGGCACAGAGTGAGGCGGGGGTAGAAAGAAAGAGGAAGAGGGGTGGAGCATTGAGAGAGAGAGAGAGAGAGAGGGGGGGGGTAGAGAGTGTAAACAATGAGTAAAACTTTATTTTATGAGGGTAGTGTTGTAGACACAGGGACTTTTTAAGTATCTTCTTTCTAAACCCCCAAAAGTACAGAACAATGCTGCAAGACTCATTTCATTTTCAGAACAACCAGATCTGCCCACGTCAGTCCAATGCTTCATTCTCTTCTGTAGCTACCTACTGAGCAGATGATCGAATACAAATTGTCTTTGCGTTGCTTTAAGATCATTTCTCAACAGGCTACCACCTACCTTTCAGAACGTCTTCACCTTTACACTCCTTCCCGGAAGCTCCGCTCTTATATAGACACCCGAGTGTTCAGAATACCATCCTTCCGAACAAAGTCCAGTGGTCAGCGCTCTTTCTCTTACCAGGCTCCAGTTATCTGGAACCAACTCCCTGTTTCTGTCCGTCATTCTACCTCTGTCAGCTCTTTTAAATCTTCCCTGAAAAACTTTCTCTTTTTAAAAACGTTTTCTTCAGTCTCATTGCCCTGATATGCGACTGGTGTGTGTGTGTGTGTGTGTGTGTGTGTGTGTGTGTGTGTGTGTGTGTGTGTGTGTGTGTGTGTGTGTGCGTCCGTGTGTGTGTGTGTGTGTGTGCGCGTGTGTGTGCGTCCGTGTGCGTGCGTGTGCATGCATGTGTGTGTGTGTGTGTGTGTGTGTGTGTGTGTGTGTGTGTGTGTGTGTGTGTGTGTGTGTGTGTGTTAATTATTCGTGACTGTACTTGCCTGTTGTGTCGTGACAGTTATCAGGTGCATTATTCGTGACTGTACTTGCCTGTTGTGTTGAGACAGTTATCAGGTGAATTATTCGTGACGGTACTTGCGTGTTGTGTCGCACAGCTCCATTGATGATCAACGCGCCATCTTCAACGTGCGGTCGCAGTGCAGCGCTGGTTCCATCCAGTGGGGCAGTGCGTACGGCGCCATCCGTCTTGAGCTGTATTCCCTTGTGGGTGGACACTACAGAATCTGCTTCGTGGTAGACAGCCGCAACACCGTGACGCAGGTGTCGCAGGAATCGCCGCCTATCCGCAGACGGAAGCAGAGACTGGGTGTGGAGGACTTGAGGTTGTCGGCAATGACTCGCCTTGTGTCCACTAGCGGCAAAAGCCGGGAAGTGTGTGTGGTGGCCACGTCGCCACAGCCTGTGCTCCTGTTCGTGGAGGTGGAGCGGACTAACCGATTCACCGGCATCCCAACAGTCACTCTGCAGTATGACGTGGACACTGTACACGACTCTGTGCTTTCTAACCCATGGAGGGTGAGTGATGATTAGTATTGTAGCGTGCTCACCCTACTAAAGGCGAGTATTGAGGGGTAGTATACCGTGCTGACCCCACTGAGGGCGAGTATTGAGGGGTAGTATGCTGTGCTGACCCCACTGAGTGGGAGTATTGAGGGGTAGTATGCCGTCCTGACCCCACTGAGTGCGAGTATTGAGGGGTAGTATGCCGTGCTGCCCCACTGAGTGCGAGTATTGAGGGGTAGTATTCCATGGCGACCTCCTCGGAGGGTGGTGGTGGGGTAAGCAGTGATGGATATATATTATACTATGCTGACCATTCAGGAGGGTGAGTACTGATGGGCATTATACCATGCGGATCCCATGGAGGGTGAATATGTATGGGTATTATACCATGCTGACCCCATGGAGTGTGAATGTAGATGGGTGTTATACTATGCTGACCGCACAGAGGGTGAGTACTGATGGGTGTTTTACTATGCTGACCCCCCGAAGGTTGAATATGGATGGGTATTATACTATGCTGACCGCACAAAAGGTGAGTACTGATGGGTATTATACTATGCTGACCCCCTGAAGGTTGTATATGGATAAGTATTATACTATGCTGATTCCATGGAGGGTGAATATGGATGGGTATTATACCATGCTGACCCCATGGAAGGTGAATGTGGATGAGTAGTGTGCATCGCTAACCCAACGGAAGGTGAGTATTGATGGATAGTATACATTGCTGACCCCACGGAGGGTGAGTACTGACGGGTAGTGTACCTTGATGACCGCATGACCTTATTGTCTGATCTGACCCTCTCCGTTGTCTTACCTGACCATGTCTATTGTTTGATCTGACCCTGTCCGTTTTCTGATCTGATCCTATCCATTGTCCGATCTGACCCT
>OY757541.1:48536-59508 GCA_963584105.1 Alviniconcha strummeri
ATCTGTTATGGCTGAAAGAGTTGACGTAGCTTACACACACATGGGGAGAGCGATGGTTGTCGTGGTCGAAAGATTCCGTTCAGTCTGCCAAAATCGCAGGTGGCAGATTACAGGTAAACACACATGCATTCGACGTATGTGGCTTCGAATAATGTTACACGGTAAATTGGTGCATGGTTGTATGGTGTACCCAGAACTTGCGCCGAGACGGCAGCAGTTTCACGTGGCACCAGCCATGTGACCACTTTGGCGAATATTCAGAAAGCGCTGTGTAAAGCTCATTCATTCCGAGTCGCATACGACTAGAGCGCAGGGGGTCAGCTCGGAAACCGAGAATAGTGTGATGCGCTTAGGGTTCATCTCGAGATGAGGCGGCTACAGGTGTTCATATTATATATAAAAAAGGGGAATTCTGCCATGGCGGAGTGTTTGCACATCTGATAGCTGGATTTTTTTAATACAGAGATTTGAAATGGCGAAATATAGATTGTTTCAATTTAATTTGTGACAGTTCTAAAATTGAAATGTGGTCTTACTTCATTTTTGTTGTTGCTGCTGCTTTTACAAGAATGTGATAGCTTTGGACATTGGTTTGCGTTTTGCCTGAAAACTGGCAATTGATAGTGTACACCATACAGTGACACAGTCTTCAGAAGAGTGACGTTGGTCATGTAACGGAAGAAGAAGAACAAGGGAGTGCCCTCATGCTGATGTCAAACATTTCAGACTCGTAATGCATCATGTCAAATCGCATATTAATTTTATTGTATTCTGCTCGGTAGTGATTCAACCCCAACTAGAGAAGAACTGAAATTTGAGGGAAAGAATCCCTTCTGACCGTGACACAAAGAATCCCTTCTGACCATGACACACAGAATCCCTTCTGACCGTGACACAAAGAATCCCTTCTGACCATGACACACAGAATCCCTTCTGACCGTGGCACAAAGAATCCCTTATGACCGTGACACAAAGAATCCCTTCTGACCATGACAAAAAGAATCGATTCTGAACATGACACGAAAAATCCATACTGAACGGGACTCAAAGCAAAGATTGCAAAGCAAAAATTGTAATGAAGACCAGCTCGTCTTTGCCTGTTTTAGTAATCAACTTTCAAACAGTGTTAAGTAATGGCAAGCAAGCTAATTGTGATAGCTGTATATTATGTCACTGAATATATGATGACTCTGGTACGTGGCTTGCGAGATGCCTGCACATTTCCATAATCATGACGCAGCAAACACTGCATAAGATCACAAATGTGTTTGTAGGCGTTGTTGCCACTGGACATGACAGTGTTGAGAGTGTTGACATTTGGACACGACAATGGTGAAAGTGTTGACATTTGGACATTACAATGGTGAAAGTATTGACATTTGGACATGACAGTGGTGAAAGTGTTGACATTTGGACATGACGGTGGTGAAAGTGATGACATTTGGACATGACGGTGGTGAAAGTGTTGACATTTGGACATGACAGTGGTGAAAGTGTTGACATTTGGACATGACAGTGGTAGCATTGTGACATGAGAAGAGTGACCTGACAGTATAGACAGTGTGACATAACAGTGCATGGGCAACACTGTGACATGACAGTGTTGACATTTTTTTTGACATGGCCGTGGTGACATGATAATGCTCACTTTGTGATACAACATGACATTGAATAGTGACAGTGAAGCATGACAGTGGTGATATTCTGGCCAGACAGTGGTGACATTGTGATCTGACAGTGGTGACATTTTGACAAAGTAGTGATAACATTGTGACATGATAGCGATGTCTTTTGTGACATGGCAGTGTTGACTTTGCGACACGGCAGTTATGATATGATTTTTTTTTACATAACAGTTGTAGCAAAGCAACATGACAATCTCAGTCTTGACGGTGTAATGTGACAGTTGCGACCTTGTGACATGACAGTGGTGATGTTGCAACACGACTGTTGGCACTGTGACATTACACGGAATTGCAATTTCTTCATACGACTGCTTACACTGTGTCATATAGTGTTAATGTTGTGTTGCGAAATTATGGTGTAAACATTTTAGCATCACACACACACGCACATGTATACAGAGATGAGGAGACTGGATGCTGGTGCGAACACTATATGGCAGTGTTACATTGGAGCATAACGGCGACATTGTAAGTACTGTGACATGACAGTTTTTATACTTTGCGACTTGAGACGTTTGACATTATTAAGGCAGGTTCGACCGTTTTAAATGGCAGCTATGTCTATAATATATATCTGATTGACATTTTCTATGAATTTACTTAATTTATGTCGCAAACGTGTGAATTTCCTTTCAGTGTTTCTAACAGATTAATGACTAATAGATTGGATATAGGCACTCGCAGTTTCAGTAGACGGTAAATTACAGATATGAGATTGGTAATTTCCAAAACATTAACAACAGAACATTGTGGAGCAAGTAGACTCCTGCATGGGCAACAATAGTTGATGACATCAGTTGTGCCAGAATATGGATTAAACACACACACACACACACACACACACACACACACACACACACACACACACACACACACAAGAAAAAAAGAAGAAGAAAAAATGGACCACCAACCACACAGGCGTCCCTCATGCACTGATCAAGGTAGGCTGTCTTGGTGTTTGGCTTTGAAGCACTGATCTGGGTATGTTAGTCACGTGTGTGACCTTGATGGTGATCTACTGATCTGGGTATGTTGGTCACGTGTGGCCCTGGTAGTGATATACTGGTCTGAGTACATTGGTCACATGTGTGGCCCTGATAATGATCTACGGATCTGGGTACGTTTGTCACGTGTGTGGCCCTGATGGTGATCTACTGATCTAGGTACGTTGGTCATATGCGTGGCCCTGGTAAAATACTCTGATCTGGGTACTTTGGTCACGTGTGTGACACTGGTAGTTACCTGCTGATCTGGATATGTTGGTCATATGTGTGGTCCTGATACTGTACTCTGATCTAGGTATGTTTGTGGCCCTAATCGGCATCTACTGATGCGGATATGGTGCCCATGTATATATGGCTCTGGCAGACTGTTCAAGCTACGTCAAAGGCGTGTGCGGTCCATTTTGTCTGTGATACACTACTCTCCGCAGCCATCGATCTCTGTAGATGAGTGTTGCAGATAGAAGCTGTAGCTTTTGTACATTGTACTTAGTGTGTACATCAACAAAAACACAGAACAGCTCGGAAGTCTGATGAAGCTTTGCTTGCCGTAATGTTTCCAAGGTGTGTTGTGTCACATATAGATGCATATATATTTTTGTATCACATGGATGTGTTTTTGTATCAGGTAGCTGTATTGTATCACATAGATGTGTTCTTGTATCACATGGACGTTTCTATACAACACGGATGTGCCATATCTTGTAATATAACGCGAATGCTTAGCATAAGAAAAGTCGCAACATCCCCAGCATATTCCTCTGTATGATTTGGTAGTACCCGCTCCTCGACGTCACTGTACTCTCCCCCCTGACCAGACAGTACTCTCCCTCTGACCTAAGAGTCCTCTTCCGCTTGACCTAACAGTACTCTTCCCCCTGACCTAAGAGTCCTCTTCCCCCTGACCTAAAAGCCCCCTTCCCCCTGACCAGACAATACTCTCCCCCTGACCAGACAGTACTCTCCCCCTGACCTAAGAGTCCTATTCCCCCTGACCTAACAGTACTTTCCCCCTGACCTAACAGTACTCTCCCCCTTACCAGACAGTACTCTTCTCCCTGACCTAACAGTACTCTCCCCCTGACCTAAGAGTCCTCTTCCCCCTGACCTAACTACTCTCCCGCTGACCTAAGAGTCCTCTTCCCCCTGATTTAACAGTACTTCCCCCCTGACCTAACAGTACTCTCCCCCTGACCTAACAGTACTCTCCCCCTGACCTAAGAGTCCTCTTCCCCCTGACCTAACAGTACTCTCCCCCTGACCTAAGAGTCCTCTTCCCCCTGATCTAACAGTACTTTCCTCCTGACCAGACAGTACTCTTCTCCCTGACCTGACAGTACTCTTCTCCCTGACCTAACAGTACTCTCCCCCTGACCTAAGAGTCCTCTCCCCCCTGACCTAACACTACTCTCCCCCTGACCTAAGAGTCCTCTTCCCCCTGATCTAAGAGTCCTCTTCCCCTGACCTAACAGTACTCTCCCCTTGACCTAAGAGTACTCTTCCCCCTGATCTAAGAGTCCTCTTCCCCTGACCTAACAGTACTCTCCCCTTGACCTAAGAGTCCTCTTCCCCCTGACCTAACAGTACTTTCCCCCTGACCTAACAGTACTCTCCTCCTGACCAGAGAGTACTCTTCTCCCTGACCTAACAGTACTCTCCCCCTGACCTAAGTCCTCTCCCCCCTGACCTAACACTACTCTCCCCCTGACCTAAGAGTCCTCTTCCCCCTAACCTAACAGTACTCTCCCCCTTACCTAACAGTACTGTCCCCCTGACCTAACAGTACTCTTCCCCCCACCTAACAGTACTCTCCCCCTGACCTAAGAGTCCTCTTCCCCCGACCCAAGAGTAGTCTCCCCCTGATCTAAGAGTACTCTCCGCCTGACCTAACAGTATTCTAGCCCTAACCAGACAGTACTCTCCCCCTGACCAGACAGTACTCTTCTCCCTGACCTAACAGTACTCTTCCCCTGACCTAAGAGTCCTCTTCCCCCTGACCTAACAGTACTCTCCACCTAACCTAACAGTACTATTCTCCTGGCCTAGTTGACAGGACCTATCCCCTTGCCGTCTTAGTAGTCTTTTCCCGACGTGACATTACTCCCCCCATGACCTGACAGTACTCTTTTCCCGACGTGACATTACTCTCCCCATGACCTGACAGTACTCTTTTCCCGACGTGACATATTCCCCTATGACCTGACATTACTCGTTTCCCGACGTGACATTGCCCCCCATGACCTGACATTACTCTTTTCCGGACGTGACATTACCCACATGACCTGACATTACTCTTTTCCCGACGTGACATTACCCCCATGACCTGACAGTACTCTTTTCCCGAAGTGACATTACTCCCCCCATGACCTGACAGTACTCTTTTCCCGAAGTGACATTACTCCCCCCATGACCTGACAGTACTCTTTTCCCGAAGTGACATTACTCCCCACATGACCTGACATTACTCTTTTCCCGACGTGACATTGCCCCCCATGAACTGACAGTACTCTTCCCGACGTGACATAACCCCCCCCCCCCCCCATGACCTGACAGTACTCTTTTCCCGACGTGACATTACTCCCCCTCCCATGACCTGACAGTACTCCTCCCATGACCTGACAGTACTCCTGCCATGACCTAACAGTACTCTTAATAATAACATTAATAACTCTTATAATTATAGCGCTATACCCCGTAAAGATTTACGAGCTCGCGGCGCTACTCTTCTCCCGACGTGACAGTACTCTTCTCTTGACATGACAGTACTCCTCCTATGACCTGACACTACTCTTCTCCTGACCTGACAGTACTCCTCCCATGACCTGACAGTACTCTTCTCCAGATCTGACATTACTTCTCGCATCACCTTACAGTAATCTTGTCCTGACCTGACAATACTCCTCCCATGATCTGACAGTACTCCCATAATCTGACAGTACTCCCATGACCTGACAATATTCCTCCCATGACCTGACAATACTCCTCCCATGACCTGACAGTACTTTTCTCCAGATCTGACAGTACTCCTCCCATGACGTGACAGTACTCTTCTCCTGGCCTGACAGTAGTCCTCCCATGACCTGACAGTACTCTTAATAATAATTATAGCGCTATACCCCGTAAAGATTTACGAGTTCGCGGCACTACTCTTCTCCTGACCTGACATTACTCCCCCCATGACCTGACAGTACTCTTTTCCTGACCTGACATTACTCCTCCCCTGACCTGACAGTAGTCTTCCCCCTGACCTGACAGTACACTTCCTCTCTGATCTGACAGTAGTCTTCCCTTACAGATAGCTTACATGACAGCACACTACCCCCATGTCCTAACAGTAAACCTTCCCTGACATGGCAGTATTTCCCCCCTGACCTGAGAGTTCTGTATCCCCGATTTGACAGTATCCTGACCTGATAAAACACGTCAATGACTTACACTACTCTTTCTCTCTGACCCGAGAGTACTCTTCCCCATGACCCGATAGCACTGGGTGCCCGATCTGACAGTATCCTGACCTGATAGAACACGTCAATAACTTACAGTACTAATCCTCTCTGACCTGAGAGTATTCTTCCCCATGACCCGATAGCACTCTTCCCCCTGACTTGACTCTTTGTTTTACCTGACAGTACTCTCTCCCCTGACCTGACTCGTATTTTACCTGACAGTACAAATTCTGTGCAGATTCTACAGAAGTCCTTCGGTTGAGTCTGTATACCAAGACCCCCCCCCCCCCACCCCCACCCCCGTGCATACGCATGCGAAATGTTCACAGAGCAGGGGAAAGATCCTGAAGTCCATGTCAAACTTTGACGGTTATGGAAACATCAAAATAATCAGTATGCATTAAGAGGTGTCAGAATCTTCAAAATGATGAGGTCAGTCATTATACGGGGGAAGAAGAAGGTGAGTATTCTTCCCTTGACTTGACAACACTCCTTGACAGTCCTTTTCGTGTGAATGATATGAATTTCTCATTTATGACAGTGTGGTGACGTTAATCCCATCGTGTGACTGACGTGATGGTAAATCCCATCGTGTGACTGACGAGATGGCCGCAATGTGTCGTGACGTTAATCCCATGGTATGAATGACGTGATGGCTACACTGTGTCGTGACGTTAATCCCATCGTATGAATGACGCCAAAGCCTCAATGAGGACATCTGTGGTGACAGTCATCCCATCGGTTAAATGTGATAGCTTCATTGTATCGTGACGTTAATCCCATCCCGTGTAAATGGTGTGAATTTTATGTTAATCCTGAAGTTGTGGTAGAGACGACCTGTGCAAATCAAAGTGAAATCGATGTTTTAATACAAGTGGAATAATTTTATCATCAGCTTTTGATGTAGTGGCACACATTCCCACTTTTGACCAAGCTCTGTATGGGCGATATTGAATAATTCACAAACATTAAAAAGAAGAAGAAAAAAAGTCAAAACGTTGGCTATAGTATATTTACTTGTGTGTGACTTACCTCTGCCAATCAGTACTGCCAGTGTTTTGTTTATTCATCGAGTAATCCTGTTTGCATCATATTATCTCTATGATCTCAATTTTGCACCAGAGTTGATTTATTTTCCAGAACGGATCATTCTCATTTATTCATCTTCATCCGACTGATTCTTACAAAGACAGCAAAGGAAGCTAGTATTGCAGAAACCTTTGATCTTGAAATTTCTACGTGATCCACAGCTTCTTATGTTAATGTGTGTCACTCACAGTCATTATTCTCTGCACAGACGATAATTACTCACTTGCTTTGTAAATTGCTATGACGCCAGTGTAACTTCGCTGCTTGGTACAAATGTTTTACATTTATATTGAAATAAAGAATTTAGTGTGATATGGGTCGGAGAACGACAGCGAATAAACATTGCATTCACATGTATCGGCCGGGCGTTACTTTCACTAATGAACTGTCTGTGTTTGCCTGTGGATGGTAAATATAATTATATTAATGTCTACAGGCTTATCTGTCAGAATAGGAAATAAGCATACAGTCACATGACGTATAACACAAGTATGGACCAAGCAAATGGATGCGAGCAGTTGAGTTTCTTATTTGTATTCAAAATGAAAATCACAAGCTTGTTTACATGAAACCTATGGCTGTCTGCGCGTGTGGTGCCTGAAAGCCGCCAGGTACACATCTGCTACAGAAAAACGTGAGTACATGCGTGCTACGGGAAAACATTACGTGCACTAGTGCTGCAGAAGAAAGAAAGAAGAAGAAAAACACACACACAAAAAAAAAAATAACGTACACAAGTGTTACAGAAAAACAAACATAACACGCAAAGGTGCGACAGAAAGCGTCATGCACACAGCTGCCACACAAAAACGGATAAGCACACATCCAGGTGTATAGAGCTGTGCCCTGTATACAACCAGGTATATAGAGCTGTGCCCTGCAGACACCCAGGTGTATAGAGCTGTGCTATGCACACAGCCAGGTGTATAGAGCTGTGCTCTGCACACACCCAGGTGTACATATGCTGTGCCCTGCACTCTCCTAGGTGTATAGAGCTGTGCCATGCGCACACCCAGGTGTATAGAGCTGTGCTCTGCACACATCCAGGTGTATAAAGCTGTGCCTTGCACACACCCAGGTGTACATATGCTGTGCCCTGCACTCTCCCAGGTGTATAGAGCTGTGCCCTGCGCACACCCAGGTGTACATAGCTGTGCCCTGTACACACCCAGTTGTATGGTGCTACGTGCTGTAAACATCCGGGTGTATGGAGCTGTGACCTCCACACCCCGGTATACGGAGCTGTGTCCTGCACATGCGTGTGTGTGTGTGTGTGTGTGGGGGGGGGGGGGTGCTTTACTTTGCTTCGTATGAATAAAGATGTAGTACCCAAATTGAACATTTGAATTCGTGCACGCACAGTTTCACAGTACAGAGGTGATCACGAGTGTAGAGCATCCGAAGTGAAAGACTAAAGTCGTGTGCTTACATGTAGAAAGAGTTAACAGCGATCCGCAGCAGGAACTGTTTTTGTTGTTTAGAAGTGGGAGGGAGGGGGTGAGAGAGAGGGAGAGCGAGAGAGAGAGGAAGGGAGAAAGAGAGAGAGAGAGAAAGAGGGAGGGAGAGAGCGGGGGGGGGGGGGGGGGGGGGGGGGAGATCGCGGCCGGAAGAGTTCATTTTTTCTTAGCTACAGCTCAGCACGAGTTCCGGAACACCCCCGCGCCCCCCACCCCATCTCCACACCCCCTCTTCCACCCCCACCCCCCCTTCCACACACACACACCGCCCCCATCCTCCACACACACACCGCCACCGACCCCCCCCCCTTCCACACACACACACTGCCCCCCCCCCCACACACACACACACCGCCACTGTCCCCCCTTTCCACACACACACTGCTCCGGCCGTTCTATGCAGTGCTTTATTTTGAATGCGCTGTTAGTGTCGAGGAGGAGGCACAGCTCTGATTCCTGTGGCCGGAATGGAGCGCGGTGAGGCAGAATGGAAATCGCCAGAGCTCTGTAACGGACAGACGTCTGCTGTCATCGACTGATGTGTTGATCGTGTGGTCTGCAACTGGCCGACGACTAATCGATGTATTATAATACACGGAGTCCGCAATATAATGTGTGCAATGGGCAGACGACTAATCGATGTATTATAATACACGGAGTCCGCAATAATGTGTGCAATGGGCAGACGACTAATCGACTAATGTATGCAATGGGCAGACGACTAATCGATGTGTTAATGTATGCAATGGGCAGACGACTAATCGATGTGTTATAACAGGTGGGGTCTGCTGCCAATGGGAAGAGGACGATGACAGGTGGGTCCGCGGTGCACGGGCTCCCAGTGAATCGCTCCGCAGTTACGACACAGCCGATTTCTGATGTACCGCCAGTGTAACCAAGCAACCAAGTTAGTGTGTAACACTGAAAACTCACACCCAGCGCCATTCCAGTTCTACCCGCTTATCTAAACTGAAAACCCTGCTCGTGATCTCTCGCGCGGTCAATTAAGTGAGCTGTCGGTTATCCACGTCCCACCGCTCGGTTCGGCGCAGCTTCAGGTTTGTCGGGCAGCTTGCCGCAGTGCCATTGGTTGTCCGGCGTCCCGTGATCAGTGTCCCGGTGTCAGTGGCGAACGCCGGCAGAGTCGGAGGCGTCAGCTCAATAAGTAGCTAATTAAGATAAAGTAATGGTTCGTTAGTCGGCGCGGCGTGTGGGCGTTACGGGCCAGGACAGACACTAACCTCTTCAGCCGCTGGCACCAACACGTTCGTGGCCGGGACTGCAAGGTGACTGGCATTCGACACCCCCCGTTGGTTCTTTAACTGCCTTGCTGGTCTGGCTTTTCACGGGGGTGAGTGTGTGTTGTTAGTGTCATTGTAAAGAGCCCTGCGCTCAGGTGGGCAGTCTAGAAATCCTCTTTACTTTGTTATTTATGACACGGAAAGCCTATGCAACAAATTAGCAAACAAATCTCATGGGAAAACTAACAGCTTCGCCCCAACAATTTCACCTGACATTTTTAACTCGCACTTTATAACAACAGCTCAAACCTTGACTGAGTCAAATGGGTTGTTAATAATAATAATAATAAAAAATGTTATTTATAATGTTTATAGTTCTGAAAACGAGCCCAAGCACAGTACTGCATCACATCAGACTCATAATACATAGCTAAGAAATACATGCATAAAAAAGGATCTAGGTAGTAAAATTGCATCTGACAAGACAATGATTATACCAATTGATAAAAATACCGTACATCAATTTCATCATATACATATGATTAAATTAAAATGCATCTGCATTTTACAAAACAATAAACAAGCAGGGAATGAGACAATAGTAAAGGAACAATGGACAATCCATAAAACAGCATACACGGAATAACGTAACTGGTATAATTTTGATTAAATTAAAATACACTAGCAATTCAAAAGTTAGACATATTCACGCAACATTATTAAGATCATCAACTAAAACAGTAGAAAGAAAAAGCGACCCCACTAACTAATAAGATCTGCCAGCAAGACGTCCAAGACTCTGCAGTTTTTTCAGACGCTTAAGTAAGACAGTGAAAATAAAACAGCAAGCTAAGACAATCACTCGTGCACATGCCCTACACTCACCCTAAACATGCAGGAAACTATCAACTTTGCCCAACGCCTGATGGACCTGACTATGAATTGTCCTCAGTACAGATGCTTTTTGCGGCACGTTTGTCAGTCCGATACGTTTTGCCACTCGAATGATACCGTGGTAAGGTGTTCAACTTGAGTCTGCACGGCTTGTTATCC
>OY757541.1:59708-119463 GCA_963584105.1 Alviniconcha strummeri
AATGTCAGTGATAACGAATCGCTTATATTTATAATGAATGCTATTGGACCACTTTGCTATGTGAGTGATAACGGATCGCTTATATTTATAATGAATGCTATTGGACACTTTGCAATGTGAGTAATAACGGATCGCTTATATTTATAATGAATGCTATTGGACCACTTTCAATGAATGACATGAGTTAGGATCACTTACAATGAAAGATACTGGACTACTTACAGTAAATGACGTAATGAAGGACTTCGTACAATGCCTAACTCTGGACCACTTACAATGACAAAGGACCGCTAATAATGACTGACACTAGACCACTTACAATGACATAGGACCGCTAATAATGACTGACACTAGACCACTTAAACGACAAAGGACAGCTAATAATGACTGACACTAGACCACTTACAATGACAAAGGACAGCTGATAATGACTGACACTAGACCACTTACAATGACAAAGGACAGCTAATAATGACTGACACTAGACCACTTACAATGACACAGGACCGCTAATAATGATTGACACTAGACCACTTAAACGACAAAGGACAGCTAATAATGACTGACACTAGACCAGTTACAATGACAAAGGACAGATAATAATGACTGACACTAGACCACTTACAATGACACAGGACCGCTTATAATGTGACTGACACTAGACCATTACAATGACAAAGAACCGCTTATAATGACTGGCACTAGACCCTTACAATGACAAAGGACCGCTTATAATGAATAACACTGGACCACTTACAATGACAAAGGACAGCTAATAATGACTGACACTAGACCACTTACAATGACACAGGACCACTAACAATGACTGGCACTAGACCACTTACAATGACTGACACCGGGCCATTTCGTCGATTTTGAAACTGTTTCAAGACGGGAGGCTGTGAGAGGCGGCCTACCTAACTGAGAAGCGCAGTTGTGTATTTGATCTGCTCAACGTCATGTGTGCAAATCACGAAGGATAGGAAATCTCCGCCATCTTTGCATGGCATTGTGGGGGTAAATACTGGCAACAGGCAGATAGGCATTCCACGTTGTGTGATCTCCGCAAAATCGAAAATGTCGCATCCTGCCCGAAAATCTACGACCTCGCTCAGCCGTTCTTCACATCCTTTTTCAAGGCGAACAAAACACGGAGATAGCAAGAGAGAGAGGGGGGAGGAGGGTAATCAGAGAGAGTGAGAGAGAGAGAGAGAAAACGAGAGTGAAAGAGAGACAGACAGAAAGAGAAGAAAAGAAGAAGAAGAAAAAGCGTCGAGGAGAGAAGGCGGGAAAGACAGACAGACAGACAGACAGACAGACAGACAGACAGACAGAGACAGAGACAAAGAGACAGACAGAGACTGAGACACACAGACAGACACAGACAGAGACAGAAACAGAGACAGAGACAGATAGACAGAGAGAGGGGGAGAGATATAGATAGACAGATAGACAGAGAGAGAGAGAGAGAGAGAGAGAGAGAGAGAGAGAGAGTGTGTGTGTGTGTGTGTGTGTGTGTGTGTGTGTGTGTGTGTGTGTGTGTGTGTGTGTGTGTGTGTGTGTGTGTGAAAGAGTAAGGGAGAAGCAGAGAGACGGAGAAAGACAGAAATGCAGAAGGCGGAGTATAAATCCCCTGTAATACTATAGCCCGTTAGATATCTACTCTGGGGCCGCATTGTTAAGGGACTTATTTACAAACAAACACTTGCTGTGTTCCAGTTGTTTATGAAGGCTCATTATCCTCCTCTCTTTTAATTTCTGGACGGTAATTAGAGTTGTATCTAGAAAGCTGAACTTTTACAGCTCTTCTGTGCCGATAATTCAGTATATATTTTTCACAACAGCGCTAAATGCATTCTACATAACATTACTGATGCATAATCGACGTGAGAGACTGTTTGCACACGTTACTGGTATACGAGTCCCAAATAACTTTGTTGTCTTTGGGCATTCGCAAAAAAAAAGGTGTTCCGTCACTTGATACATTTATGACCCCCCCCCCCCCCCCCCCACACACACACACACACACTCAATCACTCGCTTTCAGTCAAGTGAAATAATTGAAGTCAGGGGGAGGGCTAGAGACTTGCTAGTAGTAGCGGACATAAAATGCAGTCTCCCTCCCAGCGGTAATGCAGTCTGCACCCCCCCCCCTCCCCTGTAATGCAGTCTCCACTCCCCAGCGGTAATACAGTCTGCACCCCCCTCCCCTGTAATGCAGTCTCCACTCCCCAGCGGTAATGCAGTCTGCACCCCCCTCCCCTCCCCTGTAATGCAGTCTCCACTCCCCAGCGGTAATACAGTCTGCACCCCCCTCCCCTGTAATGCAGTCTCCACTCCCCAGCGGTAATGCAGTCTGCACCCCCCTCCCCTGTAATGCAGTCTCCCTCCCAGCGGTAATGCAGTCTGCACCCCCCTCCCCTGTAATGCAGTCTCCACTCCCCAGCGGTAATGCAGTCTGCACCCCCCTCCCCTGTAATGCAGTCTCCACTCCCCAGCGGTAATGCAGTCTGCATCCCCCTCCCCTGTAATGCAGTCTCCACTCCCCAGCGGTAATGCAGTCTGCACCCCCCTCCCCTGTAATGCAGTCTCCACTCCCCAGCGGTAAGGCAGTCTGCACCCCCCTCCCCTCCCCTGTAATGCAGTCTCCACTCCCCAGCGGTAATGCAGTCTGCACCCCCCCTCCCCTGTAATGCAGTCTCCACTCCCCAGCGGTAATGCAGTCTGCACCCCCCTCCTTTGTAATGCAGTCTCCCTCCCAGCGGTAATGCAGTCTGCACCCCCCCCCCCCCTCCCCTGTAATGCAGTCTCCACTCCCCAGCGGTAATGCAGTCTCCCCGCACCCCGCACCCCAGCGGTAATGCAGTCTTTCTCCCCACATCCCATCGGTAATGCATCCCCTCTGTATGGCAGTCTCCCCCCCCCCCCCACCCCCCACCCCGCAGTAATGCAGGGTTATGGTTAGGGTTAGGGTTAGGGCAGTCTTCCCCCCACCGCCACCTAGCGGTAATGCAGTCCTCCCTCCCCCCCCCCCCCCCAGCGATAATGCAGTCTCCCAGTGCAGTCTCCCCCTCCCAGCTGTCACACGAGTCGACGGACAGGACACATGTCAGGACAGCACATCAGGAACGGAAGTAGGTCAGGACAGCACATCAGGAACGGAAGCAGACGGACAGGACACATATCAGGATAGCACATCAGAAACAGAAGTAGGTCAGGACAGCACATCAGGAACGGAAGTAGACGGACAGGACACAGGTCAGGACAGCACATCAGGAACGGAAGCAGGTCAGGACAGCACATCGGGAACGGAAGTAGACGGACAGGACACATGTCAGGACAGCACATCAGGAACAGAAGTAGGTCAGGACAGCACATCGGGAACGGAAGTAGACGGACAGGACACATATCAGGACAGCACATCAGGAATGGAAGTGGATCAGGACAGCACATCAGGAACGGAAGTAGGTCAGGACAGCTCTTCAGGAACGGAAGCAGACGAACAGGACACATGTCAGGACAGCACATCAGGAACGGAAGTGGGTCAGGACAGCACATCAGGAACGGATGTAGACGGACAGGACATAGGTCAGGACAGCACATCAGGAACAGAAGTAGACGGACAGGACATAGGTCAGGGCAGCACATCAGGAACGGAAACGGATACTTACACAAACGATTTGAAAAAGTTGCAATGCAAAGCAGTTTGTCACTTCCGCCTTCCGCATATTAAACCCTGATTTATTAACACGAAAGCCGTCTTTCCATTGACACTATCCCCTTCTGTGTTACCCATTCATTATTACTTGTAATCAACGTCATAATCCATTCAATTTAACTTGAATATTTTAAGCCACGAATAAGATATTCATTATCAACACACCCCTGTATGTGCACTCCAGTTCCTGTCACTAGCAATAACACAGAGTTACACTCTGACACAGCACTTCCCTCCTTCCCTCCCTCACACCCACACACAATGCTGCGGGACGTTTAGTCACCACAGCCACAAGATGTGCCGCACTGCCTGCTCGTTTTGTCACCATCCTGCAGCCGTCATTTTATGGCACTTCAATATCACTGCATGCAATAGTGCGTGCGTGCGTGCGTGTGTGCGTGCGTGCGTGCGTGCTTGCGTGCGTGCGTGCGTGCGTGTGTGTGTGTGTGTGTGTGTGTGTGTGTGTGTGCGTGCGTGTGTGTGTGTGTGTGTGAATGAGAGAGAGAGTAAATGTGTATGTGTGTGTGTGAGAGAGAGAGAGAGAGAGAGAGAGAGAGAGAGAGAGAGAGAGAGAGAGAGAGAGAGAGAGAGAGAGCTCGAACTCGAACTCGAAAACTTTATTTTACAAGGATTGTAGTTTAGGTTCAGTCAAAAACCTGTCTAACAACTAGTCCTTGCTAAGCTACTGAAAGAGAGAGAGAGAGAGTGCGTGCGTGCGTGCCTGTGTGTGTGTGGTGTGTGTGTGTGTGTGTGTGTGTGTGTGTGTGTGTGTGTGTGTGTGTGTGTGTGTGTGTGTGTGTGTGTGTTGTGTTGTGGTGTGGTGTGGTGTGGTGTGTGTGTGTGTGTGTGTGTGTGTGTGTGTGTATGGTGTGTGTGTGTGTGTGTGTGTGTGTGTGTGTGTGTGTGTGTGTGTGTGTGTGGTGTGTGTGTGTGTGTGTGTGTGTGTGTGTGTGTATGGTGTGTGTGTGTGTGTGTGTGTGTGTGTGTGTGTGTGTGTGTGTGTATGGTGTGTGTGTGGTGTGTGTGTGTGTGTGTGTGTGTGTGTGTGTGTGTGTGTGTGTGTGTGTGTGTGTGTGTGTGTGTGTGTGTCTTACCTGTTTAGTTTCTTGTCTTTTGAATTGCGGCTTGTAGTTATTGTTATTGTCGTTTTCCGAATGAGGGGTCTCAACGTGCAACTTGATAATTATTGATAATTGATAATGTAGTGGTAATAATCTGTACAACGTGGACACAGCGAATTATTTAAAATCTGTACAAAGTGGATATAGTGATAATTATTATTTGAAATATGTACAACGTGGATACAGTGATAATTATTATTTGAAATCTGCACAACGTGGATATAGTAATAATTATCATTTGAAATCTGTACAATGTGGATATAGTGATAATTAGTGTTTGAAATCTGTACAATGTGCTAAACTCTATTTTTATGTCAGAGTTTAGCGATTTCTGAATATTTGATTACTTTTTTTTTATCATTGTTATTATCATCACCATCACCAGCATCATTATCATCACAAACCGGCTACTACCACCAGTCATCAACATTACCGCTAGCCATCATCATTACCACCAGTTAACATCATCAACATTACACCAGAGACCAACACCAGTCTTCATTATTGCCACTAGCTACCATCCTTACCACTGGCTAACCCAACAAATCATCATCATTGCCAACAGCGACCACCACCAGTCTTCATCATTGCCACCAGCTACAACCACCAGTCTTCATCATTACCATGTCAATAGCTAACATCTTCATCACCAGTCTTCATCATTACCACTAGCTAACATCATCATCACTAGTCTTCATCATTACCACTAGCTAACATCATCATCACCAGTCTTCATCATTACCACTAGCTAACATCATCATCACCAGTCTTCATCATTACCACTAGCTAACATCATCACTAGCGCCAGCTATCACCTCCAGTCTTTATCATTACCACTAGCTAACATCATCATCGCTAGTCTTCATCATTACCACTAGCTAACATCATCATCACTAGTCTTCATCATTACCACTAGCTAACATCATCATCACTGGTCTTAATCATTGCCACTAGCTAACATCATCACTAGCGCCAGCTATCACCTCCAGTCTTTATCATTACCACTAGCTAACATCATCATGACTAGTCTTCATCATTACCACTAGATAACATCATCACCAGTCTTCATCATTACCACTAGCTAACATCATCACTAGCGCCAGCTATCACCTCCAGTCTTTATCATTACCACTAGCTAACATCATCATCACTAGTCTTCATCATTACCACTAGCTAACATCATCATCACTGGTCTTAATCATTGCCACTAGCTAACATCATCACTAGCGCCAGCTATCACCTCCAGTCTTTATCATTACCACTAGCTAACATCATCATGACTAGTCTTCATCATTACCACTAGATAACATCATCACCAGTCTTCATCATTACCACTAGCTAACATCATCATCACCAGTCTTCATCATTACCACTAGCTAACATCATCATCACTAGTCTTCATCATTACCACTATCTAACAACAACACATCACCAGTCTTCATCATTACCACTAGATAACATCATCATCACTAGTCTTCATCATTACCACTATCTAACAACAACACATCACCAGTCTTCATCATTACCACTAGCTAAAAACATCATCACTAGTCTTCATCATTACCACTAGATAACATCATCACTAGTCTTCATCATTACCACTAGCTAGCAACATCATCACCAGTCTTCATCATTACCACTATCTAACAACATCATTACCACTAGATAACATCATCACCAGTCTTCATCATTACCACTAGCTAACAACATCATCACCAGTCTTCATCATTACCACTATCTAACATCATCATCACCAGTCTTCATCATTGCCACTAGCTAACATCATCATCACCAGTCTTCATCATTACCACTAGCTAACATCATCATCACCAGTCTTCATCATTACCACTATCTAACAACATCATCACCAGTCTTCATCATTACCACTATCTAACATCATCATCACCAGTCTTCATCATTACCACTAGCTAACAACATCATCACCAGTCTTCATCATTACCACTATCTAACAACATCATATCACCAGCCTTCATCATTACCACATAATCACTAGTCTTCATCATTACCAGCTACCACCACCAGTCATCACTGCCGTCTTCATGCCACGACCTGACTTTCCGCAGCCTCGGAACGAGCGGTCGCTGCTGACGCACATCGGTGTCACTGGCGTTAATGAGATAGGATAGCAGCGGACCGAGGTCAGCTTGGGTAAAGCGCGCTTATCAGCTAGGGGCCGTAGGCAAAGCGCTTATCAGCTAGGGCCCGTGGAGACAGGTTCTCCCTGCTGTAAGTACAATGCAATACAACACAACTTTATTGCCAAGCGTCAGTCCAGTTGTACCATGAATATTCTGTGGTACCAAGTCGCCTTTATCTCAGCTAGGTCCCGTGAATACAGTGTCTCCCTGGTGTGGATACAGTGTCTCCCTGGTGTGGATACAGTGTCTCCCTAGTGTGGATAAGGTGTCTCCCTGGTGTGGATACAGAGTCTCCCTGGTGTGGATACAGAGTCTGCCTAGTGCAGATACAATGTCTCCCTGGTGTGGATAGTTTCTCCCAGGTGTAAGTGTCTGCATGTGGAACCCGATGGATACAGTGTCTCCCTGGTGTGGATACAATGTCTCCCTGGTGTGGATAGTTTATCCCAGGTTTAAGTGTCTGCATGTGGAACCCGATGGATACAGTGTCTCCCTGGTGTGGATACAATGTCTCCCTGGTGTGGATAGTTTCTCCCAGGTGTAAATGTCTGCGTGTGGAACCCGATGGATACAGTGTCTCCCTGGTGTGGATACAATGTCTCCCTGGTGTGGATAGTTTCTCCCAGGTGTAAGTGTCTGTATGTGGAACCCGACGGATACAGTGTCTCCCTGGTGTGGATACAATGTCTCCCTGGTGTGGATAGTTTCTCCCTGGTGTAAGTGTCTGCATGTGGAACTCGATGGATACAGTGTCTCCCTGGTGTGGATAGTTTCTCCCTGGTGTAAGCGTCTGCATGTGGAACCCTGATGGATACAGTTTCTCCCTTCTGTCAGTCTCCGCAATCTTTAGTTCCTATGTATTATTACTTTGGCTTTAGAAGGGAACAACCATTGCAAAGTCTGACTTGCTATCGGTAGAGAGGGTTAGTACACGGGTGGTAGTGGTAGTGGTTAGGGAACTATTTTCTCTCGTGATGTTATCGATTTGTGTGCGGATCAGAGGTTACAGGTCTGAGGTTACGAAGTTGTCTACCACACGGCTCAGGTTTTTCGTCTACCATAGTGTGTTCGTAGGGACCATTTCCACTTTATTTTGCTGTGTAAACATTAAACTTATACTTTTCTTTGTAGATTAGCATCGTATGCCTGTATGAGATTGTAATTTGGGTTGCTTTTGTTGACTGTGTTGCTGTTTTAGCTTTACGATGCAACCCTATCGATTTCATCCGAAATCAAAATGGTGGACCGTAGCGGTGCAACTGACTGAAGTAACTAGCTGCCGCCGAGTGCGTCTTTGTTGTCAGTTTTACGAGCATAACAACTACTTGACCAGTGACGCCACAAAAGACTAATTTGTAAAGTTTGTCACTGGATGAACCTTCTCAATAGTTGCTCTTCTGTGTGAAGGGGTAGGTGTTTAAGTAGCGATCTGTGATACCCATGGGGTATACAGGTCCACGGTGATATCTGTGCGACTTCGGCTACGTTACGCTTCAGGCAGGCACACAAGCGTAGGTAGACAGTCGGGTTGCGCCATTACCACCACCACTACCACTACCACCCGTGTACTAACCCTCTCTAGTAGCTTAATTACAGCTTAGTCATATGCCCCCTGTTAGATGACCCCGTATGTTCATGCGGATATGGAGCAGAAACATCCGAGCATTTCCTACTACATTGTCCCCTTTATAATAGTATTAGAAATAACACCATTGATAAAATAGATGCGAACGAAAGAAACATCAATACACTTCTGTTTGGAAACGACCAGCTACATTTAGAAACTAATCAGATTTTTTATGCTATAGTCCACGACTTTTTGTACCAAACTGACCGCTTGTAAATCTGTGAAAGCTTGCTGAAAAAAAGAAAAAAGTTTCTGTGTGTCTCTGTGTGTCTGTCTGTCTGTTTGTCTCTCTGTCTCTCTGTGTGTCTGTGTCTGTGTCTGTCTGTGTCTGTGTCTGTCTGTCTGTCTGTCTGTCTGTCTGTCTGTCTGTCTGTCTGTCTGTCTGTCTGTCTGTCTGTCTGTCTGTCTGTCTCTCTCTCTCTCTCTCTCTCTCTCTCTCTCTCTCTCTCTCTCTCTCTCTCTCTCTCTCTCTCTCTCTCTCTCTCTCTCTCTCTCTCTCTCTCTCTCTCTCTCTCTGTGACTCCGGCTTTGTGGTTGGGGATCACCGAGTGTAGATCACGAGAAAAAAGTGATTCGGTCTTTGTGGTTTGGGATTCACGGAGTGTAGAGCACGAGAAAAAAGTGACTCAGTATTTGTGGCTTGGAATCATGGAGTGTGGATCACGAGAACAAAGTGATTCGGTCTAGGTGGTTTGGGAATCACGGAGTGTAGATTATGAGAAAAAGTGACTCGGTCTTTGTGGTTTGGGATTCACGGAGTGTTGATTACGAGAAAAAAAGTGACTCAGTCTTTGTGGTGTGGGAATCACGGAGTGTTGAACACGAGAAAAAAGTGACTCAATCTTTGTGGTGTGGGAATCACGGAGTGTTGAACACGAGAAAAAAGTGACTCAATCTGTGTGGTGTGGGTCACGAGGGGTCAATTGAAACGTAAGGTCATGCCATAGACTCGACAAGAAAAATATTTGGTAGTAGATAATTCATTTTCCAAAACATCCATTTACAGTGGACAACCAGCTATTTCTTACATTGATAAACTGTGCCACTATTGTCAGACAGCTATTTACACTGTTAAAACTGTGGTCATTCGTCAGACAGCAAGCTAATTAAAGTGTTAAAACTGTGGTCATTCGTCAGCCAACCAGCCGTTTACACCGTTAGACTGTGCCCAGCATGGTCAGCCAACCAGCCATTTACACGTTAGACTGTGGTCAGCTTGGTCATACAACCATCCATTTACGCCGTTAGACTGTGGTCAGCTTGGTCAGACAACAAGACATTTACACCGTTAGACTGTGGTCAGCTTGGTCAGACAACAAGCCATTTACACCGTTAGACTGTGGTCAGCTTGGTCAGCCAACCAGCCATTTACACCGTTAGACTGTGGTCAGCTTGGTCAGACAACCAGCCATTTACACCGTTAGACTGTGGTCAGCGTGGTCAGACAACAAGCTGTTTACACTGTTAGACTGTGATCACCGTTGTCTGACAACAAGCTGTTTACACTGTTAGACTGTGGTCACCATGGTCAGACAACAAGCTGTTTACAGTGTTAAACTCAGGGCTCATAGTTATGTATGGTGAGCAAATCGAGTTGCAGGCGGATAGGCCCTAAGCCCGATTTGCTAGGCTCCCCAAGTCCCGCTCTCCTTCTACATGCGCGAGTCGTCAACAGCCTGAGAAATAGCTATTGGGTTGTGCTTATTTTCAGATCGGGAAAATCCCCCCCCCCCCCCCCCTTTTTTTTTTTTTTTTTTAACCAACAATGCAACGCACGTGACGTCGAAAACTCGAAACTGACCTGACAAAACCATGTTCGTTTTCAGGTCAAAGTTGAATCAAAGATGGCTGCGATTGCAGCACCCAAGGACCCCTTCCCATTTGAGATTTTTCTGTCTCCTCCTGGCCGTCTGTGTTGTGAGTATGATGTGTCAAGATGAGTGAATCCAAATTTCTGGAATAATCTGCAGTCTTCAATGGTACGTGAGACAGCGTCAGTCCGTACAAGCGTGTTGTCCTCATTGGCAGCCTCTGTCGCATCAGGGCCGCCATTTTTATACGGCGCCTAGGCTGCTTCAGTGTAGAAGTTTGTTTTAAATCTGTAACTTAAAACACAATAAGGCCGGCCGAATAGTCACATCTGCTCTTCACGCATTCCGATTTTTTCAGTGTTGTCACCGTTCAGAAAATAAACGCGATTATGGGGGACTACGCGCTCATAATGCATATGGGCATAGTCAGACATCCTGCTGCTTACACTGTTAAAATGTGTTCAGCGTGGTCAGACATCCTGCTGCTTACACTGTTAAAATGTGGTCAGCGTGGTCAGACATCCTGCTGCTTACACTGTTAAAATGTGGTCAGCGTGGTCAGACATCCTGCTGCTTACACTGTTAAAATGTGTTCAGCGTGGTCAGACATCCTGCTGCTTACACTGTTAAAATGTGTTCAGCGTGGTCAGACATCCTGCTGCTTACACTGTTAAAATGTGGTCAGCGTGGTCAGACATCCTGCTGCTTACACTGTTAAAATGTGTTCAGCGTGGTCAGACATCCTGCTGCTTACACTGTTAAAATGTGTTCAGCATGGTCAGACAACATGCTGCTTACACTGTTAAAATGTGTTCAGCATGGTCAGACAACATGCTGCTTACGCTGTTAAAATGTGGTCAGCATGGTCAGACATCCTGCTGCTTACACTGTTAAAATGTGTTCAGCGTGGGCAGACAACCTGCTGTTTACACTGTTAAAATGTGGTCAGCGTGGTCAGACAACCTGCTGTTTACACTGTTAAAATGTGGTCAGCGTGGTCAGACAACCTGCTGTTTACACTGTATTCTAACACACCCCAGAACCAATAACTGAAAACGGATAACTAGTTTTCATTTATCATCACTTATCTGTCTGTCTGGTGCTTGAGAAAAAGGGCCTAACCTGAAAATGTGTTCATGTTTTGTGTTGTACTATTGAAATCAACACTCTTTCTGGATCTTTTTCTGTGTTTAGATCTTTTAAGTTTGTTTCAGATTTTTTTTTTACCCTCTCCCATGAAACCAATCTGAAGTGGTAGCTGTCCTTCAGCCCTTGGGACAGCAATAGTCTCTGGGGGTCGATCTGGGTGATTTGGTTTTTGTGTATGTGCAGAATTAGGTTCTTTAGGCCTCAACTAATGAAGTAGTTTTGATATTTACCTTGAGAAATGGTATTAAATTGTTAACAACAGGGTTTAAATGCTCCTACCCTAGAGTAAAGGATGGGGTGTAACACACGCGGCTCTCTCTCTCTCTCTCTCTCTCTCTCTCTCTCTCTCTCTCTCTCTCTCTCTCTCTCTCTCTCTCTCTCTCTCTCTCTCTCTCTCTCCGGCTCAGGGGGGTGAACACATGTCCAGTTACCGACAGGTCGCATTTTTGGAGCGCTCTTCAAAACTTGATCGTTTTTGTTAATTACTGGAACATTAACGACTTTTCGATATTGAATTTAGCACACCGAGAAAGATCTCGCTACGATGCCAGCAGACCAGCAGTCGTTGCGCCGTACCTGTGGCCGTTTTGTCATAATCTTCATATCTTTCATGACAAAGCGTGCAAAACTGGCTTCATCCGCCTTCCGCCATTACACGAGCAAAGCGAGGAGCGCTCAGGTACAGTGTGTTCTCTTGGTCACAGTGTTATTCCAGATACTGTTGTGTGCCAACGACATAGAGATGAACCCTGGGCCCAGCGAGAGTGAAACAGTGACGGTTTCCAGTGACAGTGAAACGGACATCAAAGCATACATGCAGGACCTTTTCGAACATCAGGAGGTGAGAATACAAACTCTGTTACAACAACAACTCAATGCGCGCTTCGGTGTGTTGGAAAACCATCTCACTGAAAAGATAGACGAGTCTATGACCGCCGTCAAAACAGAAATTGAAGCCCTCCATGCCAAAACATGCCAGCTTGAAAACTACTGTTGTGCCGCGCTACAAGAAGCAGAAAGCACTAAGGCCGCTGTGACAGAGCTGGAAGAAAGGATGCTGAAGATATCTGCTGACCTTGATGACAAGATAGATAGACTAGAAGTGTTTTCCAGGCGAGACAATCTAAAGTTTTTCAACGTGCCAATGTCTGTGTCTAATGAAAACTACGCAGACCGCGTTGACAAGATTGTGGATATTCTGAGTGACACTGAGCCTGGTAAAACCTGGTGCCCTGACGACATTACCCGTGCTTACCGCCTCGGCAACAGCTACAACAACGACCGGGCAGCACCAGTGATCGTGACATTTGCCAAGTGGTCAGACAAAATGGCCGTTCTCACGAAAGGCGGAGAGGGACTGAAGAGGAAGGGAGTGAGAGTGGCAGGTGACTTGACAAGCAAGCAGCAGGCTAACATCCAGGAGCAACGCAACAGAGGTATGCATGCCTACTACAAAGGAAATCGCCTGGTGGTGGCTGGACCTCTACAGCGTCGACTCGCCCTACAGCGTGGTCAGCGTCGGCACAGCGGCCAACAGAGGACCGCCGTGCGCACTCCCACCCCGGCAGACGGACACAGCCGACGGAAGGCAGTGGCTACAGAGCAGGAGACCTCCCTCGTCCAGGAGCCAGGCAACACCACGACAGCAACGACCCGTCACGTGACACCTACGGCACCAGACAACACCACGACCGCAACGACAAGCCACGTGACACCTACGGCACCAGGCAACACCACGACAGCAACAAGCCACGCAGTACATACGACAGCTGGCAACACGACGACTGCCAGAACACGGTGTGGGGCAACTACGATAGCGACTACTTTTACGACTGGAACCAAGCCTACGCCTGGCAGACCTCCATGTACCACTTCCCGCCCCTACAAGGGTACAGAGACACCGCAGATGGCCACAACCCCGACAACCTGCAGTGTATTACCATGGCTCAACAACAACAACAGTCAACTGAACTGACTGACGTAGCACATGTACAGTCACAGAACTCCACCCGGGACTGCGGGGCCAGAGACGGGGTGACACAGGGCGGTCCAGTACCAGAGGTGGCGGATGACACGATTGAAATAGCACAGTCACAGGCCTCCACTCAGGACTGCGGGGCCAGAGACGGGGCGACCCGGAATGACCCAGTGCCAGAGGAGGCGGGTTGCATGACAGACCGGGAGACCGCACCCCCAGACAACCAGCCCACCGATGCGATCCAGTCATCAGCTGCAGACCAGAATGCCCAAAGACAGGATTTTCTTCACGATGCCGGGTCAGAGGAATCAGACGACTCAGCAGGATAGGAGGACACGATGTGTGACAACAAACAGCCTGATGCAGCTGTTCCCGACACAGCTGACACTGACACTGAACCTCTGACCTCGGAGATAGGTCATCCAATCAGTGAAGGCGACACCAACACAGAACCTCTGACCCCAGAAACAGGTCAACCAATCAGAGTGACACCGACACAACTACACGGCTAAGTGACACGCACGTGCTGGAAAGTCCGTGTGGCAGTGACGGTCCGACCAGGCGACTGAGAAGTAAGTCCGTGAACACCGTTAAGGAAAAGAGACAACTGATTCTGCTAGAAAGCGTGTCCACGTCTGTTTCGAGCGGTACAAGCAACACGCACAAGCAGCCAACTTTAAAATAGGGACTCGGCCCGGCCCATGTCTTGGTTAGTAATAGTGTCACACCCAGCCACGTAAGTCTTGTTTCTTACAACATTGAGGGTTTATCTTCACTGTATGATGCTGATACACGTTTGTACTTATCAGCCTTTGATTTGTCTTCTGGTAGAAACCTTTGCTTCATCTATCCCCTCGCACTTGTTTCCAGAACATGATGTTATTATTACACCAGGTGTAAGACTGACCGAGGTTGTCACAGCAAGATTGTCTGGTTCTGGTGGTCTCGCCTTGCTTGTGAAAAAGCAGTGGAGTAGCTTTGTGGAACGAGTACACGTTGATAATATGATAGTTTTGAAAATGTCAAAAGATTTACTGGGCACAGAAAAACCTGTCGTGCTGCTCGGGGTATATTTACCACTTAGTTCATCCAGTTACTATCACGAAACTGATATTCAAAATGGAATTGTTATGATTGAACAGTGCATTCTGGACGTGATTGAAGTTCTCGGTGATCTTCCTCTCATTCTGTTCGGAGACTTTAACGCCAGAACCGGAAATGAGAACTCTGATGCTGCGGACACTGTCGACTGTGGTTTTGATATTTTTGGAAATAGTGAAGACGCACACAGTTCTCCACATCGAGTGTCAAAAGATACTGTTGTGAATGATTATGGTAGATCCTTATTGAATGTTTGTACTGAGTTTGACTTGACAGTTTTGAACGGGTCAGTAGATGGTAGCAATATTGGAAACTACACTTACATTTCTCCAACGGGTTGCAGGGTTGTTGATTATTTTGCTGCCTCGAAGACTGTTGTCTTTGTCCCTATGCTTGAATGTTGGTCAGAGAATCGAATCAAAGCATATGCCTGTGGAACTTTTGACTGAATCCAACAACACTGAAGTGAAACGGTCAGATAACAGAACAAAACTATTCAAAATTGAAAAGTTCCAATGGGATGAAGAAAAACGTTCTACATTTATGGAGCAGATAGCATCACCTTATGTCCTTAACCTTATCCGGGAAGCAACAGATTTAATTGATGTTGATATAAATGAGTCATTACTGAAGTTTCTAGAAGGTTTTTACCGGATCGTGCATGAAAAAGACCACCACTATTGGTAAAGGAAAAGCACAGGCATGGTTTGATGCTGAATGCAGGGTAACTAGGAAAGATTTGCGCCACCATTTAAGAAAATACCATAAAGGCAATACCAATTACGAAAGACTACAGTACAACCAGAAGAGAAGAGAACACAAAGAACTGTTACGGGTGAAAAAGGCGGCGTACCATAAAAAAGTACTGGACTCTTTACACTGCGCGAGTACAAACTCAGCAGAATTTTGGGGCAAACTTAAGTCGTATATTGGGAAAAAGTCGGAAACTACTGCAATCACAAAAGAAGAGTGGTTCGATCATTTTTCCAAAAGTATTTGACCCAAAATTAACAACCAACAGTTCAAGTGATACATTCTGTGAGGGTGATACTGGTGAGGATTGTGAGTCGGCCACTGTAGAAGAAGAGTTTGATGTTTTGGGGGACGTATATTTTGAGTCATTGGAAGGTGACATCACTGAAGCTGAAGTTTATACAGCAGTGAGAGCATTAAAAAATGGAAAAGCAGCTGTACCAGACGGTATTATCGGGGAATTTTTCAAACATTCTGCCACTTTTGTTGTGCCATTTTTAGTAAAATTCTTTAATAGATTGTTTACAACAGGTTCATACCCGCAAGCTTGGTCAGAAGCAATTATTCACCCGCTGCTGAAAAAAGGCGACGCTAACAACCCTGATAAGTACAGGGGCATATCTCTGCTGAATATTTGTAGCAAACTCTATAGCCACATTATTAACAACAGACTGAACAAATGGATTGAAGAGAATGAGATACTGGATGAGTGCCAAGCAGGTTTTCGCAAAAACTACAGTACTATTGATCATTAATTTTATTCACTATAGTTGCAACTATTCAAAAATAGCTATCCTATCATAGAAAACTCTTTGTCGCTTTTGTTGACTTCAGAAAGGCGTTTGACTCGGTTGTAAGAAAAAACTTATGGAAAATCTTGAGAAAGAATGGTAAAATGTTTCGTGCAATCACTATTATGTACAATGCAGTTAAAGCTAAAGTGCGGGCAGGTGGTGACCTGACGGAATCTTTCATGTGTCCGAGCGGCCTGAAGCAAGGCGAAGTATGTAGTCCGGTTTTGTTTTCCCTGTTTATAAACGAGCTAGCCAGAGAAATTGTCCAGCTGGGTAGGCACGGAATACAGCTTATACCAGACCGTATCGAGATTTCTATACTCCTGTTTGCAGACGATGTTATTTTGATGTCTGACTCAGTATGTGGTTTGCAAAACCAATTGAATATTCTTTATGAAACGGCAAATCGCCTAGGATTGGTCGTCAATCTGGACATGTCTAATATTGTTGGATTTAGAAATGGAGGTCACATTGCATGGAATGAAAAATGGTTTTATGATCCGAGTCTTATATCTGTTGTAAATGTGTATAAGTACCTTGGAATCTGCTTGTCTGCCAGGTTAACTTTTACCCATGCTCTGAAGGACATGGCAGCTCGTGCCAAAATAGGTGTTGTTAACATTCTGAAACTACTTTGTTCGCTTGGGGAAAAATCGCCGATTTTCTTCAAATTGGTTGATGTTCAAATTCAGCCAATTCTCAATTATGGGGCTGAAGTATGGGGTTTGGTGGCCGACTTGAAAGTTGTTGAAAGAATACACCTTTTTGCACTAAAGAATTTTTTTTAAATGTAAGCAGCCGAACACCGAATGTTATGGTGTATGGTGAAACTGGGCGGTACCCTCTCTTTGTCAACATTTTTGTAAAATCTGTAAAATACTGGTTACGTATACTTAAGATGCCCGACCATCGTTTCCCATACAAATCCTACAAAATGCTATTTTACTTACACGATCAAAATCGAAAAACGTGGGACTCAACAGTATGCTTTCTGTTATATAAATATGGTTTTAACCATGTATGGGAAAACCAGGGTGTTGGAGAGGAGAAAACATTCCTTAAAGAATTTAAAAACAGACTTATTACCGAATACAAACAAGAGTGGTCTGATTCCATAGCTACTAGTGAAAGATACCTTATGTATAACACGTTTAAATCAAGCTTGACTATGTCACCATTTTTGCACGATTTAAAGCACATAAAAGCAAGAAATTGTTTGCTGAGAATAAGATTAGGTGTTTCACAACTGAGAGCCCACAGGCTTTGCTTTGCTAGGAATACTGAGGTAGACCTTGCATGTCCTTTTTGCAGCAACGAGACTGAATCCGAAATTCACTTCATATTATCATGTCCTATGTACAATGACATAAGAGATAAATATATACCACGCAGATATGTAAGATTTCCATCACTCTAAACTGTCAATGTTGTTTGCTTCTGAAAACAAGTATCGCCAACTCCGACTCGCTACTTTTCTACACAAGGCTTTTGATGTACGCAATACCGTTTTGTCTGGACAGATGTTGTACCTGTGAACCTTATGTTGACTTAAAGTTGCTTGACTGTGTTCTTCACCACAACTGACATGGGCCCACGGCCTTTTTCAATAAACCATTCAGACTCAGACTCTCTCTCTCTCTCTCTCTCTCTCTCTCTCTCTCTCTCTCTCTCTCTCTCTCTCTCGCTCGCTCGCTCGCTCGCTCTCTCTCATTCCTGTGGAAGCGATCTTCAATCACTTCAAACGTTTAAATGACGTATGTAAGTGGTGTGTTCAAAATCGCATGGTAATTCATCCTCATAAAACAAAATATATGGTACTAACTACAAGACAAAAAGATCAGCGTAGACCCCTGACCCTTAATCTCACGCTGGGTAAAAGTCCCGTTCAACAGGTACGCGAACATCGGGTCCCGGGTGTATGTAATAACTGATGAAGAGCTAAAGTGACAGTCTCACATAGATAATATATGTAAGCATTTATCCAAGAATTTATTTCTGCTCAGCCAGCTCAGGCACTATGTGAGCAGTGACGCTCGTAAAACCTTTTTTCCAAGCGCACCTGCTCTCGCATATAAACTACTCCTGTACTGAATGGAGTGGTGCCAGTGAGGTTCATCTAAAGAATTAGCTTAACTCCTTTCACAGACGAGCAGCAAAATTAATCCTACCAAATCAGTCCTTGTCAACTACGGAAAAGGTAAACAAACTAAATATTCCTTCTCTACATAAACAATTGAAACTCATCAGTGTGTAAATCTGTTCAAAATACACACTGGCAAGGCACCCCTTTATCTGAGTAACTTTCTTCATCGAGCTCCTGCCCGGTATGGGTCAAATAACCATGTTTTACCGCGCCCTCGTATTAACCTGTTTAAGACAAGCTTTACATTTTCTGAATCCTTTCATAGTTCAGGAGCTGTGTGAGAGTCGAGGTGGACGTCCTGGGCTGTCCGTCCTAACGAGCCTTCTGGTTTCCGTGGACGTAAAGATTTATTGAACCATGCTTCGGCATTGGTCACAACTTGTCCGTAATATGTCAACTGACATCTGAGGACATTAAGCAACACTTCACCATCACCATCCTCAACCTGGAACACATTCCCACCCAAATTAAAAACATTTAGTTCACTATGCAATTTTAAAATAAATTTGCACAAGTTCCTACACTCTGCAATATCCTAGGCTTGTATTTGTATGATTTTAATGTAATAAAGCACCGCGTCTGTATATGCAGTTTTGATAGACATCAGTGTGGGTCTCTGTCAGGTTTATATGTGACCGGCTCTGACGGAACCCATGTTAAGTCGGACTGGCCGTTCTGAGCTACACGCCAAACATAGCGTTGGGGGTCAATCCGGGTGAAAATGACTTTTTTGCATTTTTGGACAGATGGGGCTGTCATCTGTTATATGCTTGCTTCTTTTGTCTGAAATCGATGTTTAAATGCATTAAAAACATTATTATTGTGACCTACCCATCAATTTAATCGCCTTTACTCAACACAAGAAAGCTGTTTTTGAGACTAAAGCGCTTCCTGCAACCCGCAGAGAACCCCATCATGCAATACATTGTTGGAAAGGTCAAGGAGTCTACTTTCAAATGAGCGAGATCCTTTGTACCTAAACAGCCAACCACAATAAACCTAACAGAAATAGCGACATACGTACTGCATAAACATTATTTCAAATTTGAACCAATCGGAGTCGTAGTTTCAATTTTTCCTTAGTTACCTTTCCATGTTCGGGCCAGAACATCGTCTCTGATTGGCTAAAGAGGCGATTTACGGGCGACAAGTCTGTTTTGCTGCCTGGCGTTCGACTCGTGTTTTGAACACTTTCTGTAGAGCTCTGCAGGCATGGCTGGGAGAGCAGAAAAACGACTCGCTACGTTACTAAATTCGTGCAACGCTGGAAATATTTTGGATGCAGCAAGATCAGATATCACGGCTCTGATTGAGGACTATTTCCTTTCCGATCAAGTCGAAGAAGACTGGCCCGAGTCTGATTCCGAAGATGAGATGGAGAATGTGCAAGACGTGTGTGACATCGAAACTGAAAAAGAAGATGATGTTGTCGAAGAATCTGTCGTTCATATCGAAGGTTCAGCGGGGTATAACTGTGCTGAAATTGACTGCAATGGTGCTCCAGCAGAAATGCATCGGCAAGCTGAACAGTGGTCTTGCCACTGCAAGCAGATCAAAGCTGTGGCACTGCTGGATGGTGATCCAAGACAGGGATGCATCAACCAGTTTTCCCCAGAGGAGTGTGTGGAGGTGAAGCTGTCTGTCACAGAAATGGACAGAGGTATGTAGTCAAATCATTTTGATTTTTTTAAGTGTCTTTGATGTTAAAAAAAAAGAGAGTTATTTTTGACATGGCAGTATAGGGCTTACTCATGTTACTCATACTGTGAAAAATATTACTTTACTAGTGCTTCTTCATCTCCTTTGTAATATACAAAATAATGTGTGTGTGAGGAATATAAAATTATCACTATAATTTATAATTTTAAGCTATCACAGAAATGGACAGATGTATGTAGCCTAATCATTTTAATTTAAATATTTTTTTATACATGTGTGTCTGTGATGATGTTATTTTTATTACAATATCCTGTGACATTTAATAACCTAGCTGTGCCTATTGTCAACTGTATTGCTAGCATCGATGTTGCTACCGTTTTGTAATACTGTGTGAATTTTGAAAGTGTCATTAATAATCTTTATATGTATTGTTTATATAGCTTAGCAAGGACAGATTGTAAGAATAGGCTATTGCCTAAAATCTCAGTCCTTGAGTATTAAAGTTCTGAGTTCTCTCTCTCTCTCTCTCTGTATGCGTCAGAGCAAAGCGCACCGGGAATTCATTTTTATTTTTACTAGACTGAGCAGGTTTGTCCTCTGACTGTCGCTTATCTACCTACTATGCTCACTTGCTAAAAGAGCGTATCACTTGAGGGTAAATTCCATTCTGATATGTAGAGGTTCTATGCCTCGTGGCCCTGTATCTGCGTCCAGAGGAAAAGGCTGGAAGAGACGGTTGGCTCGGTGCGATGCCTCGTGGGTGTGCCGGAAATGGTTTGGGCACCTTTCCCACTCCTTGCTTCGCTTGAGCTCTGTCAACTGACATCGAATGTTTGGGAGGGCATGGGAGGCAGCCATCTGTGCGAGTGGATTGTAATTTGGAAGAGCTGAGAAAAAGCGGAAGGAAAGTCGTGCTTTCCGATACCCGTTCAATTACCGTGCTAGAATAGTGCCTAAGTAGACTGCAGTCGTTGCATCCAGACCCTCGCCCTGATATAGCCGCACCGGTTGACTGGGCGTAAAACACCAACTGACTTACGTATCCAGACCAGGAAGAGCCGACACGTTTTCACGCGGACCGAAATGTTTCCGCCTAAAGAATCCGTAAAGCGGCCACGCTGACAGCCACGTTCGCTTCCACGTGACAGTTGTAGCCTATTTATTGTATTGTAAGCTGCATGTGGTGATATGCCCCGTCCCTAATAAGCCTTATGGTTTCTGTGGACGTTAAGCACCATGTTTACTTACTTACATGTGGTAATCATAGTTCAGGATCTGTGTGAGAGTCGAGGTGGCCGTGCTGGACTGTCCGTCCTGACGAGCCTTCAGGTTTCTGTGGACGTAAAGCTATACTGAACCATGCTTCGGGATTGGTCTCCGCTTGTCCCTAATAATGTCAACTGACATCTGAGGACATTAAGCAACACTACCTGCCATGTGGTGATCCTCCAGTCTCATCGCCTGTAGTACGAATAGCCGTACACCAAAGGGTTCATAAGCGAGGTGGGGCTTGGAGGGCGGGGTGGGCCGGTGCGGGGGTGGGTGGCTGGCTGGGGGGGACTCGGCGGAAAGCTCGGGTAGGACGGTTACGCAATGAAACATCAAGAAGCGTGCAAGGTAAAGCAGCTTTTGACTGAGTGCCGACAAGAAAAATATCCATTTAAGACCTCCTTTACATGCTTGACGGAGACGCCACTCCTCAGGCCACTATGTGCGCAAAGGGTCACAGTCACGTTGACAGGCCGGCTGTCTCACACCCATTCCGTCTGTCTCACACCCTCTCCGTCTGTCTCACATCCATTTCCCCGTTCGTCTGTCTCACATCCATTTCCTCTGTCCCACGCCTTCGCCGTCTGTCTTACACCCTCTCCGTCTGTCTCACACCCATTCCGTCTGTTCCACGCCTTCACCGTCTGTCTCACACTATCTCCGACTGTCTCGCACCTTCTCCGTCTGTCTCACACCCTCTCCGACTTCCCCACTTACTCTTCTTGTTAGTGCAGTGGCGGCTATGGTCGGAATGGGCTACCAATCCATGCTCCGTAGACCTGAACCACCCGCCTGAGACACAAAGCCGTTTTGACTGTGACTAACTATGTTCAGTGTGGTGTGACGGTTCATTGTCGGCCGGCCCATCCCACGATCTAGTGTTCTGCCCCAGCTACGTCTTCCGTCACGGAACGTTAGTCACATAGTTCGTGTGTCATGATCATTTCTGTCAGACTTATTGGGTAGAAGGAAGCGTTGCTTGTGATAAACGACATGCAAGTACATGTATCGGGTAGAACGTGATGTTTTGTCATGGATACTGTTGGAAAAGTCATTTATAAATTCAAGCAATCAATCAAATGGTATTTATTTGGTGAAAATCTGTAAAGTTCTAAGTGCCTAAAATAATATATAAACAATACTATTGTAATATATTATTTTACTAATTCAAAATCCAATCATACAGCCGCTTAAAATAGTATACAATTCAGCAATAAATAAATTCGTTGCACATAATATAGCTGTTATACCCAGTGTCGCTATAACGACCGTCATGGTTGTTTCATCATTTCAAGTGTTGCTATGACTACCGTGATGGCTTTTATATCACACCACGTGTTGGCATTACGACCATCAGATGGTCATGACATCATTCAACGTCTCGCAATAACTATCGCCATGGCTGTTACACCATTCCATTGCCACTGTAACAACCGTCGTGGCTGTTACACCATTCCATTGCCACTGTAACAACCGTCGTGGCTGTGGCTGTTACACCATTCCATTGCCACTGTAACAACCGCCGTGGCTGTTACACCATTCCATTGCCAGTGTTACAACCGTCGTGGCTATTACACCATTCCATTGCCACTGTAACAACCGTCGTGGCTGTGGCTGTTACACCATTCCATTGCCACTGTAACAACCGCCGTGGCTGTTACACCATTCCATTGCCAGTGTTACAACCGTCGTGGCTATTACACCATTCCATTGCCACTGTAACAACCGTCGTGGCTGTGGCTGTTACACCATTCCATTGCCACTGTAACAACCGCCGTGGCTGTTACACCATTCCATTGCCACTGTAACAACCGCCGTGGCTGTTACACCATTCCATTGCCAGTGTTACAACCGTCGTGGCTATTACACCATTCCATTGCCACTGTAACAACCGTCGTGGCTGTGGCTGTTACACCATTCCATTGCCACTGTAACAACCGTCGTGGCTGTTACACTATTCCACGTACCATTATAACAACGGTCGTGGCTGTTACGTCATTTCACGTGACTCTTTAACAATTGTCATGGCTGTTACATCATTCCATGTACCGCTAAACTGTCGTGACTGTTACACCATTCCACGTGACTCTTTAACAATTGTCGTGGCTGTTACATCATTCCACGTACCGCTAAACCGTCGTGACTGTTACACCATTCCACGTGACTCTTTAACAATTGTCATGGCTGTTACATCATTCCACGTACCGCTAAACCGTCGTGACTGTTACACCATTCCACGTGCCGATATAATAACCGTCATGGCTGTTACATTATTTCACATGAAGCTGTAACAACCGCCATGGCTGTTACATTTTTTACACGTGACACTTTAACAATCGTCATGGCTGTTACATCATTCCACGTGCCGCTGTAAAAATCGTTGTGGCTGTTACATCATTCCACGTGCCGCTGTAAAAATCGTTGTGGCTGTTACATCATTCCACGTGCCGCTGTAACAATCGTCGTGGCTGTTACATCATTCCACGTGCCGCTGTAACAATCGTCGTGGCTGTTACACCATTCCACGTGCCGCTGTAACAATCGTCGTGGCTGTTACGTCATTCCACGTGCCGCTGTAACAATCGTCGTGGCTGTTACGTCATTCCACGTGTCGCCATAAGGACCATCAGATTGCAGTTAAACGGTCATAAATGAAAATGTACTTATCCGGTTACGTTGAATGTTTTACGTTATGAAATGTTGATTGTTACATCATTTCTGGTGTCACTATACATACCGACCGGAAAGTGTCCTTTGTGGTCCGGAGGGCCTGCCAGACTACCACCGAATGACGGTGCATTTGTCAAGACGACACAGCCGAAGGTAAGAGTTCCGCTCCCTCTGTCGGCTGCTCCTGTCCTGGTCACACCTACCTCATCATGTCCTCAGACCCGTCTAATCATGTCGCCAGCACCCTGATCATGTCCTGGTCACACCTCATCATGTCCTCAAACCCGTCTAATCATGTCGTCAGCACCCTGCTCCTGTCCTTGTCACATCTCATCATGTCCTCAAACCCGTCTAATCATGTCGCCAGCAACCTGATCATGTCCTGGTCACACCTCATCATGTCCTCAACACTTTCACCTTGTCCTCTGTGCAGAAAAAAATGGTTTACTATCCAAGGGAGAAGCGCTTTATAAAGAGGTGTTATTTTTATCTTGAAAGAGGAGAGAGATGTAGACACCTGCCTTGAAGTTGAACTTGATGTCCTCAGCATCCCACACCATGTCCTTAGCATCCGTCACCATGTCCTCATCATGTCGATGATAAGGGGTGATCAGAACATGACGAGGGGGCTTCAGTCCTGAAGGCCCTCCCTAATTATGGCCTCAACACTCCTCGTCATGTACTAAATACGACTCACCATGTCCTCAGCATCCCTCCTCATGTCCTCAGCACCCCCATCATGTGCTCAGCACTCCCTCCTCATGTCCTCAGCACCCCCTCTTCATGTCCTCAGCACCCCTCCTCATGTCCTCAGCACCCCTCCTCATGTCCTCAGCACCCCCTCCTCATGTCTTCAGCACCCCTCCTCATGTCCTCAGCACCCCCATCATGTGCTCAGCACTCCCTCCTCATGTCCTCAGCACCCCTCCTCATGTCATCAGCACCCCTCCTCATGTCTTCAGCACCCCTCCTCATGTCCTCAGCACCCCATCATGTGCTCAGCACTCCCTCCTCATGTCCCCAACACCCCTCCTCATGTCCTCAGCACCCCTTCTCATGTCCTCAGCACCCCTCCTCGTGTCCTCAGCACCCCTCCTCATGTCCTCAGCACCTCTCCTCGTGTCCTCAGCACCCCTCCTCATGTCCTCAGCACCCCTCCTCGTGTCCTCAACACCCCTTCGCATGTCCTCAGCCCCCCCCTCCCCCCCATGTCGACGATGGGGGGAAACAGCAAGCTCAGTTCCAGGAATGTTCCCGGACTTGCAGGCCTTCTCACGTTTATCAGCCGACTTCATAACTGCTCATACTCCACAGGGTAACATCGGCGGATCCTCCCCCCCCCTCCCCCCGTTAGCAGCTCCCCCCCCTGCCCCCCCCCCCCCCCCCCCCCCGTCCCGGGCACAGGCCATCCTCGCCAACCCGGCTGCGGGCAGTGTCGTCAAATACGTCGGGGGGCCGTGTCGGTGTGGAGGCAAACACTGGCGGAGACCGCTGGCGGTTCGTTTGAAAAGGGGCCGCTAGGCTAGGCCTACGTCAAGGTAGAAGCGAGGTGGCGGTGGCTGAGCTAACAGACATAGAAGCGAGGTGGGGGAAAGGGGGGGGGGGGGGGGCTGAGCTAACAGACGTCCTAACCTCGCCTTTAGCCCTTGACAGGTGGGATTGAGGGATTTTCTGTCTCCGGTCCTCCGTCAATACTTCGACACGACCCTAGCAGCAGGCTCATTTTGACACAAGGAAAAAACACCCCACCGTCTGACACAAGGACAGAAGACTCACCGATCAGACACAAGCCTGTGCTAGGAGAGAGAAAGAGGAATCACCGGCCAGACACAAGGACAAGAAACATCCACCAGTCAGACACAAGTCTGACACAAGTTTGACGCAAGAAAAAGAAATAAAACCCCGAAGGTCAGACACAAGGAAAAGAATGAGAACCCACCAGTTAGACACAGGTCTATCAACAGGAAACGAAAAGAGAAACCACCAGTCAGACGCAAGTCTGACACAAGGAAAAGACATGAGAACCCATCAGTCAGACACAGGTCTGACACAAGGGAAAAAATAACCCATCGGTCAGACATAGGACTGACACAAGGAAAAAATGAGAACCCACCGGTCAGACACAAGTCTGACACAAGGACAAGAAATGAGAACCTACCAGTCAGACACAGGTCTGACACAAGAGGGGAAAAATCCGCAGGCCATTACAGACAAAAACTTGGTACGAGAAAAAGGAAACTCCACAGACACACGTCAAACACAAGTCAAACACAAGTAAAAGAAACAGGAACTCACCAACCAGACACAAGCTACTGTCAGACACAAACTTAACACAAAGAAAAGGAAAACCCACCTGTCAGAGACAAACCTAACACAAAGAAAAGGAAAACCCACCTGTCAGGGACACGCCTAATATGGGGGGGGGGGGGGGGAACCACAGGTCGAACAGGACACAAAGAAAGGGAAACCCCATCGGCCAGACACAAGTCTAACACAAGGGAAAACCAACAGTCTGACAATGAAAAGGAAAACCCGCCGAAAAGCAGCAACAGTGACGTGCAGGTTTTGCGTGAAGGTACTTTTGCTGAAGGAAAAGTGTCAGTCGTAATCAGCCAGTCCCTGTTTCATACTTACTAGCCTGATGTGGGTTCTGTCACACTACTTAGACAGGGTTAGACCGCGACACATTAAAAAACAAAACAAAACAAAAACCAGGAACAACGTTGACTGCCAGCGTTCTCATGAAAGGATCAATGCACATGATAGATTTAAAGCAACAAGAACAACAACAACAAAACCAATAACAGAACAGCTTATTAATAGCAACACACACACACACACACACACACACACACACACACACACACACACACACACACACACACACACACATGAATATATACACACGAACAGACAGACAGACAGACACACACACACACACACACACACACACACACACACACACACACACACACACACATTTACACACACGCACGCACGCACGAACACCAACCAAGTGGAACACACAACACTACCACTGAATGGCTTCCAGCAAACGCATCCGACCTCTGTAGACGCCGGTCAGTACGAATGTTGGCTAGTATGCTTTCCCTCTCTCCTTTTGGGGGGAGATGGGGGGGGGGGGGGGGGGTGATTGGGAAGGTGGTGTGCAAAAATTGCTCCTTGCATGAAAAAGAAATACTTCTGAAATGAAGTTTACAGCTAGCGTTGTGAAACCTGATCAATACACACAGTAGGTTAAAGAAATGCTTATTTTAATTAGAGACTACAGAATATGCGCACATTTTCAGCGAAAACACATTTTTCAAGCAACAGATATATCTAGTAATCCACTAAGAAACTATAAAATGAATCATTTTGATTTACTTATCATTCATTTGGTGGAGAAGTTTTGCGAAAAATGTAATCATGAGGCTGACGTGATGTGAAATGGGTGTGAAGTAATGAACTGATTTTGAGGATGTGCCCTTGGTAGAGTTTATGTATCTTGTATTTACTCGACTCGCATGCCAGTTTCCATCGGCGATTGATTGGTTGATTGGTCGCTTTTATATAGCGCTATTCCCTGCTTCCGATTGGCCGCTTTTATATAGCGCTATTCCCTGCTTCCGAGCAGACTGGCTGCGCTGCGCTCCAGCCCCAGATTTCCAACCTCTATGTTTTGTCCCAGTATTGCCATGCACATGCTTTCCCAAATTCCACCTCCCTGTCGACCTGTCTCTGTAGTGTTCACATTCCCCATCCCTGTTCCATTTTTATATTGTCCCGTCCGATTGTTCCCAGTCTCTCTCTTGCCCTGTCTTTAAATTGTCCCGTCCCATAATTTCTCCCTCTCTCTGTTGCCCCGTATTTATATTATCCCGCCCCATTGGTTTCCAATCTCTCTGTTGCTCCGTCTCTATATTGTCCCGTCTCATACTTTCTCCATCTCTCTGTTGCCCCGTATCTGTATTATCCCGCCCCATTGGTTTCCCATCTCTCTGTCGCCCCGAGCAACCGCTGGACTGTTGTCCGGCCTCCGCCAGCTGTGTCGCCCCGAGCAATCGCTGGACTGTTGTCCGGCCTCCGCCAGCTGTGTCGCCCCGAGCAACCGCTGGACTGTTGTCCGGCCTCCGCCAGCTGTGTCGCCCCGAGCAATCGCTGGACTGTTGTCCGGCCTCCGCTAGCTGTGTCGCCCCGAGCAACTGCTAGACTGTTGTCCGGCCTCCGCCAGCTGTGTCGCCCCGAGCAACCGCTGGGTTATTGTTCGGCCTCCGCCAGCTCTGTCGCAGTGAGCCACTCGATTCCTCTCTCTAACGTAGCTCTGTAGCCAACCCATCGGCAAACAGCTGCTTAGTGAAAAACCAGTCAGTGCTTCATGTTCCAAATTATTATAAACTTGAAAGTAATTTTGTCATTAAATGAACATGAAAATAAGACCAAAGCATTCACTCATAGTTACCGAACAGAACACAAGCAAATGAAATCGAAAGAACCCGGACAAGAAAGAGTTGTGGCAACATAGAGCCGGCGTAGGAAAGTTGGAGCAACACAGACTAGGGGTAAGCAGACTGGGGCAACACAGAGCCGGGTAGGAAGTTGGGGGCAACACAGAGCCGGGTAGGAAGTTGGGTGCAACACAGATCCGGGTAGGAAGTTGGGTGCAACACAGAGCCGGGTAGGAAGTTGGGGGCAACATAGAGCCGGGTAGGAAGTTGGGGCAACATAGACCCGAGTAGGAAGTTGGGGGCAACATAGAGCCGGGGTAGGAAGTTGGAGGCAACATAGAGCCGGGGTAGGAAGTTTGGGCAACATAGAGCCGGGGTAGGAAGTTGGGGCAACATAGAGCCGGGGTAGGAAGTTGGGGCAACACAGAGCCGGGTAGGAAGCTGGGGGCAACACAGAGCCGGGGTAGGAAGTTGGGGGCAACACAGAGCCGGGTAGGAAGTTGGGGGCAACATAGAGCCGTGTAGGAAGTTGGGGCAACATAGGGCCGGGGTAGAAAGTTGGGGGCAACATAGAGCCGGGGTAGGAAGTTGGGGCAACATAGAGCCGGGTAGGAAGTTGGAGCAACATAGAGCCGGGGTAGGAAGTTGGGGCAACATAGAGCCGGGTAGGAAGTTGGGGCAACATAGAGCCGGGGTAGGAAGTTGGGGCAACGTAAAGCCGGGTAGGAAGTTGGGGGCAACATAGAACTGGGGTAAGAAAATTCGGCGACATAGAGCTGGGGTAAGAAAGTGGGGGCAACAGAGAGCGGGCCTGTTGATGTCGACGCTGGGGGAAATTTATGTATGTGCTTCTGAATTTACTCTATCTAAAAGACGTATGTAAAACTATTGAAAGGAAGCAAAGTAACACAAAAGCATAATGGATGTTCCTTGTGTCTCTTGCATATGGAACTCAACAGTCAGGTCTATGTTTGCACACTTTTCCAAGCGATTCACTATTCAGGAGGGGGAGGGGGGTATGGGGGGGGGGGGGGATTCAATACCTACTCGAGGCAAAGCCCAGTTTATGAGATGCATTGACATGCGTCTATAGAGCCCGAGACTGCAGCCGCTGTTGGCCCCTTTGACAGCGCGAGGACACGGAAGGTAGCTGGCTAACGTCTGGCGAGACTGAGGCTTCATTCTCACGCTCCCGGTGGCCCACTGGGCCCTCGAGAGAAGGGGGCGGGGCAGGACTAGCTGCACGCAGCGAGCGGGGGGCAGAATGGAGGGGAAGGCTGATGGCTAGAGAGAAGACTCTGAAAAGATGAGAAAAGGTTGAAAAACATGCAAAGGAAATAGAAGGAAAGAAGAAGAAAGGTTGAAAGACAAGAAAGAAAGACCCCTCACCTTCCCCATTCCATACATTTTTGCCAACAATACATCTCACCATCGCCATCTAAACTCGTGAACAGGACCAGACCTCCTCCATTAGTTCAGTCCTTAACTACATGTCCTTCAGATTATGCAATGAACGGCCGTCTGCAATGCAAAGGCGACACTCTGAACGCAGGCTGCGTTGCCGTCATGGGAATAATAAAGATCTTTTGCGAACAACCTCCACATGCCAGCACCAAGAACTGAAATCGGATAACTAAACAACTTTCGCTTGAAAAAAGGGTTCACCCTGAATTTTAAATTACAGGCCGTGGCGATGTACAACACCTGTCTCAGAACTGTCTACACCAGGCCGTGGCGATGTACAACACCTGTCTCAGAACTGTACACCAGGCCGTGGCGATGTACAACACCTAATCTCAGAACTGTACACCAGGCCGTGGCGATGTACAACACCTAATCTCAAAACTGTACACCAGGCCGTGGCGATGTACAACACCTGTCCCAGAACTGTACACCAGGCCGTGGCGATGTACAATACCTGTCTCAGAACTGAGAATTCCAGACAGTTTCTAAGCTCGGAGAAACTGGCAGAGATGGAAGGGCATGTTAACAGAGATGAGACATTGGCAGCGAAGGGTAGAGACTTTGTGTTTGAAAAACCTGCTAGCCAGTGGAGTGTTCAAGAGAGAAGCAGAGCTGTCACTCAAGGGTTTACGGAAAACCAGCCTGGCATCACCATGTTGCGTTGAAGCTTTGCGATCAGGAAGGCCAGCCAAGAGAGAATTACAATCATCAAGACGGGACAGAATTAAGGCTGCAGCCAATGTATCTGCAGTATCAACTGTGAGGAAAGAACGGATCTTATTGATTCTACGAATCTGGAACTATAAAACCTTACACAACCGATCCACCTACGTTTCCTCTGAGAGACACTCATCAAGAATACACCAAGACTCCGTGACAGCTTTTATATATATTCACCATCATCCATATACAGGTGGAGTAGCTGGGATGAGAGAATGTCAACATAGACACTGAAAAGACACCACGATCCAGACAAACAGCTGGAGTAGCTGGGGTGACCGTTTGAACTGATTAAGATCATTTCAGTTTTCATCGGAAAAGTTGCCATCATGTTGATCAGTATCGGTTTGGAAAGCTATGCTAATTTGCTCACGATCTCGACATCGCATTGGTACTTGAAATCGTCTGTGCGAAAAATCACTGATCAAGAACCGTGTCGCGCATGTCCGGAAATAAAGTTGTTCATAAGCTACCGGGTTCACCGAGACCAGAAATGCCTGCCACCCTTTCCATACTATACAAATCTGAAACAACATTGACTGCGGTTGAGCGGCTCAGAAGGTATCTTCTGGACAAAGCCGGACAGATGGACGGACAGACTGACATGGTGATTCCAGTATACCCCCACCCCCCAACAATGTTACGGTGGGTATACCCCCCCCCCCCCTCCAACTCCCTCCCCCTTACAGGAGTCTCTGAGACATCCAGACCCGGATGCTGGAAACTAAACTGAAATTAAACAATGACAAAACAGCCATTTCCAGCCTCTAAACCCACTACCATCTGTGTCTGTGGCAGCGAAATCTCGTTTTCGTCTTCTGTCAGAAATCTTGCATTTTACATCACGGCTCATGACACCAGCGTTGAACTGCACAAAAATTATGCCTGCCGATTAGCCTACTTTGAACTTCGCTGTATCGGTTCAGTTGGCCATCTTCTTTCTGATAACTCAACAAAAACACTTGGATCTGCCTTTCTCCTCTCTAGGTCAGACTGCTGTAAAACGCTTGGATCTGCCTTTGTCCTCTCTAGGTCAGACTGCTGCAAAACGCTTGGATCTGCCTTTGTCCTCTCTAGGTCAGACTGCTGCAAAACGCTTGGATCTGCCTTTGTCCTCTCTAGGTCAGACTGCTGCAAAACTCCCCTTTCAGGCTGTGCTACACAATACTCAGCTGCGGAGTCGTGTTCAAAACTCGTAATTGAGATCAAGTTTTATCCCTCCCAAGTACTCTTCACTGGCTGCCCAAGTTATCAACTCTTTGTCACTCTTTTTCCCTCTGTTACAGCCCCTGTTTCTCTGCCTTGTCTTCTTCGTATGTACATTCCATTAAGACAGTCCGCTCCTCTTCTGACTCAACAAATCTACTCATTTCACACGTTTAGACCAAAACATTCGGACACCGCGCTTAATTTTTCCTATGCTGCTCTGTCTGTCTGGAATTCCCTAATCCCTGAAATTAGACACATTTAGTCAACCACTGCATTTAAACCGCCCCGAAGACCCATCTGTTTACAACCTACTGCTAACAAATAAAAAAAACTCCTCTCTCTCTCTCTCTCTCTCTCTCTCTCTCTCTCTCTCTCTCTCTCTCTCTCTCTCTCTCTCTCTCTCTCTCTCTCACACACACACACACACACACACACACACACACACGAGCGCGCGTACTTGTTCTGAATTTTCTGAAATCATTTCCGTTGACTGATGTGCTGTGTGAGACGCCAAAGCCATACCAGGGAGAAAACAAGCCACAAGTAAAAAGCCCAATTTCTGGCGCACATCAATTTATGTATGAAGAAGACTGAGAAAACTGAAGTTGGTTGGACTTCTTTTAACACACACACACACACACACACACACACACACACACACACACACACACACACACACACACACACACACACACACACACATACACACACACACCAATAGTTTGTTGCGCGCGCGCGCGTGTCTTTGTATGTGTGTGCGCGAGCGCGTGCGTGCGTGTGCATGTGTGTATAATGCAGGTATTGCCTGTTTAGCTTCTTGTGATCTCAATTGCTTGTAGTCATTGTTATTGTCTTTTTCCGCTTGAGGTGACTCAGTGTGTTTGTAGCTTTATTATATGGACTACGTTTTGGTTAACCAAGGTTAGTTAACCAAACACATTTCTAACTGAAGCCAGGTCTTGTTTGAGAAGAGCAAATTATCATTTTTTTTTTAACCCCTTGGATCAATTCTTAATCTTTTGTTGTTGTACTTTTGAATGTTCCTTTAATTGCAGCAGTCGTAAACTGCGGGGGGAGAGAGAGAGTTGGGGGGGGGGGGGGATGTTGGCAGAGGCATACCATTTGTTTGGATCCTTGTTCTCTTTCCCTGAGTCAGTTCCTCATCATTAGGTCTTAAGTGATGCGAACCACTTGCCGTGGCTCTGTTGCCTGCCCGCCTACCTGCTCGGGAATCCCCTTGACTGCCATTTCCAGGACAGTAGAGCCACGGCAGTTTTCCAAGGTTGGTGTTGAACATTGACATGTACTAGTCTGGGCAGCTCATTCAGTCTTTAAAGAGAGAGAGAGAGAGACAGACAGACAGACAGACAGACAGACAGACAGAGAGAACTCGAACTCGAACTTGAAAACTTTAATACTCAAGGATAGTAGAGTTTGGTCAATTTGGACCTAACAGCCGGTCTTGCTATACTACAAACACAAATAAACACGACAGTACCACAAACAAATATTATAAGCATGATTAAGCAATTGATTAATGCAGTTTCATAGTTCCTACAAATGTGCAGAAACATCAGAATTAACTGAAATACTTTCATGGGCGTACATGTATACAACACTCAATATTTTTAGGCAAAGGGTGATTCAAACAAATCCGTCCAAATTTGACGAAACGTTATTCTCAGACATGCATTTGTGCAGATTACGTTTGAAACAAGGAAGAGAAATACATGATTTTATATTTTGAGGCAGGGAGTTCCAGAGGGACGCTCCAGCGAAGGATATGCTAGTTTTAAATAAGTCAAGCCTTGGCCTTGGAACAAGGAGGTTATTCCTGGAGTTGGTGACTAATAAAGAGTTGTGTCAGGTAATTTGGGGAATTATTATTAAACAATTTTAGGCATAAATATTCCTTTATTGTAAGCGAGCTGTTGCGGTAGGTTTAAAATTCCAAGTGCACTCATCTTTTGCTCTGTAGATAGGGAAGGATCAGGAAGGATTCATTTGCCTGCCCTTCGATGTAGGGAGTTCAGTTTTTTGTAAGTGTACCTCGCCACAGCCATCTCACAATACTGAGGCATAATCGATGCGAGGTTTTATGTGAGCATTGTAAAAGAGTTTTCCGGTATCGATGTTGATGATATGTTGCAGTTGAGAAAGAAGAAACAGTTTGTTTTTTGACATGATTTTGCATATGTGTTCGATCTGGGCTTGCCATCGGAATTTGTTGTCGACAGTGAGACCTAGTAGGCGATGTTCAGTTACATTTGCAATATTCTGACCATCCAGTGACAGTCGCAATGACAAGTCTGAGAGCTGGTGCTTTTGCCGTGTAGTAATTATCATTGACTGTTTTTACAGGATTAATGAGCATGTGATTAACATTGCACTACATTGAAATACGATCAAGACAACTCTGTAGCGTCTTTTGAATTTGCGCAACGCTTTTTTCTGTTATATGAAGTGCTGTGTCATCCGCGATCATATGACATTCTGCAGAATCTGATGGTATATGCAGAGGTAGTTCATTAACATAGATGCAGAAGAGTACAGGTCCCAAGACTGACCCTTGTGGTACACCATATTTAACCGTTCCTTCAGACGAGTAGGAGCGACGAATAAAGACACGTTGTACTCTATTTTTAAGGTATGAACAGAAGAAAGGCAATGAGTTCGAACTGTTTAAATAGAAAGCCCAGATTCTGTAATCAACAAGACCGAATGCTAAAAAAAAAGAATAAAGAAAAAAAGAGACAGACAGACAGACAAACACAGAGACAGAGAGGCAGACTGACAAACAGAAAGAATAATAATAATGGATACTTACAGCGCCTAACCCGCACAGGCCCTAAGGCTTAAACATTCTTTAAATGCATATATTTTCAAAATTCAATGCATACAATATGAACGCGCGCGCGCGCGCGCACACACACACACACACACACACACACACACACACACACACACACACACACACACACACACACACACACAGAGTTGTATATCAGGGCAATGGGATTGGCGGGGGGTGGGGGGGTGAGGTTTTTAAAAAGAGAAAGGTTTTCATGGAAGACTTAAAAGAGCTGACAGAGATAGAATGACGGACAGAAACAGGGAGCTGGCTCCAGATAACTGGAGCCTGACAAGAGAAAGCGCTGACCGCTGGACTTCGCTCGAAAGGGTGGTATTCTGAAAACTCGGGTATCTGCAGAAGAGCGGAGCTGCCGGGAAGGAGTGTAAAGATGAAGACGTTCTGAAAGGTAGATGGCAGCCTGATGAGAAATAATCTTAAAGTAAAACAAAGACAACTTGTATTCGATCCTCTGCTCAATAGGTAGCCAGTGAAAAGAATGAAGCATAGGAGTGACGTGGACGAATCTGGTTGTTCTGAAAATGAGTCTTGCAGCATTGTTCTTTATCTTTTGGAGTTTACAAAAAAAGATACTTAGGGCAGCCCGACAAAAGCGAGTTGCAATAATCTAGCCTTGAAAGAAGAAATGCACACAATAGTTTTTAGGTGACGTCTTCGGACAGATAGTGGGGTATTGCACTAAACCGCCAAAGCTCCAGATAGCGTATGTTATACGACAAACGGGGGAGATTTGCTGTTGAAAAGAGAGAGTAAGATCAAGACACCTAGGCTGCGAACTGTGTTGGCAAGTTTGACGTCAGAACCCTCCTGGTTGATGGAATGTGGAACGGTCTGAGTTGAGAATCATCTCTGAAACAATCAAAATCATTTCCGTTTTATCATTGTTTAACTGCAGTTGATTATTTGCCATTCAAGCTTTTACATCAGAAATACAAGACTGAGTTGAATGAATAATTCCAGGATGTTAAGAAACGTTGCCAGATTTGTACAGTTGGATGTTATAAGAGAAACTGGTACGAAAGAGTGATGGGATGAGTGTAAAGGACAAATAGAAGAGCGGAGGAAGCACCATTGACAGAGCTGATCTGAGATGTATGACTGAAACCAAGACAGAGAAGTGCTGGAAATGCCAAAGGTATGATGGAGTCTGGAGAGTAAAATGGAGTGGTCAGTAGTGTCAAAAGCAGCAGACAGGTCAAGAAGAGAGAGCAGAGAAATCTGGTTGACGTCAAGAGCTGCGAGGAGATCGTTTACAATTTTAAGAAGGGCAGTTTCAGTGCTATGGCCTGGGCGATAGGCAGACTGAAGGGAGTAGAAGAGATTATTGCTTTCAAGATGTTGCGATAGTTGAAGGAGGGCAATCTTTTCAGTGAACTTGGAAAGGAACGGGGGAGGTTGGAGACAATAGTTCTTTAAATTTTCAGTGTCAAGAGGTTTATTCAGCAACGGCCTGACAACGGCGGATTTGAACACAGAAAGAAGAGAGTCATTAACTGAAGTAAAAGACGGGAGAAGGTCATCAATGAGTTCAGCCAGTAACGGCGACGGAAGAGGGTCCAGTTCGCATGTTTTGATGGCGGTCTTGTTCAACACTTCGCGTACTGTCGATTGTGACACAGGGTGGAAGGCAGTCAGTGGGGATCCATCAAAAACTGTGCGACTGACGGGAGGTAGAGGCAGGGTCTGGGAACTGAGAATGAAACGGGTGGTAGAGATTTTGTTCACAGGGAAGTCACAAAAACTGCATCAGAAGTGCGGATGGAATAGAACGGTTGAGATGAGGTGTTTGACTTGCTTAGGAGTGTGTTTGTGATGCTGAACAACTGCTTGGATGAAGGGTCTTGGTGCTGAACAATGCAGTTTTCTTGTTGCACTATTTTGTTGACGAGTTTGCAAGCGGAACGGAAACATCTGCTTGTGCACCTCCAGACGGGACTTTAACGACTGTCTCTCTGCTCGCCTCCTCTCGCGCTTGGCCTCGAGAAGCTGACGGCCGACGGCACAGAACCAGGGCGAAGGGGGGCGGCTGGAAACCTTGCGCTGAGTGGCAGGGGCGTGCTGACCAGGAGGTTCTGCAGTAGGCGATGCAGTTGCTCAGCAGAAAGTGTGGTGCAGGAGTGAGTCAGAAAGAGAGAGAATATATAGGTACAAAGGAAACTAGTCAGATGTTTAAAAAACAAAAAACAATTAAGGACAAAAAGGAAACCAAGTGTAAAGCCCACCTTTGACGTACAGTTTATTATGCTTTCAATCACAGTTCAAAACAAAGCAAGAAATGAAAACGGCAGTGAAGTTACAAAATGCCCCATCTAGTTCACAGCAAGAATTATGCATCTGAAGGCCAACAACGCATCGCTGAGAGAGAGAGAGAGAGAGAGAGAGAGAGAGAGAGAGAGAGAGAGAGAGAGAGAGAGAGAGAGAGAGAGACAGACAGACAGACAGACAGACAGACAGACAGACAGACAGACAGACAGAGACAGTTTCTTCAGTTGTCATTTGGGGCAATACATCCAGTGCCCTCCCTTGCCTAAATGCACATTTCAAATAAAGCTTTCGTCTTTTCATCGTTATTCAATACCACTGAAGACTGTTCACAGAATCAGGACTATGCGATGGGCGTCGATCGCTTTCATGTCTCTCCCTCCTGTTCACCAACCACCTGTTCCCCAACACCTACCACACCCCTTCCTCCGCCTGCCACACATCCCCTTGTTCTCCAACCATCGCATCTACCCCCTATTCTCCATGACCGCCCCCCCCCCCTCCCCTTCAGCCACCCCACCTACCCTCCCCCTGTTCTGCAACCACCCAACTTCCCTTCTTCAACCTCTCCCAGCACTGACCCCCCCCCCCCCCCCCCCCCCGGTTCTGCAACACCCACCCCCCTTCTCCAACCACTCCTTCCCTGTTCTACAACACCACGACCCCTGATTTCCAGTCCCCCCCCCCCACCCCACCCCACTATTCTGCCCCTCCCACCCGACTCCGAACAGCCCTCAATCATCTCGTGTGTGTGTGTGTGTGTGTGTGTGTGTGTGTGTGTGTGTGTGTGTGTGTGTGTGTGTGTGTGTGTGTGTGTGTGTGCGTGCGTGCACTGTGGACACCTGAAATGTTGACAAATTAAGAACGGGCTCAAGTTGTTGACTTAGCTAAACAGTGTTTTAGGTTGTTGACTTAGCTAAACAGTGTTTTAGGTTGTTGACTCAGCTATACAGAGTTTAACGTTGTTGACTTAGCTATAAACGGTGTTAGGTGGTTGACTTAGCTATAAACGGTGTTAGGTGGTTGACTTAGCTATAAACGGTGTTAGGTGGCTGACTTAGCTATAAAGGGTGTTAGGTAGTTGACTTAGCTATAAAGGGTGTTAGGTGGCTGACTTAGCTATAAAGGGTGTTAGGTGGCTGACTTAGCTACAAAGGGTGTTAGGTGGCTGACTTAACTATAAAGGGTGTTAGGTGGCTGACTTAGCTATAAAGGGTGTTAGGTGATTTAGCTATAAAAGGCGTTAGGTGGCTGACTTAGCTACAAAGGGTGTTAGGTGGCTGACTTAACTATAAAGGGTGTTAGGTGGCTGACTTAGCTATAAAGGGTGTTAGGTGGCTGATTTAGCTATAAAGGGTGTTAGGTGGCTGACTTAGCTACAAAGGGTTCAGCCACAAAACATGACGTGCCGAGGGCTAGTTAACACGAACTTGAGCAAGGACCTGCCGCTGTCAGACTACTGACGTAAAGGGACTGTACCCAGGTACTGGTTGGAATGGCAGCGATGAACACTGACAACACTGGTTTGTAAATAAGCAGTCATACACTGCGTCATGCTGGGTTGCCTTCAAAAAGCTACACATCTGTCCAATCCAACCACATGCACATGTATAATAACAAGAACAAACAAACAACAACAAACCAAAACCAAAACAAACAAAAAACAAAACAAAGGGGGGGGGGGGGGAGAGAGAGAGAGAGAGAGAGAGAGAGAGAGAGAGAGAGAGAGAGAGAGAGAGAGAGAGAGAGAGAGAGAGAGAGAGAGAGAGAGCAACATAAAAAAAGGAGCAAAACCAAAACTCCTTTAAATTGCGTTGAGGTCCTGCACACAACCACTTCATGAGGCGGTGCATCTGGTCCGCGACTTAAACCTGACAACAAATGATTCAAATTGCACTGCATGTAGCTGCGAGAAAAAAGGAAGAAAAAATGAAAAAGAAAAAAGAAGAAAAACTAAAACTACAGACATTACAGAAATATGAAGAAAAGATTACAACAGTCAAAATACATGCGCATGACGTTGCAAGGAAATAGATTGGTCACAAATGACAACATAGCAACAGAACAGAAATTTTTTATAATGACACAGCGATGACACATAACACAAATTACAATGTGGCAATGGAACATACACAACTTTATAATGACTTTAGTTAGCAACTGGATTTTAACGTCCTAACAACAACACTTGGTCACCTCAGGACGGTCAGAGTCGGGTCATAAGCAAACGCACATTTCAAAACTCTTCTCGTACATACAAACCCTTCGTCAAATCAATCCACAAAACCAATCACTTAGCAAACATAAAACAAAACATACATACACAAACATCAACCACAAATTTTTGAAGAAATAGCCCCTTCAATATTACCCCTGTTAAAAGAACACATAAGGCTAGGACATGCTGATATTGTCGACCATTCTAATTTGATACCAGATAAAAAATTAAAAATATTTTTATTTTATATTTTAAGGAATGGACAGAAACAATACAAAATTTAAAAAAAGAAAACGTTATATAAATGCGTAATAGAAAATACCAGTGCTATATGGCAGCAAACTGTACATACCACCTACCAACTATCATCTCCTAGCTGCTCAACAAAAGCCATACAAAAAAGCATAACTCAAGGAACAACATTTGAGTTCTCTGGAAAGAAAGTCAGGAGAATGACAAAACAGAAAGGCAAGAGGACTAGGCACACAAAAAAACAGGATAGGAGATAGGAAAGGGGGAATCAAATGATAGCACTGAGATTCTAGACAGGGGGTAGACATCAGATATCTCCGGCCTCCCTTCGGGGTCGTTATAATGATACAGTGATGACACATAACACAAATTACAGAAGAGCACAGGACATAACGTTATGATGACAAAAATGAAGACAACACAAATAACAACATATCAATGGAACATAACGATATAATAACACAGTGATGACACATAACACAAACTACAACAAAGCAATGGAACATACACAACGTTATAATGACACAGTGATGACACGTAACACAAATTACAGCATAGCAATAGAACAACGTTATAATGGACAAAGTGAAGATACGTAACACAAATTACAACAAAGCAATGGAACATACACGTTATAATGACACAGTGATGACATAACACAAATTACAGCATAGCAATAGAACAACGTTATAATGGACAAAGTGAAGACACATAACACAAATTACAACATAGAAATGGAACATCACAACGCTATAATGACACAGTGATGACACATAACACAAATTACAACATAGCAATGGAACATAACGTTATAATAACACACTGATGACACATAACACAAATTACAACATAGCAATGGAACATAACGTTATAATAACACGTTGATGACACATAACACAAATTACAACATAGCAATAGAGTATAACAACGTTATAATGACACAGTGATGACACATAACAGAAATTACAACATAGCAATGGAATATAACAACGTTATCATAACACAGTGATGACACAGAACACAAATTACAACATAGCAATGGAACATAACAACGTTATCATGACAGAGTGCCATGCTACACACATCATCATGAGACAGAGTCATGTTACACATGTATTCATGACTACCTTGTTACCTACGTTACCATAATACAGCATCGTGCAACCTATGTTAATACGTTGAATACACAGACAATCCAAATGCAGTTTACTACATGTTAAATACAGTTAGTTAGTTCTTGGACTTTAACGTCCCGTCAACCGCACAGGCTCAGATCCAAACGAATCACAGATTCATGTCTTTTACACCAGTTCAAAACACCAGTCCCTAAATCACACATTCATGTCTTTTACACCAGTTCAAAACACCAGTCCCTAAATCACACATAATAATAATAATAATAATGAAGAGGATTTCTAGAGCGCCCGTCTACCACACTAGGTGGCAGCACTGGGCGCTGTACAATAACACTAACCACAAACACACACATGCACACACACACGCACGCACGCACGCACGGGAGGGAGAGAATTTAAAAAACAAAACAAAAAAAAAACCCACCAAAAACACACACACACACAAACACAAAACGCGATGGTGAATGGACAGGGAAGGCAGCAATTAAGACACGGAAGAAAATTCGTGGCAATAGGAAAAGCATGTGTAGCTATATTTTGACCTGTTCTAGGTGTTAAAGGGAGAACATTAGTCATCTCGGGGTTCTCAACATGGGGGCGTAATTTCTGCGTCCGCAGCACCACACTGCATGCACAATCGGTGTCCAAGCCAAATGCAGCTTACTAAATGTAAGTACAATCGGTGGCCAAGCCAAATGCAGCTTACTAAATGTAAATACAATCGGTGGCCGAGCCAAATGCAGCTTACTAAATGTAAATACAATCGGTGGCCGAGCCAAATGCAGCTTACTAAAGGTAAGTACAAACGGTGGCCAAGTCAATGCAGCTTACAAAATGTAAATACAATCGGTGGCCAAGCCAAATGCAGCTTACTAAATGTAAATACAATCGGTGGCCGAACCAAATGCAGCTTAATAAATGTAAATACAATCGGTAGCCGAGCCAAATGCAGCTTACTAAATGTAAATAAAATCGCTGGACGAGCTAAATGCAGTTTACAAAATGTGATTATGTGGCCAAGCCAAATGCAGTCTATTAATTGTAACATAAATAATCAGACTTCAATATACTCAATGTAATACACTGAAGAGACACAGTGTCGGTATTGCACAAATATTAAAAAGACCTGAACGAGTAAACAATTATAAGACAAGCATGTACACAGAAGGGGCTGTGGTGGTATATGGGGGAGGGGGGGGGATCCCTGCCATGCAAAAGCTTAAGTTAAAAGTATAAGCATGTACACATAAGAGCAGGAAGGGGTGGGAGTGGATGACTTCCCACCCATCAAAAGCTTCAGTTAAATGTGTAGCATATAAAGTTCAACACAAAGTTCAATACAACTATGAGATACCGATTATGGCACAGCATGATTTCTTAAGAACAGTGCTGAAAATAACACACCTGTAGGCCTTCATGGGGCCTGTTAATGGGTTATGGTCACGAGAAACGCATCCAGAGTCCCAAAAGCAACAGGCCAAGCTAAATTCCACGGAGTGCAATGGATCGCTTTGGAAACGCTGATCCTTCAGCACGGCAATGTACGGTGGAAATACAGGGCGACAGAAAGTCCGTCACGTAATATGACTAAATGGTCACGACAAGCGTCACGCTACCTTTGCAGAGGAATGAGGAAGACGTGATGTTGTCACGACAAGCTTCACTCTACTGTTGAAGAGGACTGAGGAACACGTGCTGCTGATTGAACTAGGAAGGCAGAGCATAAAATCCTCTCTCTAAATGCCAAACTATCCCTCCTTCTGCACGCTCGCCACAGGAACCACAGTGTAACACCTCCACGCTCGCCACAGGAACCACAGTGTAACACCTCCACGCTCGCCACAGGAACCACAATGTAACACCTCCACGTTTTTTGCCACAGGAACCGCAATGTAACAATTCCACGCTTGCTACAGGAACAGCAATGTAACACTTCCACGCTTGCCACAGGAACCGCAGTGTAACACCTCCACACTTGCCACAGGAACCGCAGTGTAACACCTCCACGCTTGCCACAGGAACCGCAATGCAACACCTCCATACTTGCCACAGGAACCGCAATGTAACACCTCCATGTTTGCCACAGGAACCGCTATGTAACACCTCTATGTTTGCCACAGGAACCGTAATGTAACACCTCCACGCTTGCCACAGGAACTGCAATGTAACACTTCCACTCTTGCCACAGGAACCGCAATGTAACACCTCCATGTTTGCCACAGGAACCGCAATGTAACACCTCTATGTTTGCCACAAGAACCGCAATGTAACACCTCCACGCTTGCCACAGGAACTGCAATGTAACACTTCCACGCTTGCCAGAAGTGCCTCACATGACTAAGCAACACCTCAACGTTTGCCAGACGAAACGCCAGGTATCATCTCAACGTTTGCCAGAGATTCGCCAGGTAACACCTCCACGCTTGTAAGGCGAAACGCCAGGTAACACCTCCACGCTTGTAAGACGAAACGCCAGGTAACACCTCCACGCTTGCCAGAGATCCGCCAGGTAACACCTCCACGCTTGCCACACGATACGCCAGGTAACTCGTCCACGTTTGCCAGACGAAATACCAGGTAGCTGATCCACATTTGGCAGAGAAACATTAACTCTGGATTCTCAGCTCTGAAGACCTTAATATAATTTCCGCACCCGCGGTACCCCATCAGTGTCAAAGTGTGAAATAAGGGAACAATTTTAGTGTGTAACATAAATGAACATGACATAAGGCAACAATGTCAGCGTGTGACATGAGGGAAACAATCCAGTGTAACATCTGTGAACATGATAAATAAGGGAACAATGATGCGTGTGACATAAGGGAACAGACCAGTGTAACATAAATGAACATGACATAAGGCAACAATGTCAGCGTGTGACATAAGGGAACAGACCAGTGTAACATATGTGAACATGATAAATATGGGAACAATGATGTGTGTGACATAAGGGAACAGACCAATGTAACATATGTGAACATGATAAATATGGGAACAATGATGCGTGTGACATAAGGGAACAGACCAGTGTAACATATGTGAACATGATAAATATGGGAACAATGATGTGTGTGACATAAGGGAACAGACCAGTGTAACATGTGTGAACATGATAAATAAGGGAACAATGATGCGTGTGACATAAGGAAACCATTTCAGAGTAAATAAGTGAACTTGACATAAGGGAACAATGCCAGGGTGTGACACAAGAGTGCAGTGTCAGTGTGTGACATATGGTACAGCGTCAGTGTGCGGATAATATCAGTGTGTGGCATACCGGGACAGTGTCAGTGTGTGACATATGGTACAGCGTCAGTGTGCGGATAATATCAGTGTGTGGCATACCGGGACAGTGTCAGGGTGTGACACAAGAGTGCAGTGTCAGTGTGTGACATATGGTACAGCGTCAGTGTGCGGATAATATCAGTGTGTGGCATACCGGGACAGTGTCAGGGTGTGACACAAGAGTGCAGTGTCAGTGTGTGACATATGGTACAGCGTCAGTGTGCGGATAATATCGGTGTGTGGCATACCGGGACAGTGTCAGTGTGTGACACAACCGACATATGTCACGCACTGACATGTAGCCGCCCATCTTTTTATGTTAATGCTTGACTTTTTAAAGTGGTAGTTTTGTGATTTGTGATTTAATACCTTTTCTAATGCTACTGTTATATAAATGTAGGCACCGTAAAGCAAGTATACATGTATCACCAACTGCGTGTTTCAGAACAGCATTAGCATGTGTCGGAGGAAGCTGCATTAAGAATTCTTGTTATCCAGGAAGAGCAAGCAATGCCGGAAACGTCTCCAGCTAACCGGACCACAAAGGACCGCATCCTGGCAGCAGCGGGGGAATTCTCTTCACGCTCACCTTTCTGTGTTCACTCCTACTTCGGTATCCGCTCCACCCCCGTGTTATCGCAGTAGCACGTAAAAGATCCCAGTACTTCTGCTAAACGTGCATGTGGCAGGTTACAGCTAAACACACATACACCCTACGTATGTGGCTTCGAACAGTGACACTGTAAACTGGTGCATGGTGGGTACATAACATGCGCCAAGACGGCAGAGGTTTCACGTGGCACCAGCCATATAACAACTGAAACGTTGCTATCACTTTGGTGGATATTCAGAACGCGCTGTGTAAAGCTAGTCTCTCAATCAGACTCGTATACAAGAGCGCAGTGGGGTCTACTCGGTAGCAGAGAACAGCGCTACAGTGATTGTGAAGCGTTAAGGGCTCATCTCGAGTGTTCATTAAAAAAAAAATCAAAAAAAAAATCAGAAAATCCTATAATGGATTGGCAGCATGCCGACATGTTTAAAGTGGTGCGAGAAAAAACAAATTTAAAAAATCTAAAAAATCGTTGTCTTGTTTCTGAAGTGGGATCGTGTTCCTGACACATATATGTTCAACAGCTGGTGCAGGTGGATGTTAAAAATGAGGACTTGCATCTCCCTGGGCGGCGACTGTTTGTTGGAGGGTTCAGCCACGTCAATTTGATGCAAGCAAAATGTCACACACACACACACACACACACACACACACACACACACACACACACACACACACAATTTAAAAAAAAAATCACTGGATTGCTGATCTCAGAGAAAAGCTTCGAAGGGGCTATGTTGCCGCAGCTGAAGTATGTCTACCGCACAAACTGCCATTGAGAAGTGTCATCACAGACCTCAACTGCCTGACTGCCTCTCGCAAAAGCCTTACAAACAGTCCTGAAACCGACAGAACATGACACATTGGATCTGGAAGCACGTATGTATAGCCAGAATGATTATGTCAAGAGACGTGCCGGATGATTTACAGAAGAAGAACGGACTGATGATGGCTTCTCGCGTAAAGGGACACCCTATGTTCATCCACGGCAACCATTCTTTGACACGGCCATGATGACTGCTGGAGTTTGTTATCCTGACCTTTCACTGCTATTTGTAATATTTGTAACAAGCTACTTATGTCAAGTTCCAAAAGAAGCCGGCATATTTTACAGAACATCGCGTTGGTGTACTAAACGCCTTTGCCTTTTGTGGCCGTCAAGCATCAACTATGCTTTCTCGGAGATGACCGGGCACATGGTACGATCAGCAATCTCACAGCGACAAGCCATAACAGTCATTCTTCGTGCAGCTATTCATGTCTGACTGCGCTGGTCATAGCATTCACTCTTCGTGCAGTTATTAATGGCCATAACAGTCACCCTTCGTGCAGTTATTCAGGTTTTACTACGGCTGGCCATAACAGTCACTCTTCGTGGAGTTATTCAGGTTTTACTACGGCTGGCCATAACAGTCACTCTTCGTGGAGTTATTCAGTTCTGATTACGGCTGGATAAACAGTCACTCTTCGGACGTTCAACATCGAGCAGGCCGAGCAGTTACTCAAGTTTTATGGCGACTGGCCATAACTGTCACCCTCTGGACGTCCAAAATGAGTATGCCGAGCAGTTATTTAAGTTCAACTGTGACTGCCATAACAGTCACTCGTTGGACGTCCAACATGAGTATGCCGAGCAGTTAATCAAGGGCAGTGGCTGCAGCCTGTCCTCTGGCGGTGATAGTGATCTCCCCTGGGTGTTGTTCCCATGGCTCTCCGTCCACCTGCATGGGGGCGTTGCCTCCCAATAGCTTGATCTGGAAATATAGTTACGCACGCAGTGTAAAGTGAGACACGAACTTGACAGAACGTAAACTGCTGTACGAAAGTGTGTCAGCAAGGACACTGGCAACCCAACAGCAGGATCTGAAAACACTGATCTTCCAAGCCCTGCCTCATCACCGTAGAAATCGTACGATGGTAATATACACGGAGATGTGCATTCTATTTTAATGTACACGGAGATGTGTATTCTATTTGATTTCTCGGTTTTGTTGCCAGTCAACTAGTCCCGTCATTTGTGGACGGAAGAGCTAGGCGTAATCCGCAGTTGTGCAGACTGCATGCGCAACAGCGCCCGGCACAGCGCGAGCAAAGATCCACTGTGTCTGGCACGGGGTAGGCCCGGGCCTGTCCTTTCCACCCGCCTTGCTTGTTGCCTTTCTCTTGAGGTGATGCGCGTGTAACGTGTGCGTGGGCGGCTTTACACTGTTGATCGGGGAGTATGTAAAACTGTTGACAGGGTTTATGTGGAACTGTTGATCGGGTGTATGTGGAACGTGTGTGCTGCAGCTTTATACTGTTGATTGGGGTGTACGAGGAATTGTTGATCTGGGTGTATGCAGAACTACTGATCGGGGTGTATGTAGAACTGTTGATCGGAGGTTATGTGGAACTGTTGATCGGGGTGTATGTGGAACTGTTGATCGGGGTGTATGTAGAACTGTTGATCGGAGGTTATGTGGAACTGTTGATCGGGGTGTATGTGGAACTGTTGATCGGGGTGCATGTAGAACTACTGATCAGGGGTTATGTAGAACTGTTGGTCGGGGTGTATGTGGAACTGTTGATCGGGGTGTATGTGGAACTGTTGATCGGGGTGTATGTGGAACTGTTGATCTGGGTGTATGTGGAACTGTATATCTGGGTGTATGTGGAACTGTTGATCGGGGTGTATGTAGAACTGTTGGTCGGGGTGTATGTGGAACTATTGATCGGGGTGTATGTGGAATTGTTGATCTGGGTGTATGTGGAACTGTATATCTGGGTGTATGTGGAACTGTTGATCGCGGTGTATGTGGAACTGTTGATCGGGGTGTATGTAGAACTGTTGATGGGGTGTATGTGGAACTGTTGATCTGGGTGTATGTAGACCGTGTGTGAGTCGGCTACGATGTTTATCGCGGTGCATGAGCTTCCATAAACAGCGCATACACAATGGGTCTGAGCGGGTTACCGCCAAATAAAAAACACGAGTTGTACACGTTTGTCGTGGCCAGCGAATCTGGTTACCGCCAAATAAAAAACACGAGTTGTACACGTTTGTCGTGGCCAGCGAATCTGGTTACCGCCAAATAAAAAACACGAGTTGTACACGTTTGTCGTGGCCAGCGAATCTGGTTACCGCCAAATAAAAAACACGAGTTGTACACGTTTGTCGTGGCCAGGGAATCTGGTTACCGCCAAATAAAAAAACACGAGTTGTACACGTTTGTCGTGGCCAGCGAATCTGGTTACCGCCAAATAAGAAACACGAGTTGTACACGTTTGTCGTAGCCAGCGAATCTGGTTACCGCCAAATAAGAAACACGAGTTGTACACGTTTGTCGTGGCCAGCGAATCTGGTTACCGCCAAATAAGAAACACGAGTTGTACACGTTTGTCGTGGCCAGCGAATCTGGTTACCGGCAAATACGAAACACGAGTCGTGCCATCAGTTTTGTCGTGGCCGCGAGTTTTGACATGTTCACTTGTTTCCGTTTTACATTACCTGTGACAGGATTTGTTGGTTTGTCCTCGTATGCGTTCAGTGTGTGTGTGTGTATGTGTGTGTGTGTGTGTGTGTGTGTGTGTGTGTGTGTGTGTGTGTGTGTGTGTGTGTGTGTTTGTGTGTAAATGTACGGGCGAGAAACAAATAGTAAGGCATAACACGATGTGCCCAGGTCCAACCCAGCAATGAGGGACCGTCCGCCTTACCCTGGACATGGGGACCTGTCCCTGTCTGATGATGGCCCGGGAAGGATTACCTCCACTGTGGAGGCCTGTCCCGCTCTGACCTATGGAGGGGCGGCGCCATGCGCCCTACGAACCTCCACTGTGGAGGCCTGTCCCGCTCTGACTGACGGAGGGGCGGCGCCATGCGCCCTACGAACCTTCACTGTGGAGGCCTGACCCGCTCTGACCTATGGAGGGGCGGCGCTATGCGCCCTACGAACCTTCACTGTGGAGGCCTGTTCCGCTCTGACCTATGGAGAGGCGGCGCCATGCGCCCTACGAACCTTCACTGTGGAGGCCTGTCCCAGTCGGACGGGGGCCGCCATGCCAATCTGCAGCTGACAGATGTGGAAGGCCGAGTGCAACGCCATCACTTCCAGCAGTCCGTCGTCATACCTGCACAACCACAACAACACAGCCATCCATACGTGTCTATATACATGCACAACGACAACACAGCCATCCATACGTGTCAACATACACGCACAACCACAATACAGCCATTCCGTTTCACAAACACACCTCCACAACAACAGCACAAACGTCCACTCATATAAACCAACATACCACCGACATACCTTCACAACGACAACACAGCCTAGCCATCCATATCCACCGACACACCTTCACAACGACAACACAGCCATCCATATCCACCGACATACCTTCACAACGACAACACAGCCATCCATATCCACCGACATACCTTCACAACGACAACACAGCCATCCATATCCACCGACATACCTTCACAACGACAACACAGCCATCCATATCCACCGACATACCTTCACAACGACAACACAGCCATCCATATCCACCGACATACCTTCACAACGACAACACAGCCATCCATATCCACCGACATACCTTCACAACGACAACACAGCCATCCATATCCACCGACATAACTTCACAACGGCAACACAGCCATCCATATCCACCGACATACCTTCACAACAACAGCACAGACATCCATATCCACCAACATACATGCACAACGCCAACAACACCGCCACCCAGAACATTATCCACCAACATACCTGCACAACAACTCTGCCATCCAGAACACTATCCACCAACATACCTGCACAACAACTCTGCCATCCAGAACATTATCCACCAACATACCTGCACAACAACTCTGCCACCCAGAACATTATCCACCAACATACCTGCACAATAACTCTGCCATCCAGAACATTATCCACCAACATACCTGCACAACAACTCTGCCACCCAGAACATTATCCACCAACATACCTGCACAACAACTCTGCCATCCGTAACATTATCCACCAACATACCCGCACAACAACTCTGCCATCCGTAACATTATCCACCAACATACCTGCACAACAACTCTGCCATCCGTAACATTATCCACCAACATACCTGCACAACAACTCTGCCATCCAGAACATTATCCATCAACATACCTGCGCAACAACACTGCCGTCCATATCCATCATCATAGCTACACACCGTTGTTGGTCAAATCAAGCCCGATACCTCACTACCGTGTTAACATCGATTGGCCTGAGTCCAAACGTAACCCTTGATCATCAGCTTCAACAACTACACCCCAATCCCTCAACTGCCTGGAGCCGGTTTAACTGACAGAGCGGTTAGAACGCCATTTACGCCTTTCTAAGCGATATTTTTGCAGCCAATGAAGCGGTTACAGTAGCTACCGACATCCTAATCACTGTCATAGTTTATAACCGCAGAGAGGTCCTGGAGTTAATCGATGAGTTTAATTGTGATTTGCAGTACCTCGCATCGACAAAGGGGAGATCGTCTGGTGGTCGGAGCTGTACTTGCGTGTGTTTCATTGTACATTTTTAGAACATTTTTTTTAAAACTTAAAACCCTTTTTGCCTTTTTCCTCATTTTCTGAAGACATTAATCACACCAAGGATGGCAGTCTTATTCACAGTTATGGCATACATCACAGTTTGTTAGTGTTTACAGACTGGGGGAAAGACATTCAGGGATGGCAGTCTGATTCACAGTTATGGCTCACATCATGGTCTGTGTTTATAGACTGGGGGAAAGACATTCATCACACCAAGGATGGCAGTCTCAGTGATTGACAGTTATGGCACACGTCAGGGTCTGTGTTTACAGACTGGGGGAAAGACATTCATCACACCAAGGATGGCAGTCTCAGTGATTCACAGTTATGGCACACGTCATGGTCTGTGTTTACAGACTGAGAAAAGCAAGCTGAACGAACTGGGGAGGCACATACTAGGGAGGAAGAAATTCTGACAGCAGGCAAAACATGCAAAGCTATATTCTGTCCTACTAGTCATGAGTTAAAAGATGAAAATTCGGCCGGCTGGTCGGCCCTCGGCGGAAGGGGCGCACGGTACGTAACCGCGAAAGAGGCTGAACTAGAGACAGACTGACGTTTTCACAGCCTGACAAAACAAGCCTGCACGTGTGTGCCCCTTCAGTCCACAAAGCACTCAGTTTCCGTGTTACCGAAGCTTTATTTTAATGGCGGTGAAACACGGTCTGAGGACAAAACAAGCATGTGCCTGTCCCTTTGGTCTAAGAACACTGAGTAAGTTTCCATGTTACAAGCGTTTTATTTTCATCTGACGGCGGTGCCAGCCAGGCCTAAAGCCGAACTGGCTGCAGCGGCGCGTGAAGGTGGCAGTTTGACCAGGCACGCCCAGTCTGCAGCAGGCGTCAATCACAACACATCAAACGTCGTTTATTTCTCTCCACTCCCTGCCTGCCGGCAACCGCTCGCTTCGTTTGCTCAATTCACTGGATGGATGCCTATGCGTGCTTGCGTGCGTGTGTGTAATGGGCAATACGTTGGAAGGCTGGCCGTTGCTGCGGGGTGCGGCTGACTCATGAACTGAACGAGCAGGGGATTTGTTTTATTGCTAGATTTTGATCATCAAATGAACCCTCGAAAACAGCGACACACCCTACCTCAACTGCACTTTCTGTGTGTCTCTGACACGAAATACACAGTCCACAATTAAAGTAATAACCATTGCACACCGTCAAACTCAATTGGGCGTCAAGTTAGGGGAAGGTTTCGTTAAAAAACAAAAGAAAAAAAAGGGGGGGTGGGGGGGGGGGGGGGGGGCAGGAGGGGCGTTGGCCGAAATATACTGAGCGTTCACGCCTCCAGTCAACTAGTTAACTCAGAGCGAGCCACTGAATCGGTGGCTGGAGGAGTTCTAACATAAGAAAAGATAGAAATTTAATGTTGCGAATTCTGGACAGTCTGGCGGCAACCTACAGTGGTGTACGTTGTTTCCTCCCTGTTGCTACTTTAAGTAGAGTATCGTCATATAGTTGTAGCCTTTATTTGGACTCTATGCTCTGTGCTTTGAGCTTTGAGCACAGGTTAGCTCGGTGTGTCCACGAGTTTGAATGGAACTGTACCTGCAACTTGAACGTGAACTTAAGTGATTTTGGATTGCAGGACCTTGCTTAATTACTTCCTACATTCTTTCCTTTTGTCAACGTGTTAATTGGCCAACTGTTCGCTTGGTTACTTCGTCACTCTTCTTAATGGCTCCACCACTCCATCATCAGGGTTCTTCATCTTCGCATTTCATCCGGTTTGATCTTCATCTCTACTTCAACTCTGCAGGTTATAGCGAAACACGCACACACCCAATACGTATGTGGCTTTGCATGAAGTGACGTGAAACGGTGTATGGCTGTATGACAGAGAGCACCAAGATGGCAGCAGTTTCACGTGGCACCATCGATGTAACAGCGCTGTAATTACATCAGTTCGGTGGATACTCAAAGAGCGCTATAAAAAGTTAGTCACTCAATGACAACAAAAGAGCTGCTCGGTCGAGAGCAGAGAATACCGCTTCACAAATGCGACCAACAACAACAACGTCTACGCCCTGCGCCTCAGTTCATCACCATCAGTCTACGCGGCCAGCGGGAGTAACCAGTCACCGCAACCACCCTACATAACCTGTCGGAGTAACCAGTCACCGCAACCACCCGGCATAACCTGTCGGAGTAACCAGTCACCGCAACCACCTGCATACCTGTCGGAGTAACCAGTCATCGCAACCACCCTACATAACCTGTCGGGGTAACCAGTCATCGCAACCACCCTACATAACCTGTCGGAGTAACCACTCATCGCAAACACCCTACATAACCTGTCGGGGGTTCAGACCAGGAAAATGCACATGGGAAAATGCAGCTGCATTTACATATGACGTGTATGAAAGATTCCTGAGGAAAGAACCAGCAGTGGCTGTAGCAATCAAACTGCTGACGGACCTGCTCACTCAATATGGAGTCAGCCTAACACTGACCCGGTGGGTTGCAGGAGCGCTCCTGGAAAGAACAGTGGTTATGCAGCTGGGAAACTGGAGCTCTGCTCCTCGTCAGTTCACAATGGGTCTACCACAAGGATCACCGCTCTCGCCGGTCCTCTTTTAATGTCTACACCAAAGACCAGGCACGGGCCCAGTATGGTTCTCACATTGGCAGATGACGGGTTCATATACAAAACATCAAGGGACTCCCAGGTAGCAGCCGAAGTGTATCCAGGTAGTGTCACGACACCGGATCTCTCATCAATCCAGACAAAGCACAAAAACTGTGGTGCACGCTTGACAACAGAACAGCAGTCACATTTGATGGAGCTGTGGTCGAATGAACAAGTCATCTGAAATACCTTAGGATCCACTTTGACAGAATGAAAACATGTGGAAACGACAGCACCGAAGTGCAAGAAAAGTCTGTCAGCGCTGAAAGCTAGGCTGCAAAGGGTATTGAACAACGCCACCTCTTCCATTTGTATCAAAGTGTGGTGACGAGGCAATGCGAGTCATACTGGGAACCACCAAGGACACACCCATTGAGACCATGAAGTTCATGCTAGACCTCCCACCAATACAAACCAGACATAAAGTTGAGCATGTCAAAGCACATGTCAGTACCGTCGAAAATCCCCACAACCCATTCCACGAAGCCGTGAAAGACACAGAGGGATGCAGAATGGGACGAGACAAGTCTTGGATGGGCCCAACAGAGGACTCAATACTGCAAGTATGTCAGCTGACAGAGCTCAAGCAAACCAAGGAGTGGGAAAGTTACCCAAACCGATTCCGGCATCTCTACGAGATACTACTGCCAGAATGTCCAGCAGGCAAAACAGTCAGAGGTCAAGCTTCTCATTTAAGAAAACAGCAAACCGTAAGCCCTTATAGTATATGTAAACTGATGGCTCAGTCACCAAAGACCAGTCAGGATGGGGCTTCACTGTCCAGTAAGGTGCGATTACCATACAAGAAGACAGTGTAGCCTATACTGTCTCAACCTCCAGTTTGACAATGGAGGTGGAAGCAGTCACCCATGTCCTCCGCTGGATCGCCCCAAGAGGCGACAGCCAGACCACACATGCCATCATCCTCACAGATTCAATGAGCTTGCTACAAAAAGTGAAACGTGGAATAGGAAGCCCACACTGGAACGTGTCGATGACCGACAGCCACCTTCGAAAACTGTGGGTGCACTGCCCTGGATATGCCGGAGTGAAGGGAAATGACCGAGCAGACAGACTGGCGGGCACAGCAGCCCTCAAAAGTGGCTTGCTTCTCGGAAGATCGGAAGTGTTAAGGAGCTTGAGACACTACCTGCGGGTACAAAACCAAGGACATCACACCATCGATCGCCTGGAGGAGAGAGGCGTTGAAAGAGGAAGTGCTAGACGATCTTCCTTGAAAGGATGAGAGAGGGCCATCGTCAATCAAACGAACATTGGAACCGTTTCATAGGCAAAATTGGGGAAACTTCTGAAAGACGGGGCAACTAAAGCTCCAGTCGTCTAGTAAACAGTCAACAGGTCTGCGTCAATTTTGTCGTCAGTATGCGCAGCTTTTTATCCTGGCAACACGTGAAGGATAATCACACAAAAGTACTTTTCTTTTTCTTGGCTTCGAATCTGAGCCCATCGGGGCTTCTTCGGTTTCAGTTTCAAAGGCGGACTTATTTCCACGACTTTCATTGAAGTACTAACTGTACCAGAAGCTGCCAATTATGTCAACTGTTTGAGGCAGGGACAGCTCAGTTGGCACAGCTTTCCACCGAAAAGCAATGCGCATTACTGACACAGGTTCGAGTCCCAGGTATAGCAAGGGATTTTTCTCCCAGAGTCAACTTCCAGTGCCGATTCTCTGACGGTGTCCGTACAGCCCCCATGTGCAAACGCATGCATCAACATCTGTGCGCACGTTAAAAATCGGAAACAATGGCTGTCATACCATTGTTTGGACACACGGAAATACTACACTCACGGATATGAATGGGTAGCGCTGCTCTTTCCGCTTCTGTGCCTTACCCAGGTAATGCTACCACACAAGGTACAACAACAACAACAAAAAACTTTTTTTTAAATGTCACAGATGTCGTGTGACTTCGACGTCTGTGTCATACAAAGTATGTCCAGTTTCAGATATTTCTATATTCATGTTCTCTCAAAAAAGCCATGCATTGTACAACTGTGCATTACGTATGACTTGCTTAATTTCCAAAGCAAGCCACTCACTGCCGCACGAGAAATGCCAGACTGGATGTTTTATTGAATACCCCCTGAGGAGGAACATTTGAAATGTTCATTAAACATCTGAAACAAATATTTCAGAAAGGTAACTGCAATTATTACACGCAAAGACCATAATATTCACTCAGTGGCTTCTTCCTCCCTCCCATAACTCAACATTTCATTCCCACCAACACAACCAACCATCTCCCAGCTGCTCAGCAAGAGCCACAGGAAAAAGCCCATCTCTAAAAAATAGTGGAGAGATGGGGGGGGGGGGGGGGGGGGGGGGGGGGGTGACTAGTCAGACGAATGGATCAAAAGCAGAAAAAATGACAGCACGAGTAAGATGACTAGACAGAAGAACTGGAGAGGAGACAGCAGCAGGGAATCAAATGACAGCCAATTACTGATCAAATAAATTTGCTTGCTTGGTCAGTCAATAATGAACACCAATCAGTGAATCTCCATACACTCGCTTACTCTGCCGGTCAGTCAGTAAAATAATCAATCATCCAGTTCATCCATCAAGCAAATCGTGTCATTTTCTCGGTTGTTGGTTCATTTGCCCATCCAGCTGAAGCAATCAAGCAGACAAAGTACCAGTCATCCCTTCCTTCGTTTCCTTTACTTCATTCTTCCTATTCTTCCTTTACTTCATTCTTCCTATTCTTCCTTTACGTTCACAACATTTTACCCAGTCATTTGTCCAGATCGATATTCATTCACAAGGTCATGTAGCTGGAATGGGGTCATAAGGGTCATATAGCTGGAAAGGACCATAGACCTCAGACATCTAGCCTGGCACAGCCATAGACCTCAGACGTCTAGTCTGGCACAGCCATAGACCTCAGACGTCTAGCCTGGCACAGCCATACATAATCACACACACACAGACACACACAGACACACACACACACACACACACACACACACACACACACACACACACACACACACACCGTTTCCTCCGCGCTCCACTGGGTCCTTCTCTTGTGCCACACTCTCACGTTGCTTGTCATGGTGCGAGAAATTGTGTGCATAGTAACAGGTACTTATACGTCATAGTGTTACTGTCCGTCTATGCCCGCTTAGTTTACGCTTGGTCTGGTGATTAGCAACAGTACATCAACACACCTAGTTTGGTTGCAAATGGACCACTGGTAAAGAAAATACAGGACTGATAAACATTCAGTGAAGCTAAACCGAACTGATCTTCTTCCTTATTTATAATGTGTAGGTCAGAGTGATATTCCACTTCTGGAGTAAATATCTGAGAAGTCAACAACGTCAGCAGAGCAAAATCAACTTCACCAAAACACAATCGCTTGTTCTCCGTCACTATCGCTACATCTTGCACTTTGACCTGCTGCACGGTTAACAGACGGAACCTGTGACACCTTGCAGTATGACCTGCTGCACGGTTAACAGACGGAACCTGTGACACCTTGCGGCTTGACCTACTCCACGGTTAACAGACCGAACCTGTGACACCTTGCGGCTTGACCTGCTGCACGGTTAACAGACAGAACCTGTGACACCACGGTTAACAGGCGGAACCAGTGATACCTTGCGGCTTGACCTATTTCACGGTTAACAGGCGGAACCTGTGATACCTTGCGGCTTGACCTACTCCACGGTTAACAGACCGAACCTGTGACACCTTGCGGCTTGACCTACTCCACGGTTAACAGACGGAACCTGTCACACCTTGCGGCCTGACCTACTCCACGGTTAACAGGCGGAACCTGTGATACCTTGCGGCTTGACCTACTCCACGGTTAACAGACGGAACCTGTGACACCTTGCGGTTTGACCTACTCCACGGTTAACAGACGGAACCTGTGACACCTTGCGGCTTGACCTACTCCACGGTTAACAGACGGAACCTGTGATACCTTGCGGCTTGACCTACTTCACGGTTAACAGACAGAACCTGTGATACCTGTGGATGCTCAGCGGACGGAATCTCCGTTTCTGCCTCCGCGGTCTCCAACGACCGGGACAACCACAGGTGAGCTTGTGTCGCTGTCGAACTGACGGGCTGTTTACAGAGATCGCGTCACCTTCTTTGTACGAATGAGCGGCCGTGTCCATTAAAAGTTTTTTTCCACGACAATCACGTCCAATCAGTCTTAATTCTTAAAGACACGTCATCGCTCTGTCGGGCTCTGTGAATTCGTCCTCCCCCTCTCCTTCCCCCTCCACCTAGCGCTTAGAGAATATAATGGATGAACAATCTCTCTCTCTCTCTCTCTCTCTCTCTCTCTCTCTCTCTCTCTCTCTCTCTCTCTCTCTCTCGCTCTCTCTCGCTCTCCTCAGTTATTTGACGGGTTTTTGACTGAACCCTAAACTACAATCCCTCCCCCGTTTTTGTTTTTTTGTCCCCCCCCCCCCCCCCCTTACTGTTCTTTATAAGATAAACATTGACTGCTTTTCTTTTCTTTTCCGATACTAGTCATATGAACTGATCAGATGTTCTGCTGCTTCATTAGCTCATAATATGCTCACCGTATGCTCATATGTAACTGAATGATGTATGGCATGTGTTCATCTGGCGCTGTGAGCACGCTATGTTCTGTGTGGAAATTCTCATGTATAACGTTTCACTCACTCATTCATGCCTATATTTATATAAATAATGCCTGTAATTTGATATCTAATCATCAGTAGCTTAGCAAGGACTAGTTGTTAGACAGGTTTTTGACTGAACCTAAACTACAATCCTTGTAAAATAAAGTTTTCGAGTTCGAGTTCTCTCTCTCTCCCCCTCTCTTTCAGTGTTAGGTTTGTATGTGCAGAGTGTTAGTGCAACACTCCTCTCGCGTTCTGTGTAGGCCTATGCCAGCAAAACGACACTGATTTTGTGGTCAGCATTTTCTGCCTTGACGTTCTGTGGTTGACGGGCTGTTCGCTCAGTCCCGGCAAATTATGGATACGAAACGATTCTTACCACCAATTCCCGAGTGTAACAGATTCCACTGCAAAAACATTGTCTTCCTGTATTTCGTATTAATTACAGCAAAACTGTTAAAGATGACCACGGCTAACTGTGGAACTGGAACAGTTGTAGATCCGAGGGAAAAAAGCAGGACACATGCTCTCCATCGGATCCACAAGTGATCATCGGATGACTACCACAGCAGAGCACATAATATTCTTCTTCGGGTCTACAACTGATGGTCAATTACCACAGCAGGGCACATAACAGTCTCACTCGGATCTACAACTGATCACGAGTCAACTCCCACAGCAGAGCACCTTTCTTCCTCGGGTCTACAACTGATCACGAGTCAACTCCCACAGCAGAGCACCTTTCTTCCTCGGATCTACAACTGATCACGAGTCAACTCCCACAGCAGAGCACCTTTCTTCCTCGGGTCTACAACTGATCATGGGTCCACCCCCACAACAGAGCACATGATCGTCTCCCGAGGATCATCACTAAACATGGGTCAACCCCCACAACAGAGCACATGATCGTCTCCCGAGGATCTACCAATGTATCACTAAACATGGGTCAACACCCACAACAGAGCACATGATCGTCTCCCGAGGATCTACCAGTGGTACACTAAACATAATCACGCTTCATTATATATATCACGCCTTCTGGGCAACTGACAATACCGATCTCTCTGTCTCCGTCTCTCTCTCTCTACGTGTGAACATCAGGGCCCATTCAGGGGCAATGTGAAAAGCATTATTCTCATCTGGCAGGACAACTGACAATACCGATCTCTGTCTGTCTGTCTGTCTGTCTGTCTGTCTGTCTGTCTGTCTCTGTCTCTCTCTCTCTCTCTCTCTCTCTCTCTCTCTCTCTCTCTCTCTCTCTCTCTGTGTCAGGTGTAGCTACGTGTGAACACGAGGGCCCATTCAGGGGCAATGTGAAACGCGTTATTCTCACCTGGCAGGGGCAAAGATCTCGTCGTCCTTGCCGAGCTGCCAGGGCCGGGCAGCCTCCTCCCCAGCTGCTGATGTTCAGCACCACCAGGCCCCTCCAGCTCCGGCAGTTCCAGCTGATGGCCGTCCAGTTCCACCTGAACACACACAAATACACCTCAACACGCGTACAGCTCCAACTGAGAACGCGCACACATCACCACCTGAACACACACACATAGATCCACCTGTACATACACACACACAGATCCACCTGAAGATACAGCTACACCTGAACACACATAGAGATAATAGTAATAATAATACATAGCACTTCTATAGCGCAATGTCATAACATGACTTAGCTCAAAGCGCTTTACACAAAAAAGTATGTACAAATTTACACTGTACATGCAATTTTTGTAGTGGATACTGACCTGAAGATACACACAGCTACACCTGAACACACACACACACACACACACACACACACACACACACACACACACACACAAACACACACACACACACTTGAAGACGTACACATAACTCTACCTGAACATACACAGCTAACACACATACCTCCAATGACCTGAACACACACACGCACGCAGCTTCATTAAACACACACACACACACACACACACACACACACACACACACACACACACACACACAGACACAGCTCCGTCTGAACACATGCACATACAGTTCCATCTACATGTCGGAGCCTTGCGAGTAAACTGTTCCTCAGGCATTACTGCCTTGTACATGTCAGAGCATTGAGTGTAAACTGTTCCTTAGGCATCACTGCCTTGTACATGTCAGAGCGTTGCGTGTAAACTGTTCCTTAGGCATCACTGCCTTGTACATGTCGGAGCATTGCGTGTAAACTGTTCCTTAGGCATCACTGCCTTGTACATGTCGGAGCCTTGCGTGTAAACTGTTCCTCAGGCATTACTGCCTTGTACATGTCAGAGTATTGCGTGTAAACTGTTCCTTAGGCATCACTGCCTTGTACATGTCGGAGCATTGCGTGTAAACTGTTCCTCAGGTATCACTGCCTTGTACATGTCGGAGCATTGAGTGTAAACTGTTCCTTAGGCATCACTGCCTTGTACATGTCGGAGCATTGCGTGTAAACTGTTCCTTAGACATCACTGCCTTGACATCACTGCCTT
>OY757541.1:119663-147163 GCA_963584105.1 Alviniconcha strummeri
GTCTCATTATTGTGTTCATACAGCACTGGCCTATGAGTAGACAAGTCTGACTGTTCATCCAGTCATTGTAACCCATGCCCAAAGTATTATTTTCTCGGCAAACCAACTGTAGCACTGAACAACTGAGAAAGGAAAACTATACATACTTTTTGTCTTCCGGGTCTGGTGCACCCTCTGACACTGTAGCTAAGTGATTAACACAGTAAGAATGACTGATCAGCTGCATCACACGGCGCGGCCATTGTCTAGGCCGGAACGGATAGCTCACGAAAAGGGAGAAGCTCGTTTTCATCTCTTTTAACGAAAGGCGAAATATTTACGTCCTGTAAGCTTTTCTCCACTGACATCCAAGACAAAATACATTTCTTGACTCCTGCGTTGGTTTCATTGACGTGATAAACCTCTTACTGTAGTTCTGGGGCGACTGTACGTCTCAGGGACAGTACAACACGCACTGCTATGACATGTACAGGCATGGAACCCCCGGTTTCAGGGACAGTAAAACACGCACAGCTCTGACATGTACAGGCATGGAACCCCAGGTCTCAAGGACAGTACAACACGCATTGCTCTGACATGTACAGGCATGGAACCCCAGGTCTCAGGGACAGTACAACACGCACAGCTCTGACATGTACAGGCATGGAACCCCAGGTCTCAGGGACAGTACAACACGCATTGCTCTGACATGTACAGGCATGGAACCCCAGGTCTCAGGGACAGTACAACACGCATTGCTCTGACATGTACAGGCATGGAACCCCAGGTCTCAAGGACAGTACAACACGCATTGCTCTGACATGTACAGGCATGGACCCCAGGTCTCAAGGACAGTACAACACGCATTGCTCTGACATGTACAGGCATGGAACCCCCGGTCTCAGGCCGGACAGTGCAAAAGTGACGCACTGCTATGACATGTACAGGCATGGAACCCCAGGTCTCAGGGACAGTACAACACGCATTGCTCTGACATGTACAGGCACAGAACCCCCAGTCTCAGGGTAGCGCACCCTAATGTCTGCTGCAAGCGGCGCACACTGCACCACGCAGCACTACCAACAAACAAAAAAAGGACCAAGGCAAATAACACATTAATTTTCGTAATCCGCGACTTGAGTCAGAACTAATAATCCGAAAGCCGGGCGGGGGCCTGAAGTGGTAGGGGGAGAGGGTGGTTGTGGTGGTAAACTGGGGAGGGCTACGTCCTGCTGGGCCACAGGCAGTCTTTACACAGCTGGTGGTCTGCTTGCTACCACTCAGCCAACTTCTTCCTTTTTAAGTACTCCAATGTCCCTTGCAGGAAATTCGGGTCGCCAGGCATAGCAGCCGCAAAAACAGCGCTACCCATTCCTACCAATGTGAGCAGCGTTTTCGCGTGTCTAAACAATGGTATTGCTGCCAATGTTTGGAATTTTTAACGGGCGCAGATGTTGGTGCGTGCGAGTTCATACGGGGCTGTACGGACTCTGCAAGAGAGTCTGCATTGACACGAGGTGCAGTGTTGTGAATGGCCACGAGGTGCAGTGCTGTGAATGGCCACGAGGTGCAGTGCTGTGAATGGCCACGAGGTGCAATGCTGTGGCCACGAGGTGCGGTGCTGTGAATGGCCACGAGGTGCAGTGCTGTGAATGGCCACGAGGTGCGGTGCTGTGAATGGCCACGAGGTGCAATGCTGTGGTCACGTGGTGCAGTGCTGTGAATGGTCACAAGGTGCAGTGCTGTGAATGGCCACGAGGTGCGGTACTCTAAATGGCCACGAGGTGTAATGTTGTGACCACGAAGTGCGGTTCTGTGAATGGCCACGAGGTGCAGTGCTGTGAATGGCCACGAAGTGCGGTGCTGTGAATGGCCTCGAGGTGCAGAGTCTACAACACTGTACCTCTTGTCTTTTTATCACATTGCACCTCAGGGCTATCAGGACGCTACACTTCAAGCCTATCAACAATACTGCACCCAGTGTCTATCAAAGACGATTTTCTCCTTGTGCCTATTAACAATACTGCACCCAGTGTCTATCAAAAATGATTTTCCCATAGTGCCTATTAACAATACTGCACCCAGTGTCTATCAAAGATGATTTCCCCTTGTGCCTGTTAACAATACTGCACCCAGTGTCTATCAAAGACGATTTTCCCCTTGTGCCTATTAACAATACTGCACCCAGTGTCTATCAAAGATGATTTTCCCATAGTGTCTATTAATACTGCACCCCGTTTCTATCAAAGATGATTTTCCCTTTTGCCTATTAACAATACTGCGCCCCGTTTCTATCAAAGACTATTTTATCATTGTGCCTATTCACAATACTGCACCCAGTTTCTATCAAAGATGATTTTCTCATGTGCCTATTAACAATACTGCACCCAGTGTCTATCAAAGATGATTTTCCCATTGTGCCTATTAATACTGCACCCCGTTTCTATCAAAGATGATTTTCCCTTTTCACAATACTGCACCCAGTGTCTACCAAAGATGATTTTCCCATTGTGCCTATTAATACTGCACCCAGTTTCTATCAAAGATGATTTCCCCATGTCTACCAAAGATGATTTTCCCATTGTGCCTATCAAAAATATTGCACCCCATTTCTATCAAAGATTATTCTCCCTTTGTGCCTATTAACAATACTGCACCCAGTTTCTATCAAAGACGATTTTTTCCCTATTCACAATACTGCACCCCGTTTCTAGCAAACAATTTTTCCCTTTTCAAAATACTGCACACTGTGCCTATCAAAGACATTTTCCCTATTCACAATATTGCACCCCGTTTCTATCAAAGACTATTTTTCCCTATTCACAATACTGACACCGTGCCTATCAAAGACGATTTTCGCTATTCACAATATTGCACCCCGTTTCTAGCAAACGATTTTTCCCTATTCAGAATACTGCACACCGTGCCTATCAAAGACAATTTTCCCTATTCACAATACTGCACCCCGTGTCTACAATACTGCAAAAAAATTCTATCAAAGACGATTTTCCCTATTCACAATACTGCACCCCGTGTCTACAATACTGCACAATTTTTCTATCAAAGACGATTTTCCCTATTCTCAATACTGCACCCCGTGTCTATCAAAGACGATTTTCCCTATTCACAATACTGCACGCCGTGTCTATCAAAGACGATTTTCCCTATTCACAATACTGCACAATGTTTCTATCAAAAACGATTTTCCCTATTCACAATACTGCACGCCGTGTCTATCAAAGACGATTTTCCCTATTCACAATACTGCACGCCGTGTCTATCAAAGACGATTTTCCCTATTCACAATACTGCACGCCGTGTCTATCAAAGACGATTTTCCCTATTCACAATACTGCACGCCGTGTCTATCAAAGATCATGTTGCCATTGTGCCTATACAAAACACAGCACCCCGTGCCTGTTCAAAACTGCACTGAACTTGATGTCTCGTCACAGCTCTGCACCTCATGCCAGGCTATTCGGAAGACGCGCTGGAAATGCTGCAGCAGTGAGTGGCTGTGGCTGTCTGCGAGGATGGCGCGAGGAAATGAAACTAGAAACGCTTGAACAATTCTCAGCATTCAGGACACAGTGGAAATGAGACAGAGCGATTAGGTCAGTAGCCTAATGTCAGTAACCTAATCGGTCACACTGCCTTACCTTCAGTTTCAAGTGGAGGTTTTTGCATTCCCTCTCCAGAACATCCTTGGTGCCGTACGTGAAGTAGGTAAGCTGTAAAGAAACCAAACACACACACACACACACACACACACACACACACACACACACACACACACACACACACACACACACACACACACACACACACACACACAGAAAATAGTGGAATTGTCTCAGACAACACTGATTACAACAGGTCTGCAGTCTCATTGGAATGACTGGAAGGGAAGCGGCAGGGGGCGGGGTGAGGGCGGTGGAGAGCTACACAGGTAACTTCAGACGCCGTGTGCAAAACGATGCGCCAGCTGCACTTCTGTCCTACTCCAGTGCCAGTGTGGTTCTCACAACTTGATACGCCACGCAGTTCCTCAACAAACACAGCTTTCAAAAGCTCAGTGTAACAAAGCAACCTCCCCTCTCATTGCTACTTATCCCTTGCATACAAAGGCTCGCTGATTCACTGCTGTTTAAACACTCCTTGCAGATTACAACTACACCACTGAACCCCAATAAGTGTCTGTACAAAAAAGAAAGAAAAATATTTTGTAAACATTAAGTAACCTTCAGAACGTGTCTAGTACTTGACGCGCCTGAACAGACCAAGTGTCCCGCCTGCGAAAGGTAGACCCACGAGAATGCCGGGCAGGAACACTGGCCAGAAAATGCCGGCCAGGAAAACAAGGCAACGTTTTTCAGCGGTGAAATAAGTTGGACACACATTCAATCACTTGCTGAGCTGAAAATAAAAGGTTGAAACACGGACGAGAGACATAGCGGGGGTGGGCGACGAAGACGGAGAGAAAGGGGGGGGGGGGGGGAGAATGAGAGAGGGGGAGTACGGGTAGGAGGGATAAGAGGAAGTATGTTGTAATCCAGTGCTTGGAGCTTGGTAGGGACCATCAGAAAACTTTTTTTTTGCGTTATGAAAACCCTGACCTCCCCCCCCCCCCCCCCCCACACACACACACTGACACACACACATACTACACAGTGACGCACGCACGCACGCCACACACACATGCACACACACACACGACACACACACACCACCTTAAATCACCAGACCAATCTCTATGCCTCAAGGGAATGTCAGCGCTGGAATAATAACAGCCGAATGTCTTGTGTGGCACTGTGGAATAAGCCGACCCGGTAAGAACTGGAGCGTCGGACGATCAGCACGTGCTCAACACGTGGTCCGGGCACGAGGCGGCAACAATGGATCCATTCAGCACCGTTTACAAACTCCAGCAGTGCGTCTGGCCTCAGCACTTGGATCGTATTCCCGGCCAAAGCATCAGTTTCTGGGCACAACTTTGTACTTCAGTAAACTCGGAAATGTTGGGATGTGGAGGCGAGGGGAGAGAGAACTCAGAGCTCAGCCATTACTACCCAAGAGTTTTAGGTATTAAGACATTCTTGTCAGTAATTTATAACATCAATAATAATGGATACTTAGAGCGCCTAACCCGCACAGGCCCCAAGCGCTTACACAGTCTTTACATGTATATACTGTCAAAACTTCAATGCGTACAAACGCGCGCGCGTGCATACACACGTCACACTCACACACACACACACATACGCACGCAGGCGCACGTACTTACGCACGCGCGCGCGCGCGCACACACACACACACACACACACACACACACACACACACACACACACACACACACACACAGTTGTATATCAGGCAATTGGACTGGAAAAAGGTGTTTGTTTGTTTTTTAAAGAGAAAGGTTTTCAAGGAAGATTTAAAAGAACTAACTGACACAGGCAGACAGAAACAGGGAGTTGGTTCCAGATAACTGGAGCCTGGTAAGAGAAAGAGTGCTGACCACAGGACTTTGTTCGGAAGGATGGTATCCTATACACTCGGGTGTCTGTAGAAGAGCGGAGCTACCGGGAAGGAGTGTAAAGGTGAATAAGTTCTGAATGGTAGATGGAAGCCTGATGAGAAATGATCTTAAAGCAAAACAAAGAAAACTTGTATTCGACCCTCTGCTCAATAGGTAGCCAGTGAAGAGATTGAAGCATAGGAGTGACGTGGGCGGATCTGATTGTTCTGAAAATGAGTCGTGTAGCATTGTTCTGTACCTTTTGGAGTTTAGAAATAAAATACTTAGGACATCCCGCCAAAAGCGAGTTGCAATAATCTAGTCTTGAAAGAACAAATGCACACAATAGATTTTTGGTGACGTCTTCGGGCAGATAGTGGCGCAGTCCGACGAAGTTCCCGATAGCATGCGAACTGTGTTGGCAAGTTTGACGTCAGAACCCTCCTGGTTGATGGACTGTGGAACAGAGTCTGAGTTGAGAATCATCTCTGAAGCAATCAGAATCATTTCTGTTTTATCATTGTTTAACTGCAGTTGATTATTTGCCATTCAAGCTTTTACATCAGAAATACAAGACTGAGTTGAATGTATGATTTTAGGAAGTTCAGAAACGTTGCCAATTTATACATTTTGTTGTCATCAGAGAAACTGTTATGTGAAAGACAGTGATATGATACAATTCAGAAATAGGACGAGTGTAAAGGACAAAGAGAACAGGACCAAGCACTGACCCCTGGGGGGCACCGAAGTTTAAGATCGCCGGAGCGGAGGAAGCACCATTGACAGAGACGACCTGAGTTCGATCAGAGAGGTATGACTGAAACCAAGGCAGAGCAATACTAGAAATGCCAAAAATATGATGGAGTCTGGAGAGTAGAACGGAGTGGTCGATAATAATTTGTCCTTGCTAAGCTACAGAAACATGCACGCATTTTCTCTGTGAAGTATTGGCTGTCAAGTCGGGAGATCGCCAGTCAAAAGCTGAAGAAAGAGGCGAAGAACTTTTTTTGCCGAGAATGGTGCTGAAGTTTCGAATGAGCTGTTTACAAGTTGTGCCCCACTGAAAGATCTTTTGAACCTTTCATGTGTTTGGTTCCTGTGCTAAACTGAATCTTGGCAGAGTAGTAGGTTTATTTGACTTGATCTACACGGTTTATTTTGACTTTAATGGGGTTATTAATATGTCTCTGGACAGTGAGCTTAGATCTGAGCCACCGTCTGCCTGCCCATGCTCCTGTCGGCTCAAAGAACTGCTCCGCTATGCTGCTGACCGGGACTTCGTCGTCTGGCAGAGAAGGACATGCCGGTCAAGGAACAAAGACGGTTACTGTTGTCACTGATGGAACTGACGGTGAGACAGCGTCGGAGAGGGACATGCCGGTCAAGGACAGAACAAAGACGGTTACTGTAGTCATTGATGGAACTGACGGTGTTACTGCCAATCTTTCTGATGAAGCGTGACGAGGTTTCAAGTTTTCGCACGGGTACGGATACATCAAAAATGGCAGTGTGGTGAGGTGTGAATCCATGGCGTAGTTTGGCAGAAAGCAAGATGTTATCGTTTTGCTTAGAAAATACTAAGTCAAGCCGACGGCCACGGTTGTGAGTCAGTAACGGACTGGGTCAAGTTGAAAATGTCTACGATATCGCGTAGTTTTCAAACTAAAGTTGAAGTCAACCATAAGAAGCGTTTTGCCAGGCATGCTGTCAGAGTGTTTACGAAAGTCGGAACACTGATTTAAAAACAAACATGGACGTTGGTTTTGATAGGTGCAAAGCAGTAGACACAGACGACGTTGGCTAGAGGCTTGTAGTAGGAGAGGTTGAGTTGAGCGGCTTCAAAGCAGGGGTGCAGGGGTGCTTGGCAGGAAGGAACTGACGAAGTAGTAGACTGGGGCCTTAACTATGAATCGGGACTACGGTAGGCCAGGCCTAAACCAAAGTTCCTGACTTTAGAGTCCGAGACTTTGAGTTAGGCAAAGTTCGTATACATGGACGCGGACAATGGTCGAGACAACAGAGTCTCTGACTTCGCGCTGATAAGAAAGTGGTCATCACACGCGTCATCACTTGTGCTAACTTTAGACGGGGCAATCCCATCTGGGCATGCGCACCGACACGCTTCGTCCACTTCCCTGCGACGTATTTCGCACGCGCAAACATCGGTAAACATAAACATTAGGTGAAGGCATGCCTAGCAGGCCAGGCATGCCTAGCAGGCCCCGATTCTGGATGTGGTTCGCCATGTTGTGCAGATGAATTTAAAGAACGAGAAAATAAATCAAATGAGAATGTAAGACGTCAAGCAAACTTGCTCTCATAATAATTTGCAAACATTAAATCGTACGATCACATTAATCAGTCATTATGCCTGCGTCGCTCAGCTAGTGCGACCTTTCTTCCCTCCAAAATGAAAGAGCTTTGGCCGACGAACATCTAGTACTCATTTGACGAAACGAAAGAAAAAGAAAAAAAATTAAAAAGAGAGAGAAACCGCTGGATTCAGACATAAAGACACAACAACGACAAAAACTAAACAAAAACAACAAGAAGAACCAACTTTCCAAGCATAACAAGGCCAAAAGCAGTCATAGTTCCGGGCCTACGACCCGTTTTTTAGTCCAGCGAAATCGCTAGCCTAAATATCGGCTGTTTAGGCCCGAGGTTCGGCCCGGACTTTGGTGTAGTCCCGGTCCATGGTTACCATTTTGGGGCGATTGTCGGGCCTAAACAGCCGATATTTAGGCTAGCGATTTAGTCGATGGACTAAAGGCCGTAGGCCCGGGACTATGACTGCTTTTGGCCTTGTTATGCTTGGAAAGTTGGTTTTTCTTGTTGTTTTAGTTTGTTTTTTGCTGTTGTTGCGTCTTTACGTCTGAATCCAGCATATTCTCTCTCATTTTAAATATTTTTATTTTCTTTCGTTTACATCGTCAAATGAGTACTAGATGTTCGTCGGCCAAAGCTCTTTCATTTTGGAGGGAAGAAAGGTCGCACTCGCAGAGCGACGCCGGCATAATGACTGATTAATGTGATCGTACGATTTAATGTTTGCAAATTATTATGACAGCAAGTTTGCTTGACGTCTTACATTCTCATTTGATTTATTTTCTTGTTGTTTAAATTCAGGGGGGGGGGGGGGAGAAGAGGGCCGAACACCCCGGAGGAGCCAGTGACGTCAGTGATCTGGGCCACGTAACCAGCACGGTCTCCGGCAGCAGCTGTCCACAATGAAGGTGGAGAAGTCAGGCCTCCACCTGGTTGTGCCGACGGACCTTGCACTGAAGAGGCAGACAAGGAGTGGGTTTTTTTTTCGGCTGAGGAAAAACTAAGGGGAATGTGAAGCAGATGTCTGTGAGGGGGACTCAGCGAAGCGTTGAGCGAGGAGGCTGTGAGGTCGTCACGGTCACTGGGATAAAGGACTCAATGACGGCCTACCTCAACAGGTTAAAGGCCTCGATGACGGCCTACTTAAGCGGGTTAAAGGACTCAACGACGGCCTACTTCAACAGGTTAAAGGATTCGACGACGGCCTACTTCAGCGGGTTAAAAAAAAAAATTGACGGCACATTGCCCTCAGAGCACATTCATCTCCGTCAGCAAGCGGAGGACAGAGTAGATAGAGGGCACAGCCAGCAAAAGACAGATGACAGGGTACAACCAGCAAATACAGCCAGCAAAAAGACAGACGACAGGGCACAGCAAGCAAAAGACAGACGACAGGGCACAGCAAGCAAAAGACAGACGACAGGGCACAGCCAGAAAAAGACAGACGACAGGGCACAGCCAGAAAAAGACAGACGACAGGGCACAGCAAGCAAAAGACAGACGACAGGGCACAGCAAGCAAAAGACAGACGACAGGGCACAGCCAGAAAAAGATAGACGACAGGGCACAGCCAGCAAAAGATAGACGACAGGGCACAGCCAGAAAAAGATAGACGACAGGGCACAGCCAGCAAAAGACAGACGACAGGGCACAGCTAGCAAATACAGCCAGCAAAAAGACAGACGACAGGGCACAGCAAGCAAAAGACAGACGACAGGGCACAGCCAGCAAATACAGCCAGCAAAAGACAGACGACAGGGCACAGCCAGCAAATACAGCCAGCAAATGACAGACGACAGGGCACAGCCAGAAAAGACAGACGACAGGGCACAGCTAGCAAAAGACAGACGACAGGGCACAGCCAGGAAATACAGCCAGCAAACGACAGACGACAGGACACAGCCAGCAAACGACAGACGACAGGACAAAGCCAGCAAATGACAGACGACAGGGCACAGCCAGCGAAAGACAGACGACAGGGCACAACCAGCGAAAGACAGAAGACAGGGCACAGCCAGCAGAGGACAGACGACAGGGCACAGCCAGCAAAGGACCGACAACAGGGCACAGCCAGTGGAAGAAAGACTATAGGGCACAGCCAGTGGAAGAAAGACAACAGGGCACAGCCAGTGGAAGAAAGACTATAGGGCACAGCCAGGCGAAGAAAGACTATAGGGCACAGCCAGTGGAAGAAAGACTATAGGGCACAGCCAGTGGATGAAAGACAACAGGGCACAGCCAGTGGAAGAAAGACTATAGGGCACAGCCAGTGGATGAAAGACAACAGGGCACCGCCAGTGGAAGAAAGACAACAGGGCACAGCCAGTGGAAGAAAGACTACAGGGCACAGCCAGTGGAAGAAAGACCACAGGGCACAGCCAGTGGAAGAAAGACAACAGGGCACAGCCAGTGGAAGAAAGACAACAGGGCACAGCCAATGGATGAAAGACTACAGGGCACAGCCAGTGGAAGAAAGACTATAGGGCACAGCCAGTGGAAGAAAGACTACAGGGCACAGCCAGTGGAAGAAAGACAACAGGGCACAGCCAGTGGAAGAAAGACTACAGGGCACAGCCAGTGGATGAAAGACTATAGGGCACAGCCAGTGGAAGAAAGACAACAGGGCACAGCCAGTGGAAGAAAGACAACAGGGCACAGCCAGTGGAAGAAAGACTATAGGGCACAGCCAGTGGAAGAAAGACAACAGGGCACAGCCAGTGGAAGAAAGACTACAGGGCACAGCCAGTGGAAGAAAGACTATAGGGCACAGCCAGTGGAAGAAAGACTATAGGGCAAGATGACACACAAAGCCGGCAACCACTACCTACCACAGCAGTCGTGGTTCAGTGCCGTCCCCCCCCCCCCCCCCCACCCCCCACACCCCCATGATCTTGCCAAGTGGGGCGCTAAGCCGTCATTTTTGACTGCCACGCATACACTGACTTTGCATAAACCTACACTGAATATGCACAGTGTAAGTATACCAACTCACACGCAGTGTCGTGTAACTCTACCCGTTGCAAGTCGTCACGTGTAACTCATACCCGGTAAATATTGTACCGATAGCAACTCACACCCAGAGTCGTGTAGCTCATACTTGCTTCAGCAGAACTGGAGGAGCGGGAGAATAGAAAGGTTACTGAGAGGAGGATAGTGCTGGCATGCCTGAAGATATATTCAGTCATTATGAATGCACGACATTCCTCTGCACAATCAATTGTAACCGCTTACAAAAGATGGGAATGACTCACCATCAGGTTCTATTCATACCTACCCTCGCTTGCCTTTCAACTGGTGCTGCTATACAAACGTGTCTTTTGTCCTTGTTCACAAGCTTGACACGAAAAACTGGCACAAAAAGGCGATGAAAAGCATCATACGAGCTCTAGACATACCATCACCCTCATGCGCTAAAAACATATTTCAACAAGGTTTGTGGCCTGGCATTCCGCAGTGTGTGTGTGTGTGTGTGTGTGTGTGTGTGTGTGTGTGTGTGTGTGTGTGTGTGTGTGTGTGTGCGTGTGCGTGTGTGTGTGTGTGTGCGTGCGTGTGTGAATATACAGTTTTTGTTGATGTGTGTGTGTGTGTGTGTGTGTGTGTGTGTGTGTGTGTGTGTGTGTGTGTGTGTGTGCATATACAGTTGTTGTTGCTGCTGCTGCTGCTGCTGCTGTGTGTGTGTGTGTGTGTGTGTGTGTGTGTGTGTGTGTGTGTGTGTGTGTGTGTGTGTGTGTGTGTGTGTTGTGTTGTGTTGTGTTGTGTTGTGTTGTGTTGTGTGTGTGTGTGTGTGTGTGTGTGTGTGTGTGTGTGTGTGTGTGTGTGTGTGTGTGTGTGATGAGCCCTAGCCGCTTTAGAATGGCAACTACAGCGCTGTTCTCCGTTTCCGAGCAGATACTCCGAGCTCTAGTCGTATGCGACTCTGAATGGATGACTAGCTTTACACAGCACGTTTTGAATATATATCCACCGAAGTGGTTCCACTTACAGCGCGTGTTGAATATCCACCGAAGTGGTTCCACCTACAGCGCGTTTTGAATATCCACCGAAGTGGTTCCACTTACAGCGCGTTTTGAATATCCACCAAAGTGGTTCCACTTAGCGCGTTTTGAATATCCACCAAAGTGGTTCCATTTACAGCGCGTATTGAATATCCACCGAAGTGGTTCCACTTACAGCGCGTTTTGAATATCTACCGAAGTGGTTCCACTTTCAGCGCGTTTGGAATATCTACCGAAGTGGTTCCACTTACAGCGCGTTTTGAATATCCACCGGTGGTTCCACTTACAGCGCGTTTTGAATATCCACCGAAGTGGTTCCACTTACAGCGCGTTTTGAATATCCACCGAAGTGGTTCCACTTACAGCGCGTTTTGAATATCCACCGAAGTGGTTCCAATTACAGCGCGTTTTGATTATCCACCGAAGTGGTTCCACTTACAGCACGTTTTGAATATCCACCGAAGTGGTTCCACTTACAGCGCGTTTTGAATATCCACCGAAGTGGTTCCACCTACAGCGCGTTTTGAATATCCACCGAAGTGGTTTCACTTACAGCGCGTTTTGATTATCCACCGAAGTGGTTCCAATTACAGCGCGTTTTGATTATCCACCGAAGTGGTTTCACCCGGCTACAGCGCTGTGGAGCCACGTCAAACTTCTGCCGTCTTGGCGCAAGTTCTGTGTACATCATACAACCATTCACGTCGCATACTAGGGTGCAGGTGTGCTTAGCTATAACCGGCCACCTGCACTTTTGGCGAATGATCGGGATCGTTTTCGTGCTACCGAGGTAACACGGGGGTGGAACGGATACCGAAATTAGAGTCAGTACTGAAAGTTGACCCTGGAGAAGAACATTCTCCCGCCGCTTTTGCAGGGACTCGAACCTGAGACCTTTCGATTCCGTCGCACTGTCGTCTCTGCGTCTAAGCTGTAGTCGTATGCTACTGTAAAAGCGTGACTGGACTGTAGCTTCATTGACACAGCTCGTTTTGCCTATCCATCAAAGTGTTTACAGCGCTGTTTTGGTTGTTACATGGCTAATGCCACGTGAAACTGCTGCCGTCTCGGCCCACGTTCTGCGTACACTATACAACCATGCACCAGTTTACAATGTTACTTTCTTTGAAGCCACATACATAGGAAGCATGTGTGTTTATCTGTAATTTGCCAACTGCACTTTTGGCAAGTGACCGGGATCTTTTACGTGCTACTGGGGTAACACGAGTGTGGAACGGATACCGAAATAAGAGTTAGCACAGAATGTTGACCTGGAGAAGAACATTCTCTCACCACTACTGGGGTAACACGAGTGTGGAAAGGATACCGAAATAAGAGTTAGCACAGAATGTTGACCTGGAGAAGAACATTCTCTCACCACTACTGGGGTAACACGAGTGTGGAAAGGATACCGAAATAAGAGTTAGCACAGAATGTTGACCTGGAGAAGAACATTCTCCCACCACTACTGGGGTAACACGAGTGTGGAAGGGATACCGAAATAAGAGTTAGCACAGAATGTTGACCTGGAGAAGAACGTTCTCCCGCCACTCATGCCGGGAATCGAACCCGAGACATTTTCATCACGAGTCCGTCGCTCTACCACTGAGCCAACCCCGCTCCCCATTATGCAGTAACACTTAACCAGTATGCTTCGAACCCCAACTAACGAGTACGCTTCAGACCCCTAAAGCTGCACCATGCAACGGGTTTGGTTCATACCCCTACAACAGCAACAAACAACGGATTTGGTTCACACCCCTAAAGCAGTACAAAAAAAAAAAAACGGATTTGGTTCACACCCCTAAAGCAGTAAAAAAAAAAAAAAACGGATTTGGTTCACACCCCTAAAGCAGTAAAAAAAAAAACGGATTTGGTTCACACCCCTAAAGCAGTAAAAAAACAAAACGGATTTGGTTCACACCCCTACAGCAGTAAAAAAACAACGGGTTTGGTTCATACCCCTACAGCAGTAAAAAAAAAAAAAACGGGTTTGGTTCATACCCCTACAGCAGTAAAAACAACACAACAAAAACGGGTTTGGTTCATACCCCTACAGCAGTAAAAACAAAACAAAACGGGTTTGGTTCATACCCCTACAGCAGTAAAAAACAAAACGGGTTTGGTTCATACCTCTAAAGATTCACCAAGCAACGGATTTGGTTCTTAGTCCTTACAGCAGCAACAAACAACGGGTGTGGTTCACACCTCTAAAGATGCACCAAGCAATGGATTTGGTTGATAATGGTAGCCCTTACAGAAGCAACAAACAACGGGTGTGGTTCACACCTCTAAAGATGCACCAAGCAATGGATTTGGTTGACAATGGTAGCCCTTACAGAAGCAACAAACAACGGGTGTGGTTCAAACCCTACTGAAGCTGCAACAAACAACTGGTTTGATTCATGCCCCTAAAGCTGCAACAAACAACTGGTTTGATTCATGCCCCTAAAGCTGCAACAAACAACTGGTTTGATTCATGCCCCTAAAGCTGCAACAAAAAACTGATTCTGCACCAAGCAACAAGGTTTTGTTCATACCGCTAAAGCTGCACCAAGCAACGGGGTTTGGTTCATACCCCTAAAACTGCACCAAGCAACGGGGTTTGGTTCATACCCCTAAAACTGCACCAAGCAACGGGGTTTGGTTCATACCCCTAAAACTGCACCAAGCAACGGGGTTTGGTTCATACCCCTAAAACTGCACCAAGCAACTGGGTTTGGTTCATACCCCTAAAACTGCACCAAGCAACGGGGTTTGGTTCATACCCCTACAGCAGTAAGAACGGTAGGCAACATTCCACTGAAGGTCAAACGCCCCAAGGGAAGCAACCCGGACACAGCAATGCAACACATTTTGAATACGTATGCTCCCCTGCATCGCAGTCACTCCAACAAAACCCGTCACTCCAACAGAACCACAGTCACTCCGACAAAACATCGATGACTCCAAGCCAACCCTGAGGTTCCTCCAACAAAACTCCATACAGTGACTCAAACAAAACTCCAGCGACTCCAACAAAATTCCAGTAACTCCAACAAAACCCCAGCGACTCAGACAAAATGTTTTGTGACCACGTCATGTTTTATCACCAAGGTGAGGGTGAAAAATGGTGCAGCCAATGTACCTTTTTAGCTTGGGTATCAGTACAAGTATGTATATATCTCTCTCTCTCTCTATCTATCTATCTATCTATCTATCTATCTATCTATCTATCTATCTATCTATCTATATATATATATATAGAGAGAGAGAGAGAGAGAGAGAGTAATAGTAATGAATAGCAGAGAAATGATAAAGAACATCGAAACAATGTACTGTGGCTGAAATGTTTAGCACAAGTCGCTGAATTTCAGAAGCAGCAAATCTTCTTCTTTTTGCACAGTATGCTCACAGTTGTTTTTAAAACTTGATGAATCCACTGAATAATAAACAAATGATGATGCTTTTATCATCTCTGCTTTGTGACTAATATATATATATGGCAAACATTTGAAACAAAGACGACAGCCAACATTTGGCATTTCCACTTTGAGTTAGCCAACTTCAAATTAGAAACCAACTTTCTACTTTACATTTGATACCAGTGTGCATTGCAAGCAGTATGGTCAACATAGTGGAGCAACCTCCACTTATTAAAGACAAAATACTGGTGGCACTTTATTGTCCGTGGAAAAATAAGTTTGTCAGTGAGAAGAGGCAGTTTGCAAAAGTTCAACCACAATCTCTACATGGCCTGAGAGTGACTGGGAAAATACTAATTACTAATACTGAACACTTGTTAGGTGCATATTATACCATAAGCTTCAGTAGTGAAACAGCCTGCCCCCTCCTCCCCCATGCCCCCACCGCTCCCCCCAAAAGGAAAAGTGTCACCATAGCCAAGGTTTTGGCATGTTTTGTCCTGTGATGGCAAACCGTGCTGAGATGGCAAAACAAGCATGCAGTGCAACACATTTGACATGTTCTGTCATCTTGCTGTGGCGTGACAAAACATGCCACAACACCCCAGCGACTCCACATTGTCATCTTGCCATGGTGACAAAACATGCCACAACACCCCAGAGTCTTCACTGTCTCATCTTGCCATGGTGACAAAACATGCCAAAACACCCCAGTGACTCCACTGTCTTATCTTGCCATGGTGACAAAACATGCCACAACACCCCAGTGACTCCACTGTCTCATCTTGCCATGGTGACAAAACATGCCACAACACCCCAGTGACTCCACTGTCTCATCTTGCCATGGTGACAAAACATGCCACAACACCCCAGTGACTCCACTGTCTCATCTTGCCATGGTGACAAAACATGCCACAACACCCCAGTGACTCCACTGTCTCATCTTGCCATGGTGACAAAACATGCCACAACACCCCAGAGTCTTCACTGTCTCATCTTGCCATGGTGACAAAACATGCCACAACACCCCAGTGACTCCACTGTCTCATCTTGCCATGGTGACAAAACATGCCACAACACCCCAGTGACTCCACTGTCTCATCTTGCCATGGTGACAAAACATGCCACAACACCCCAGCGACTCCACTGTCTCAACTGTTTCCAGACAAGCACTCTACGTTTCATTTGTGAAGAAACAAGTCACAATGAAGACGATTAGTGTAGAATGCATGAGAAAATTTTGAGAATAGGACAGAAAACCAGACAAAGCATCTGTTACACCAACCTTGTTGACAATGCGATTGGCAAAGAACCATGGCCAGCTCTGGCGCCGGTTGTGGAAGTTGAGTGTGACCAAGGCATCAACCCCGATTGACACGTAGTTGTTCATCACCACCTCCTGTCAAACAAATTAGGTGCTACTGTTAGCTATCCACCTTAAATCATACACTCAACTACACCTACCTTACAAATACATGAAACTACAGGAACAAAACAAAACAGATTCAGACACAAAGGACACCCAGTAGCTTGCCAAAGCATTGAAAAACAAGTGGAAAAGTGTTGCAGTGGTGCAAAGACACCAGATCTTTAGTCAGTCCAAACCACGCACAGGCAGGTAAGGTGATGATGGTAGTCACATCTGATAGTGACAAATGAACAAAAAAAGAAGAAGAATCATCTGAGATACCTTTGGCGCCGCTTTGACAATGACTTCTACTGTTATATACAATAATTATGTTGTGGATCAAACAACATCACTACAGTGCAAGAAAGTCTTGTCACCCTGGACAGAAGGCTATGCCTGCCAAGGGAACTAGACACCACCACCACCTCTTCCTGCCGTAGCTGAGTATGGCGCCAGGGTCAAAGTCCAAGGACTAGGCCTCACTACGCTTCTCAGCATTAGACAAAGCATCCAGCTGACACCTCAGCATCAGACAAAGTGTTTATCTCACACCTCTAACACCAAAGCATCAAGCTGACACCTCTAACATCAGACAATTGTGTAGCCAACATCTTTCACTTACACAAAATATCACGCTAACACTTCTACCATCAGACAAAGCATCAGTCAAACACCTCTAACATCAGAGAAAGCATCAAGCTGACACCTCTAACATCAGACAACACAACAAGCTGACACCTCTAACATCAGACAAAGCATCAAACTGACACCTCTAACAGACAAAACAACAAGCTAACACCTCTAACAAACACTATAACAAGCTAACACCTCTAACATTAGACAAAACAACAGGCTGACACCTCTAACATCAGACAAAGAATCAAGCTGACACCTCTAACAGACAAAACAACAGGCTGACACCTCTAACATCAGACAAAGAATCAAGCTGACACCTCTAACAGACAAAACAACAAGCTAACACCTCTAACATCAGACAAAGCATCAAGCTGACAACTCTAACAGACAAAACAACAAGCTAACACCTCTAACAACAGACAAAACAACAAGCTGACACCTCTAACAGACAAAACAACAAGCCAATGCCTCTAACATCAGAAAAAGCATACAGCTGACAACTCTAACAGACAAAACAACAAGCTAACATCTCTAACAGACAAAACAACAAGCCAACGCCTCTAACATCAGAAAAAGCATACAGCTGACACCTCTAACATCAGACAAAGCATCAAGCCAACGCCTCTAACATCAGACAAAGCATCCAGCTGACACCTCTAACATCAGACAAAGCATCCAGCTGACACCTCTAACATCAGACAAAGCATCAAGCCAACGCCTCTAACATCAGGCAAAATGTTTATTTGACGCCTCTGACATCAAACAAAGAATCTAGCTGACATCTCTATCATCTGACAAAGTATCTATTAGACTCCTCACACATCAGACAAAGCATTTAGCTGACAGCTCTAATATCTAAAAGAAAGTTACATCTATAACATCAGACACAGTATCCGCTAACATCTCTAACATCAAAGTGTACTTGACACTCTAACACTTCAACAGAGAAAGCATTGAGCTGATACCTCTACCATCAAACAAAATGTTTATTTGACATCAAACAGAAAAAGGTTATAGCTGACCGTTTCTAGTGTGACACAATTACATTCTAACTTAAATTTGTTCATGCATTTAGCCAACAGTTTTGCTTCCTCTTCATTTGGAGACAGCCATAGCAAGTTTCTAATCCTACAAGTGGCATCATGAAAGATTGTGTACAATAGATATTGACAGCCATACTTTTGCACTTTGGTAGTTCTGATGAAAATCTGTACTCCCAGACTCCAGACTGTGAGAATGATTAGTTGATGTGCTAGGCCACATTATTTTGTGTTTAACCACAAACGTAATTCAGCAGTTTGAAAATGTGCTGCTGAAAATGTGATTGCTGTTTGGATTCTTTCATGCAGAAGCACCGTGTCTCACTTCCCTGACATTTCTTTTACTTTTTTTTCCACATCATTAAATTTTGCTAAGCTGCGTATTCATAGAGTGATTTTGCAGCAGCCAAACCATTTTAAACGGGCTTTCTGAAACATGGTCAAACCAGCCTACAAGGGCCTTTCCTACCAAAACCAGTTTAAATGGGCTTTCCTAATGCAGTCAGGTACAAAGTCAAACCAGCTCACATGCACCTCCCCAAAGAGGTTAAAAACTAGCTTACATGGGCCTCACCTAACATGGTCAAACCAGTTTACACTAGCACAGTCAAACCAGCTTACATGAGCAGTCAAACCAGCTTACACTAGCAGTCAAACCAGCTTACACTAGCGCAGTTAAACAAGCTTGCATGCAATTCCTCTAAGACTACTACAATCAAATCACCATACAGGGGCTTTCCCCAACACTGTCAAACCAGCTTATGTGGGCCTCCTCTAATGCAGTCAAACCAGCCTACATGGGCTTCCCCTAATGTAGTCAAACAAGCTTATGTATGCCTCCTCTACAGAATTCAAATGAGTTTGCATGGCCTCCCCTAATGCAGTCAAACCAGCTTATGTAGGCCTCCGCTAAAGAAGTCAAACCAGCTTACATGGGCCTCCCCTAGTGCAGTCAAAACCAGCTTACATAGGCCTCCTCTAAAGAAGTCAAACCAGCTTATGTAGGCCTCCTCTAAAGAAGTCAAACCAGCTTACGTAGGCCTCCTCTAAAGAAGTCAAACCAGCTTACTTAGGCCTCCTCTAAAGAAGTCAAACCAGCTTACGTAGGCCTCCTCTAAAGAAGTCAAACCAGCTTATGTAGGTTTCCTCTAAAGAAGTCAAACCAGCTTACGTAGGCCTCCTCTAAAGAAATCAAACCAGCTTGCACTGGCCTCCCCTAATGCAGTCAAACCAGCTTATGTAGGCCTCCTCTAAAGAAGTCAAACCAGCTTATGTAGGCCTCCTCTACAGAAGTCAAACCAGCTTACACAGGTATCATCTAAAGAAGTCAAACCAGCTTACATGGGCCTCCCCTAATGCAGTCAAACCAGCATATGTCAGCTTGTTTGTTAATAAAGGTCAGCAAATGCATGATTCTACTGACACATTGTTCTCCCTCCTTCACAGTTATACTTCTAGTGAGCATCATGGCTGCTCCAGCTCTTGCAGTGGTTGGCAGTGGAGAAGTAGGCAGGATGCTGACCATTCCATCCAGCATGGAATAAAGCTGTGCTTTTTTACTTTTTTTTCTTTTCTTTTCTGTCTCTAGTCATGGATAATTGTTAGAGGTGACAAACAATGTGATACTGACACACCATGCAGAATAAACCTGTGGTTTTGTTGTTGTTGTTTGTTTTCTTTTGTTTTCTGTCTCTAGTCGTGTTTGTTTTCTTTTCTGTTTCTAGTCATGTTTGTTTTCTTGTCTTTTCATGTTTTTCTGTCTCGAGTCATGGATAATTGTTACAGGTGACAATGTGATGCTGACATTCCATGCAGAATAAATTTGTGGTTTTTGTTGTTATTGTTTTTTTTGTTTTTTTGTATCTCTAGCCTATGAACAATGTGTGAGGAAGGAAGCTGGATTTTGTGTATGTTGTGGAGAGTGAAAGTGGGCCAGTGAGTTTGTGAAATGGAAATTGCATGTCCAGTACCAGGGTAGGGATGATGTCTGACTTGTTTCAGGACTTGAAATTTAAAGTCAAATTAAAGCCCTGACAATTCCACTCATTTGTTCGTTAAGAAGAGCAAGAGTCTGAGATCATCCTTGTTGGTCAGTGCTCGTTTCATTGTCTGGGTTTTATTAGGTCGAGAGTGGTAGGTTTTTAGCACATAAATACACACTCCAACACACTCCAACACATCAAGTACAATAGTTTCACAAAGCAAGTTAGTTAGTCAGTTAGTGGTTGAATTTAATGTCCTGTCAGCTAGCAAAGAAGTGCCATACATTCTTCCAAAACATACTCAGTGTGCAGTAAAAACAAGCGAAGCTCTACTTCTGATGCTCTCAGCCTCCATATTCCCTAAACCAGACTTTCCACTGTTGCTTCCAGTCCCCACGCCTCTTCTGTCCTCTGCCTCTCTACATGGAATGACCTTCCCTTTCCTCTCCAACAGAAACCATCTCTGGACTCCTTCAAATCAAACCTCAAGACATTGCTTTTTCCAAAACAATAGGCATGCTATTTTTCAACTGGTGCTGCTATCTTCCTTTGTCTCAAGTCTCTGTTTGCTATCTGTTTAAGTTGTGTGTAAATTGGGTATAGTAAATATACTTCAGGGTGATGGTGCCAGCAGCAGCATCTGTGTGTGTGTGTGTGTGCATGCGTGCGTGCGTGCGTGCGTGCGTGCGTGCGTGCGTGTGTGTGTGTGTGAGTGTGTGCTTAGAAGTCTCTCTGGAGAAAATTATGCACTGTGTAACTATTTGTATCTCTATTATTTATTAACATATATACAGTATTGTTATGCCAGACGCACATGTGTGTGTGTGTATGTGTGTGTGTGTGTGTGTGTGTGTGCATGTGTGCTTAGAAATCTCTAACTACTTGTATCTATTATTTATTACCCTATACAGTATTGTTACGCCAGTGGAGATGGTTGGTGTGTGCTGTACAACTACTTTAATTCAGGGAATGCCAGACCCCCCCCCCCCCCCCCCAACCCACCCCATTGTCATCCCCAGCAGTTCAGTGGCATCTTCAGATACAACAACAAAAACAACAAAAACCTGCCAATATTAGACAGTGTCTGGCATTTCCAGTATCAGAGAAAGTGTCTCTCCAACTATATCAGGCAGTTGGGCACAGAATAAATGTCTCTCAGACACCGCACAAAACACCATCTCTTCAAAATGTAAAAATGAAACTTACCTTGCGCGGTCGAGCAAACCCAAAGTGCTTCATATGTCGAATGTCGATGGTCCATCTGAATAGTGACAGTCAAGATATCAGAATATTATGTCATCGATAAATCTACACATTTCTGGCTATCAAAACAGAGTATTGGCAGTGGCATGCAATTTTCAAGTAAGTCAATTTTTGACAGTTGTGACATGCTGACATTGTTAGGGTGGGTCTGTGCTAGTGCAGAGGGTCTAATTGTGACTGACCAGGAGTGGACACTGTGCATGTGCAAGTAGGGAAGAGTGACCTATCACATCGTGTTGGTTATATAAACCCTGTACAGTCAGGGCTCATCGCCTTGTTCTTAGCTAAATGCAATGGACTGGAGCCACATGCTGCTCTGTGAGAGTCTTGGAGGATGTGTGTACGAGTTGTAGCAGGACTGGGGGCTGCAACGTTTCCTGTGGGAGTTGTGGCGGGACTGGGGGCTGCAACATTTCCTGTGGGAGTTGTGGCGGGACTGGGGGCTGCAACGTTTCCTGTGGGAGTTGTGGCGGGACTGGGGGCTGCAACGTTTCCTGTGGGAGTTGTGGCGGGACTGGGGGCTGCAACGTTTCCTGTGGGAGTTGTGGCGGGACTGGGGGCTGCAACGTTTCCTGTGGGAGTTGCGGCGGGACTGGGGGCTGCAACATTTCCTGTGGGAGTAGCGGCGGGACTGGGGGCTGCAACATTTCCTGTGGGAGTTGCGGCGGGACTGGGGGCTGCAACATTTCCTGTGGGAGTTGCGGCGGGACTGGGGGCTGCAACATTTCCTGTGGGAGTTGCGGCGGGACTGGGGGCTGCAACATTTCCTGTGGGAGTTGCAGCGGGACTGGGGGCTGCAACATTTCCTGTGGGAGTTGCAGTGGGACTGGGGGCTGTAACATTTTCTGTGTGACGAGTAGTAGCAGGACTAGGGATGGGGGGAGGGGGGGGGCTGTAACATTGCCTGTGCACATTGTAGTGGGACTGGGGGGCTGTAACGTTGCCTGTGTGAGTTGTAGCAGGACTGGAAGGCTGTAACGTTGCCTGTGTGAGTTGTAGCAGGACTGGAAGGCTGTAACGTTGCCTGTGTGAGTTGTAGCAGGACTGGAAGGCTGTAACGTTGCCTGTGTGAGTTGTAGCAGGATTGGAGGTCTGTAACATTGCCTGTGTGAGTTGTAGCAGGACTGGAGGGCTGTAACATTGCCTGTGTGAGTTGTAGTGGGACTGGGGGGAAGAAGACACCTACAACACCTCTGATCATTAAAGGTCAAACTGTGGAGGTGGTAGACTCCTTTTGCCCAGAAAGCCCAACAGTGCATGTTTCGATCACTGGTATGCAGTACCAGTGTTCATGACAAACAACTACTTGATGGCATTGTCAGGGTTGCATCCAAACTCTGAGGTTATGAACTCCCATCACTGGAGTCCATCTACATCACACACACCCAGCACACAAAACAGGATGGCTGTCACCAATTCAACTGAATGACTGAAAGGGACTTCAGCCACTGTACATAACTCATGAGCTGTCCCTAGCCATTATCTTCCCCGCTAGGCCACTCACGACAGTGAAGTGGTTTAGTTCTACTTTGTTGTTGGGTGTTTTTTATCTTGTCTTTATCGGTATATCTGGTGTTGACCAGAGAGCCACTGGAACTTACTAGGGTTGGCCAACCTGCGGAACAGACTTTCATTGTGTTTTATAACAGTAAGTTGTGTCGGGGTTTAAGTGGTGTATTGTTTAGCTGTAGTGGTAAATCAATATTGCTGAACTGCACATATTTGAGTGTGTCAAGATTGTTTGGAGTGGGCATGGCTCAATGTGAGGGTAGGCCTGGTTTGAATACCATTAGAATTAAACTGGTCATCTGCTTGAACATGACTGAATGTGAGGGTAGGCCTGGTTTGAACACAATTAGAATTAAACTGGTCATCTGCTTGCACATGACTGAATGTGACAGTAGGCCTGGTTTGAACACCATTAGAATTAAACTGGTCATCTGTTGCACATGACCAAATGTGATGGTAGGCCTGGTTTGAACACCATTAGAATTAAACTGGTCACCTGCTTGCACATGACTGAATGTGGTAGGCCTGGTTTGAACACCATTAGAATTAAACTGGTCATCTGCTTGCACATGACAACAGTTTGGGATATATTTTTTTATGACTAAAGACTGCATCCCCAATCGATTGGTAAAATTGTTTTTTGGGTCTGGTACCCAGAAAGTACCAAAATGCAATGGTTTGAAAATTGCATGATATATTTCACCCAAGTCAGTTATTATTATGATTATTATCATTATTCATCCACAGTGCTATTCTCTGCTCTCAAGCAGACTCACTGCACACATTGGCACGTGATTCTGAATGAGTGACTGTATCTTTTATAGCGCATATTATTAATATCCACAAAAGTTGTGTACTGGTAGCGCTCTGTGGTTGTTGCATGGCTGGTGCCACGTGAAATGTTGCTGTTTCGGTGCAAGTTCTGAATACACCATCCAGCCATGCACCAGGTTACGGTGTCACTTCATTCAAAGCCACATAGGTAGGGTTTATGAGTGTTCTGCTGTAACCTGCCACCTGCACTTTTGGCAGAATGACCAGGATCTTTTAAGTGCTACTGCGGTAACATAAAGTAAAAGTCAGCACAGAAAGCTGACCCTGGAGAAGAAAACTCTCCCGCCGCTCCTGCCAGGACTTGAACCCAGGACCTTTCGATCACGAGTCCGACACTCTAACCACTGAGCTATCCCTGCTCTCTAAAGTTATTTTGATCTTGACTTTGAAAATTGCAGAAGACCTGACTTAAACTAAGTATAAATTACGTCACACTTTTCTGATTTGCGCAACTTGCAACTTCCTTTCATCAATTCTCACCTCGCTTTGAAGAATTGCGTAAGTTGAATGAAACATTGCAAAAGTCAAAGCATAGATGAAAGAAAGCTGTGCAAGTTTGGGGAAAAAAACATGCTATATCTTTTTTTTATGCCATTTTTTTATTTTATGTCACCAGCATGACATGCAAACTGAAGCATGCTGATGTCTAAAGAAACAGAGAGAAAAAAAGAGTTCTTTTCTTTTGAAAGTAAATCGGTTTTTGCCTCTCCGGAACAGTTGTCAAAACTATCAGTCTATACCATTATTCCAAGCCAATGACAATATGAGAAAGAATTCATCCTTTACGAAGGATTGCAAAATAAGTAGAAAAAATCTAACTGGTTATTTTCTCTCAAAATCTGGAATTAACTCTTGTCTTCTGTTTTCAAAAAAAGATAAAAAAGTCCAACACAACAGTGAAGAGATCAAACCAAATACTAAAAATCAAAGATACTGCTTAATAATGCCTAGTTTTTTTCCTATTAAATTTTAAAACCAAGTTAGCAGCTCTAAAATGGCAAAAGACTGTCAGTGTCATGGCTTGCCTTTGGCCCACCGTGGCCTTTATAAAGTTTGGTACATGTGACCTGAGAAAGAAGAGGGAAAAGGCCAGGAGTAGCTTAAGTTCCCAGTTCTGGTTTACAGCCTCCTTCCTCCTGCCTATGCCAATAATCAGTCAGGCCTGTGGTCTCAGAAAACTGTCAGCTGACATGCTTTTGTTGGTGCTCAAATATCAGTAAGTCTGTAACAGACAACTCAGATTATATATGGTGTTTCTTTTACAACTGTCCACATTGCTCATGCCATCACAAATAAAACCAAAGACTGAGGCAGAACTCATTTTTGTCCTGGGAGAACACACCTCATGTTTAAGTGCACTCTTCGATGCTATACTGCTTTCACAGTCCTGTTAGTACCCAAACCTTTCAGCGCTCACAGTGTGGGACAAAAATATTTAGAGAACAGTTAATCTTTCACACAGATACATCAGACAGACACATCACATGTACAGACTGTAATTCTGAACACTACTTAGCCATCAAAATCAGGGAGTGCATCTGCACAACCAGCCTATGTGGAACCTTGTTCTTGGGGTACCCTGACTTGCATGACAGCCAAGGTCATCCCTATTACTGCTTTGGGTACACCACTTGCAGCAAGACCATTCCAGTCCATATCCGTAACTACGGCTTTGGGCCATGCATTTTTAAGACAATAAATTACAGATACATGTGTTTCACTCACCTGTCTAAGCTGACTGGACGAGCTTTCAGCACATTGTCCAGAATGTCAGTGACTTCCACATCCCCAGCATAACCTTCTCCCCAGCCCAGCACACGTGACAGGTCATTGCCAGTCCCCAGTGGCAGAATACAAATCTTTGGAGGGTTCTGCAGCATCACATCAACATCAACCTGTCAACATGAGGAGTGTTGAGGGCGTTTGCAACAACCTGTCAACATGAGGCGTGTTGAGGGCGTTTGCAACAACTGTCAACATGAGGCGTGTTGAGGGCGTTTGCAACAACCTGTCAACATGAGGCATGTTGAGGGCGTTTGCAACAACCTGTCAACATGAGGCGTGTTGAGGGCGTTTGCAACAACCTGTCAACATGAGGCGTGTTGAGGGCGTTTGCAACAACCTGTCAACATGAGGCGTGTTGAGGGCGTTTGCAACAACCTGTCAACATGAGGCGTGTTGAGAGGGATCTACAGCAACATCAGGCTTGCAACTACCAACAGAAACTTTCTGAGTTACCAAAGAAGAGATGTCAGTTACGCATTGAACAAATGAGGATAATAACTACCAACAGAATGAGGATAATAACTACCAACAGAAACTTTCTGAGTTACCAAAGAAGAGATGTCAGTTACGCATTGAACAAATGAGGATAATAACTACCAACAGAAACTTTCTGAGTTACCAAAGAAGAGATGTCAGTTACGCACTGAACAAATGAGGATAATAACTACCAACAGAAACTTTCTGAGTTACCAAAGAAGAGATGTCAGTTACGCACTGAACAAATGAGGATAATAACTACCAACAGAAACTTTCTGGGTTACCAAAGAAGAGATGTCAGTTACGCACTGAACAAATGAGGCTAATAACTACCAACAGAAACTTTCTGGGTTACCAAAGAAGAGATGTCAGTTACGCACTGAACAAATGAGGATAATAACTGACAACTCCAAGGAAGGATGTCTATCTGAGAGACATGAACATTTCAAATGGAGATGACTAAAGGATGCTATATGAGAAATGCTTCAAGTTACACTGATTGCCAGATATTCACAGAGAAATGTTTCAAGCTAAGATGAGAGAAAGAAGTGCAGAGCATGAGCACTCATTGTGGAAAGCCAAAGTCAAACACAATAAACCTGGTTGCCCCATGGACAAGTGACCATTATGTGCGAGTCTTTTGTGTGTGCTCTGAGAGTCCTCTTGGGTCAAACTGCATGCCAACTACAAAAAAAGTCCTTCAGATGAGACTATAGACTGTGGTTCCTTGTATGTATACACATGAAAAAACATCACATAAAAATATAGACTGGTTCCTCGTATGTATACACATGAAAAAACATCACATAAAAATATAGATTGTGGTTCCTTGTGTGTATACACATAAAAAAACATCACATAAAAATATAGACTGTGGTTCCTTGTGTGTATACACATAAAAAAACATCACATAAAAATATAGACTGTGGTTCCTTGTATGTATACACATGAAAAAACATCACATAAAAATATAGACTGTGGTTCCTTGTGTGTATACACATAAAAAAACATCACATAAAAATATACATTTAAGGATCCTCTAGCCCAGGTCAGAATTCAGTGGATTATGAAAATGCTACAATAGCCTGGCATGCATTGAAAACATGTGAAGTGCAGTCAGAGCTTGACAGCTGAGAATAGTGCTACTTCTTCAAGTTGACTGAAAAAGGTTTTATAGAAATGCTTCATTCAGCTTTCAAACCAAGAGGACTAAAGAAAGCATCAGTAGAATTGCTTCCTGAATGTAGAATGACGAAATTAACTTGAGGGAATGAAGACACGTATGTTATATACTTGAAGCACCAGTCTGAACATCTGGGAATTTTACAGAGGTCTGACACAG
>OY757541.1:149663-164357 GCA_963584105.1 Alviniconcha strummeri
ATTTGTTTCTTGCTTTCTAAAGTTAATAACCAATCGCACTTAATTAGTAATCTGTCTCACATGTTATGTGGACATCATCACAAGTACAAAAGGATAGAAGAATAACATATTTTAACCATTGACCAAAAAACTTAATAAACAAGTATATTCATTACAAAAGCAATGTTCTTTCCACATTTTCTTGATTGGAAACCAGTATCAACCCCTGCTTTAGATATCTGGATAACCAAGAGTGGTAGCAATCTAGTCCACAGTCCCCCAAGCCATATTCTCTGTCTCACGCCCTGTGTAAAAGCAAAAAAATCTCTTCACAGTGTCTTACCCTGTCTTGTGATGATGTACCATCAAACCAATTTGGATTGCAAAAGTTTCAATATTTCTGAAGATCTAGTAGAAGTGATTGTGGCTTTGACCTTGAACATTGCAAAATGATATTTTTGAATAATACTCTGGCTGATGATGATGCATCACCATACTAAGTTTGACTGATCAGAGATATAGTTTGGGCAAACATTCACTGAAGTTCAAAACCTTCACTGTGACCTTGACCAAAGCAACCTTTTCACAAGACACTCCAGCTTATGAACATGCACTGTCAAACTAAGTTGGTCACCCCAAAAAATCAGCAGTTCAGAACATATAATAGAACTAGTCATATTTGATTGTATGAACCAAAATTCAGTTACTGTGACCTTGACCTTGAAGATAGAAACCCATTTTTTGTATATGACACTCTGGCTTATAATGATGTCTCACCATACTGGGTTTGGTTACAAACGGTTCAGCGATGCATAAGATATCATCCAAACTAACATTAACTGAAACTTTTAACCTTGGCTGTGACACTGACCTTGAACACAGCAATCCAACATTTTCACTGGATGATCATTTTGCTTATGATGATCTACACTCAAATTGAGTTTGGTTGCAAAAAAACTCACTGGTTTAGAACTAATAAAAGATATAGTAGAAACTGTCATATTTTGATTATATAAACCCACACTGTGACCTTGACCTTGAAGATAGAATCCCATTTTTTCACATGACATTCCACCTCATGGTGGTGCACCACAATACCAAGTTTGGTTACAAAAGGTTGCAAAGAAACACTAGCCGAGTGGGAACAAATATGTGTCACGAGCATTACATCCCTCACCCCTGAAGACACCACAGTGCTTTCCCTTTTCTAGTAAAATAATACGCCACACACAGCGCAAAAAGAGGTCAAACGCTGCTGCTGCAAGTCAGCTGATGTGGACTGGTACATTAGGGTGGGTCGAAAGTCATGACAATGGTACAAGCAGAAATAATTATTGTGTATGCTTGCACGTTACACACCATTGTAAGACACCATGTCAAACACCCCTGAGGAAATGACTGTAATTTATTTCGTATCTACTCTTTTGTCATCAAACAAGCATTAAAAATAAGGTGAAATGTGGTTATCTACTAAGCTGATAAAAAAAGACAGTTTTTTAGTTTCCGTTGTAAACAAGTCACAATATTGTGATACACACTCAGAAGACATGATCAGTAACATGCAAGACACTGATTATCTTTCCTTTGTTTGGAGCTGTTAATAGCAAGCAACACACAATAAATACTATTTGTATGTAAGAACTGGCCCCCTTCTTTCTCATGAAACCTGTTTTTATTCAATCATGAACAATTCCAAGGAAATATCTGCAATCAGCTAACCTTCCCAAAGCCATGTCACAAATGGCGGCCATGAAAATGCAGCGATTTTTACCAAAAAAGGCTCACAGCACAAGAAATAATGACGCATTTACCCATTGTGGCATTTGCCTTACTTCTCCAAACACATTAAATCAGAAATATAGCGGCAGTATAAAAAGTTTCATGTTTTAGTTTAATTTTATTTCATCAGGAAAGTGGCACCCTCTTTGGTCCAGTTTTCAGGAAAAAGACCCATATACATATGCAACTGCCCAGTATGCCCGCTCTTATTGTGCATTCTCATGTTGATTATGGTTTATTTCCAAGAAGTACTGTACTGAAATCATGTGCCTGGAATGTGAATTGTCCCACCTGTGATGTGTTAAGTATGGAGCGGAAACGTCTCAGTATCACTTCTCCATCATTGTTGCCACTCTGTCTGTTGCCAATGACAACCAGTGGGGTCCAACCAGCGATGTCAGGGTGTCGAACTTTCTTCACCACTAGGTGTCGCTGTCTGGTTCCTTTCAATCCAACCCACATCAGCTCAACACAGTTGGGGGGCACGATCAGCTGGCGATACCTGTGAGAACAAATGCACTTGGCACAATACATGGCATACCAACACTCCATGATAAACTATCAACTTGAGAAGCATCTGACATTTTGTTGTTGTTGTTGTTAAAAACTGGGCACAGATAAGAACTGACTGGTCATATCAGTAGCAGAGATCTGTCACACTGTGGAAGACCTGATTGGTCATGTCAGTATGTCACACTGGGTGCAGGTAAGAACTGCCTGGTCATGTCAGTATGTCACACTGGGTGCAGGTAAGAACTGACTGGTCATGTCATTATGTCACACTGGGTGCAGGTAAGAACTGCCTGGTCATGTCAGTATGTCACACTGGGTGCAGGTAAGAACTGCCTGGTCATGTCAGTATGTCACACTGGGTGCAGGTAAGAACTGCCTGGACATGTCAGTATGTCACACTGGGTGCAGGTAAGAACTGACTGGTCATGTCAGTATGTCACACTGGGTGCAGGTAAGAACTGACTGGTTGTGTCAGTACCTGTCACACTCAAACATTGGGTACAGGTAAGAACTGATTGGTTGTGTCAGTGTCTGTCACACTGGGTACAGGTAAGAACTGATTGGTTGTGTCAGTACCTGTCACACTGGGTCCAGGTAAGAACAGACTGGTTGTGTCAATACCTGTCACACTGGGTACATGTAAGAACTGACTGGTTGTGTCAGTACCTGTCACACTGGGTCCAGGTAAGAACTGACTGGTTGTGTCAGTACCTGTCACACTGGGTCCAGGTAAGAACAGACTGGTTGTGTCAGTACCTGTCACACTGAGTACAGGTAAGAACAGACTGGTTGTGTCAGTACCTGTCACACTGAGTACAGGTAAGAACGGACTGGTTGTGTCAGTATCTGTCACACTGGGTACAGGTAAGAACTTACTGGTTGTCAGTACCTGTCACACTGGGTACAGGTAAGAACTTACTGGTTGTCAGTACCTGTCACACTGGGTACAGGTAAGAACTGACTGGTTGTGTCAGTACCTGTCACACTGGGTACAGTTAAGAACTGACTGGTTGTCAGTACCTGTCACAGTGGGTACAGGTCAGAACTGACTGGTTGTCAGTACCTGTCACACTGGGTACAGTTAAGAACTGACTGGTTGTCAGTACCTGTCACACTGGGTACAGGTAAGAACTGACTGGTTGTGTCAGTACCTGTCACACTGGGTACAGTTAAGAACTGACTGGTTGTCAGTACCTGTCACAGTGGGTACAGGTCAGAACTGACTGGTTGTCAGTACCTTTCACACTGGGTACAGGTCAGAACTGACTGGTTGTCAGTACCTGTCACACTGGGTGCAGGTAAGAACTGACTGGTTGTCAATACCTGTCACACAGGGTACAGGTAAGAACTGACTGATGGGGGTTAATCACAGGGCAGGTGGCTTTAAGCTTCAACTGTTCAGATGTCCCCTTTTTATGATGAACGTTCGGCACAGGGTCATATTATGTCAGATTACAAACCTCGCAATGACTAAAAGCAGCACTTTCTATAACAACTTCACATTTCAAGACTGAGTGCCTGTTTTTGTTGTTGTTTTCAAAAGAACAATTTATTTGTCTGAAAGGGTCCTGCTCACCTGCCAAGGTCACAGATGTCCAGCTTGGCAGCACAGTGGTCATGCACTGTGCGACAACACCAGCAGCAGCGAAGGTCAGATAACTCAGGTTGAACTCCACACTCCCCTCCACACACACAGCACTTGCTGCATAAGGGCAAATTACCCTGTACCCAGTGATGCAGGAGTTGTTGCTCTTTGTTGGAAGAAGGTTTGCAGGGGATTCTGTGAAAACAAAACAAGTATGGTGCATTAGTCGGTGCCTCAGTCTTACTGAGCTTGCTGACAGCCTTGAACAAGGCAGACCTGTGTCTAAGTAGTGTAAAGACATAAATCTTCTGTTACTGTATATCTGCTGACCAGTGAGTTCTGATGGCCACTTTAGCGGGCCACACCCATTACCTCCTCTCAGACATGTGGGCCATTAACGCGTGGTAAGGGGTTCTCATTTCCCCACCCAGAATCTAAAGGGTGCTAACAGGACCAGCCAGATTTGTTTAAAATTTTGTCTGGTATGGCTTACCTTTCCCATAAGAAAGTAGCCAAGGTCCAAGTTTTGTTTAATTTACTGATTCTGGCAGTAGTTTCCTCTGTCACTTGTCTGCAGCAAAATGGCAGAGGAAGCTGCAGAGGTTTCTGGATGATGAAATTTAACAGGATATTGGTGATGATTTTGATTTGTTTGATTTCAATAAAAAGGAAAGAGCTGAATTAGTAGCTTTTATTAACAACCATGACCGTGATAGTGACAGTGGTGATGAGCCTGCTGATGAGAATTTACTTCTGTTTTACCACAGACACCTGTGATTTGAATGGACTGGTGGAAATTGTGTTCCACCAGCACAGAGTGACAATCACCCAAAATATTCTAGGGGGTCAGGTCCTGTCCATGTTCTTGATGCCCCTAATGACCCTTCAGGGTGTTTCAACCTCTTCTACACAAAACAAATCTTCCGAGATCAGGAAGAGTTTGCAAATGAGAATGCAAGAAGAAGAAAGGAAAGCAACTCTAACAACAACAAAGGAGACTGGAAAATGTTGATGGTGGATGAATTGACAGTGTACTACGGCCTTGTCATCATGAAGGACATCATCAAACTGGACAGAGATGCCCACTACTGGCACCAAAGGGGTAAGCACTTCCTCCTCTTCACTAGATCTGGAAATGTCATGAGTAGAGACAGATTCTTTCAAATCCATTGATACCTCTCGTTCGTTAATAATAATACTGGAAATTTGTGAACAGTGTATGTTGGAACTTTCAGGATGAATATGTGCCACATGAGCATGTGACAGTGGATGAGGCAGTGGTGCCATTCAAGGGTTGTCGTGGGTTCAAACAGTTCACGAAAGACAAACCCATGAAATCTGGGATCAAGCTGTGGGTCTGTTACACCTTGGAAGTGTACACAGGTAAACAGGGAGTGCAGATTAACACAGGAAAACAGGGGCAACAGATCAACACAGGTAAACATGGACAGCAGATCAACACAGGTAAACATGGACAGCAGATCAACACAGGTAAACATGGACAGCAGATCAAGACTGATGTCAAACTTTGGCCACATAATTTACACCAATAATTTCTACACATCATTCATTCTGGCAAAATACCTGGTGAGTCAGAAGACTTACCTGTGTGGGACAATGTGACCAAACTTCTGGGCTACCCTGCTGACATCATAAAAACAAATGCAGATGCCTGACAATTCCCTGGTGGCAGTAGCAACTGGTGTCAGATTCTAGCATGTTGGTGACAACATGGAAGGCCAAACGCATGGTCTACTGCCTGTCTGCTGCCCACACCCCTCATGAGGAAGAATCACAGAGCATCACCCAACGACAGAGGGATGGCACAGAGGTAGAGCTCCCCTGTCCTCCTACTGTGGCTGCCTATGCCCAGTACATAAATGGAGTGGCCAAACTGGACCAGATGATGAGGCAGAACAAATCAAAAAAGTGCATGAAATGGTACAGATGAGTGGAAACTAAACTCATGGAAACCAATCTGAACAAAGCTTACATCGCTGACGGACACGCTATCAATCACAAGGTTGGAAATGTTGTGAAGCGTGATTTTTTGTCATTCTGGCAAGACCTGGCTCACAAAACTGGTTGAGGGTCACTGTGTGGAGAAGGCCCCAGTCGGCAGACCACGCACCGAAGCCAACAACAACGACCCATGTTTGGATCGAATGAACCACTGGCCTGTGAGAGGTGAGGGCAAAGGTCACGTCTGTGAGGTGTGCAGTGCACGACACAAGCACCCCGAATGATGAAACCCAGGCGTGTCGTACTGAGACATGCCTATGTCGTACTGAGACATGCCTATGTCATACTGAGACAACCCCTTCAAACAGCAAAAAATGACCATGTAATGCCAAAAGTGTAACGTGTACCTATGTTGCAATCAGCACGACTGCTTCAAGGCACACCACACGTGTCACCTTTGCGTGACACAGTGACACTGAGGTGGAGGACATGCACAGAGACTGACCTGTATCATAGAGTATTGATCCTGTTTCTCTTTCCGGTGTTTCTAGTGGGTGTTAGAAGCTCTACTGTTGACTTCCATCATTATCATAACACTGGCAGCACTGAGCATTTTTCCCTGTGGACATTTTCCCCTGCCTGGACTTTTTCCACATCTGTTGGTGTGCTCATGGGTAAAAGACCAACTGCCCCGCTAAAGCCGCCCACAGTAATGAAAGAGTTAATTAATGTAAAAGAGGTCCTTACTGAGCTTGCTGACAGCTCTGAACAAGGCAGAGCTGTGTCCAAGTACAGTAAAGACTAACTGCAAAACAGATCACTACTGAGCTTGCTGACAGCTCTGAACAAGACAGCTGTGTCCAAGGACTGCAAAGACTAACTGCAAAACAGATCACTACTGAACTTGCTGACAGCTTTGAACAAGGCAGAGCTGTGTCCAAGGACTGCAAAGACTAAATGCAAAATAAATCACTACTGAACTTGCTGACAGCTTTGAACAAGACAGAGCTTTGTTCAAGGAGTCTGAAGACTAAAATGAGACTCAAATAAATCATAAAAAGAAACAAGTTTTCTCCAGAACAAAGAACTATTCATGCATACAAGACTACATGCTAGCACCATGTTACAATCACATATTTCATATTTTGTCGCACAAGTCAATGTCTAAATGACTGAAGGTGGACAAACCTCTGATTGGCCTCATTCATGGCATGATCATCCACACAGATTCCGCAGGAGTCACACTGAGCACCATGAATGATGTTGACATGATTTACATTGCAGTATGTTGGTGTGCTAAACATGTCCACCATGTAAAACCGATGGCCTTTGTGAAAGTCATGAACTGGAATTTCATAGTGGCGCAGACGATACTTGCGGTACCAGCGAGTTATCAAAATCAGTACAGCCAACATGGACAGCATGGTTAACAGTGCAACGGACACAGGTTCCATCTCAGGCATCTGGAACAGACACCACACAGATCTCAATTTCAGACATCAAACAAGCTCCAACTTGGGCATCTGGAACAGGCATCACACAGATCTCAACATTGGAAACAGACATCAAACAAATTCCAACTTGGGCATCTGGAACAGGCATCACACAGTCACAGATCTCAGCACTGGAAACAGACATCAAACAAGCTCCAACTTGGGCATCTGGAACAGGCATCACACAGATCTCAGCACTGGGAACAAACATCAAACAAGTTCCAACTTGGGCATCTGGAACAGGTATCACACAGATCTCAATCTCAGGCATCTGGAACAGACATCTAACACTAGGCCAAACTAGTAAGGTGTCAGGCTGGTAATCATAGGGACTTCGATTCGAATCCACTTTGGCTCTCCTTTCTCTTCAAAAGTTGTGGTTACTGTCTTGTGACTGTCTTTCACAATTAATGAAACATTAAAATGGCTCTCATTGCTGCCCATCTTAATGCAGGTGTCATTCTGGTGGTGACAGTGTAGCAACAGGTATATTATATATATATAAAATCTCCTTCTTCCCCCACCTCCATACCTTCTTTTCCCCCTTTTCCCCCTCCCTCATAAGCCTTATGGTTTCTGTGGACATTAAGCACCATGTTTATAGGGCTCCCATTTATTTGAGTATTCTAAGGGGGTCCATGGGAGTCCCTGCTACAACTTTTAAAGGGTCCCTGGGCAATTTTGAAAAGGTCAAGTCTGATAAAAGTGATATGAAACAGTGCTCAGCTGCACAGAAGTATACCACTTTGGACATGAAAATATATATAACAGAGATGTTAGTTACTTTGGACATGAAAATATATGTAAATATATGACTTTGTGCCAAAAGGTTCTCATGCTGGGAGAAAACCATTTTTCTTTGAAATTGTATGTTGAATATGTACATGGAATGAATGAGATTTCAGCAACCAGACTTCAGGTGGTTTTAACAGACAGTTGTAACAAGCAGAAAAACACACTGAAATTTGACTGCCAAAAATGGACATTGATGTACCGAGTGATCTTTGTCACTTTGCTTTCAAACAAGTGGCAATCAAATGGAGTATCAGTCAATGATTAGTATGTGGAAAACATCATTTTATATGGGTAATACAACATCAGTATTCATGATTGTTGTATTTTTGATCAAGTTTGTGCTCTCACATATCAGATGTGTTGTAATATCAAACTGTAAACTTCGTACAACCCCAGAACAACAGCCTCACTTTGGAATCATCAGAAACATCGCGTGTGTTCTGATCCATACATTAACACTACACAATAGCGATCTATTTATTCAGCTAAGTTTGCATGAAGTTTTAAAAACATTTTCCTGATCATTCAAATATTGTTGTAAGAGCTGATGTTTGACAAAATATCTTATATGTTTTTAGAAAACAAATGAGAAAGTGATCACATTCTTCTACCACATCCAGCACGTCATGTGACACTTCCTGGCCAACTGATTTCCTGGCTGTATTGCAGGTGTTTGATTGTAAGCATTGAAAGGCACATTGTAATATTTTCAGTGGTCTGAAGTATAACATGAATCTGATGTGTGACATGCACTTTGCGCTTTTTCAGAAGTTTATTGAGAAAGCTTTTAGGTTTTCAGCCAATCTGGGGGGCAGATAAGAAATATTGTGAAAAGTAGCATATTCCCATGTGGAAGATGTGAAAACTTTTTTGATACTTAGACAAGTACAGTGTGAACAGATTGATTACAACAAGGCAATATTTTGTAGATCTTTTATGCAGGATGTGCACTCAATTTTATCAGAAACCCGTCAGTTGTTTTGTTACATGTTTTCTGTAGACTGTTTACAAATATAGCTTTTTAGCGATGATCACAAGAATATTTTGTCAACCGACTGAGAGCTTACAGTTGCAACAACGTTCTTGGAAAATTACGTCAGACAACATGTTTGCAACACAGCTGTTGTTGTGACTGACATCAAAATTTGGGGAAGCTCTGAGAACTGAGTACTTGATAATTATGTATTAGAGGTCAGGATGAGTGGGTTTGACAATGGCATGTTTGTACTGAGCCTAACACATGATCAGCAGGCTATGATGACAAGTTTGTTTTATAACTGTTTTTTTGTTTTGTTTGTTTGTTTGGTTTTTAACTTCAGGTTCATAACACTTTATCTATATCAGCGTATCTCCTGAGCCAAAAAGAAGTATCATGACTATGAAGAAACCCTCAACAAATGGCAAAATGCAGACAACTGCAAAAAGTAGAAACACAGACTGGCATTAGAGGATACTCCTAGAGCAAACAAGGAAAAGGGCCAGACAGCTTCTTTAGTTAGTTGGTAAAAGTACTTTGAGCCCAGTCAACCATGCCAGAGAGCTTCTTTAGTTAGTTGGTAAAAGTACTTTGAGCCCAGTCAACCACGCCAGAGAGCTTCTTTAGTTGGTTGGTAAAAGTACTTTGAGCCCAGGCAACCACGCCAGAGAGCAGTCAAGATGGCACCACAAAGTGCCCACAAGGGAGGAGTTGCTGGTACAGTGGTAGTGGCAATTCTTTTTTCAAAGTGTTGAGCTTTCTGCTGTTTTGCACAGACTGGCCATATGGAAATCAAGTGCTGAACAAAATACATTTTAAAAACAATGGAACAGATTTACCATTATATTTATAATGCGGACTCTGTGTGTGTGTGTGTGTGTGTGTGTGTGTGTGTGTGTGTGTGTGTGTGTGTGTGTGTGTGTGTGTGTTAATGTAAATTATCTTCATAAGAATTGGTCATTCTGATGTGTTTTTGCTAGATTAATCTTTTTCTTGTTTATTTTGTGACCTAATTAAGTAAATAGAGGGTTGTTGGTTTGTTTTATATGCTGAAAATTGGAGAAATGATACTTTGTAGTAATAGAAAGACTAATACTGATGATTGACAGCCAAAATCTGCAACAAAAGGTGAGTTTCTAAAAAATATTTTTGTCTTTGATTGTTTCAAGTGGGCGCATGTTGCCCTCTGACATTTGACCTAGTTTCCCAAGAACAATGCGAACGCTTGCTAAGTGCTGATGTAGGCAAGGCAATAATACTCACAACTCAATGTTCTCAGATTGCAATTTTTTCCATACATTTTCCGTGGATTTTTAATTGCTGTATTTTATTAATGAGGACGTTTACCTAGCAGCTCTTCGTCGGCTTCGTTTGCCATTTGGAATCTGTGACGCAGACTCAAAACAATCAAAGATGAAAAATATATGAAAAACACCTTTTGTTGAAGATTTTGGCTGTAATCAGTAGATTTGGACCCCATTTACCAATTGTGATGATATTTGTGACCCAAAATAACTTTAAAAACGGTCCAGGAATTTCTGACCGTCTCCTTGGATTTGACCAGATTATTTGTAAGGCGCTTACACCTAACTTGAGCCCGAAGCACTGATGCGTCATGTATCATCTACGTCTACGTGTACGGCTTCTGTTTTTCTTTTCCAGGAACATTATACATAAGGCCTACTTTGGTTGCACACACACTGTGAGATGGAACGTACAGTGGACTGTCTGCATAACTGACGTCATACAACAACATACTGCAACAACAACTGAATAATTATGGAACTTAAAGTAAAAGAGTGACGGGCAGAGCACGACTTGTTCTGCAGTGAATGCAAACTGCTCGTCTACTCTAAGTAGTCTTATTCTGTTTTCATTGATTTTTCACTTTCGACTTTAAAAGTGGGTCCGGTTGTGGAGCACCGGGTTGACTGTCGCGTTAAATCGGCACCACATACCTTTCACTGTGTACATCGAAGTGTTCGATACAGATCAACTGGCCTAAATGATGTCGATTGTATTCACGTGGACTTGGGTAAAAATAGCAACCATCGTTGTCTCGAACGACGCCATGCTGGTTCCGTCTGTCAAGGGAGACCACTTCAATTGCGAGTCTGGGCAACAGGATCACAGTGCTACCCTTAGGTGTCAGAGCTCCGGAGCTAGTATGACAGTCGAGGTGGCAGTCCTGGGCTCCCCGTCTCTGTGGACGTAAAGCAACACTGAACTCGAACCCAGTGCCATCACACACTGGCCAGATGCTGTTTCGTCAAGACTGGAAAACTTCGAGAAAATCCCTACACACTGGTGTGAAAAGTACCGGGCTGGGTCGGCGTAAAGCATCACTTGAAATTACTTACCGGCTTACTTCGAATCATTTGTTGTTGATTCGTGACTCACTGGCTCGCCGGAGTGTCACAACCTGCTCCAGTCTGTGAATTGTCAATTCCAAAAACTGAATCGATAATACGGGCCTACTATTGTACGTGACATTATTCAGTCACTGACACTGACTGATCACAGGCCATGACTGTAGCCTTACTGAAGTGGGACTACTAGTCTAATAAAGGAATGAAGCCGAAATCTGATAACAGCTTATAAAGCGCTATTCTCTAACCAGAGTTAAACTCATTACGTTGTACAAATGGCGAACTCAATCATGACAAAAGCCACTCGCCGCGGCGGCGCAGTACATACCGTAGTTTCAACACCGAGCAAACAGTAAGTATATACATACACAACACAGACGCGCGCAATCGCGCACGCGCACACACACACACACACACACACACACACACACACACACACACACACACACACCCGGCGCCGGACTGACACGACACGCGCACACTCAGTCACACACACACACACACACACAAACACACCGTCCACACACACACACACACACACACACACACACACACACACACACACACACACACACGCGCGCGCGCGCGCAGGTGAGTGTATGTGAGTGTGTGCAGCGTCGGCCTCTGTATGTGTGTGTGTGTGTGTGTGTGTGTGTGTGTGTGTGTGTGTGTGTGTGTGTGTGTGTGTGTGTGTGTGCTTATGTGTGTGTGTGTTTGTGTGTGTATGTGTGCGCGCGCGCACGCGCTTTGTAAATTTAGCGATATATTTGGGGGGGGGGGGGGGGGGATTAGGAGGAATGGAGACAGAAGAGTTTATTTATTAAAATGGCTTCTGTTTTTGGCCGTCTTATTTGGCAGGATACTTGGGTTCGTAGTTGAACACTTTCTAATTTGAGTGTTTTTATGTAATCAGTAGTGTTAGAAATCTATGTTGTATTTGTTGTGATAGTGCTATTATGCCTGGAGAGGGTGGGGGGCAAAGTCCAAGCTCTGGTTTACGATATCCTTCCTTTAAGAGGAAGGTGCCGGAAAGCGATGCTGGGAGTGTGGGTGGGGGGTTGAGGCAAGTGGAGAGGGAGGGGCAGAGGTCATTTCAGTATTAAAACTGTTAGTGTGCTAGGTTCCTGTTTTGCATCAGTAATAGGCCTGCCTGTGATTTTAGTTGGCTATTTTTTCAGTGCGAGGGTTTGCTATGCTATTTATGCGATAGCACTGGTCTGAACTGAGATGGTATGGGTATTTTGTGTGGGTATTTTGTCTGCTGGGTTGAATTTGATGAATTGTGCCTTTTTTACTTGCTGGAAAAAATCTATATTGATTTTCAGCTCGGCGGCATGCAAACAGCTGACGACTAGTATGGGACCGGTGATAAACCATCTTGCCGCATTCATTCTGACCAAGCAGGTACAATGGTGGATTGTGGAACCGTCGCCATAGTAATAATAATAATAATAATAAAGAGGATTTCTAGAGCGCCCATCTACCACACTAGGTGGCAGCACAGGGCGCTTTACAATAACTAACACACACACACACACACACACACACACACACACACACACACACACACACACACATGCACGCACGCACGCACGCACGTGCGCGCGCGCACACACACACACACACACACACACAGTGTCGGACGAGAGGATGGGCAGGGCTGTGAAAAACAGTTTAGAAATAGTTATTAAACAGGTGCGTCTTGAGGGCGGCTTTAAAAGAGGAGGTAGAATCAGAGTGGCGGAGTGTTTGAGGCAAATTGTTCCAGACAGATGGGCCAGCATAAGAAAAAGATCTTTCACCAAATGTTTTTGTGTTTACACGGGGGGTGACAAAGGTTCGTGTGTCAGATGCAGATCGTAATTGTCTTGCTGGAGTATAAGGTTGAAGGAGATCGGACAGATACTGAGGGGCTGTTCCAGAGATGGAGTTGAAGCAGATAGTTGAAATTTTGTATTGAATGCGATGTGTTACTGGTAGCCAATGCAGAGTTTCAAGAATAGGATGGATGTGGTCAGATTTCTTAGCTTTACACACAAGCCTTGCTGCTGCATTCTGAACTTTTTGAAGTTTGTCTAGTAAGTACTGAGGGCAACCTGAAAGCAAAGAGTTACAGTAGTCTAAGCGAGAGAGGACAAGAGAGCATACAAGGGTTTGGGTTGCTTGAGTGGTGAGAAGGTGTCGTATGGAACTTATATGCCTGATCTGTATGTATGCGGCTTTACACGTGTTGCTTATGTGTTGAGACATGCTGAGATTCGAGTCCAGGGTTACACCGAGGTTTTTAACAGACGACACAAATGGGACATCGGCGTCTCCGATGTGAATGACAGACGGCAAAGGACTGTGGACAGACATTCTATTTGAAAGTATGATCATGGATTCAGTTTTGTTGTCATTTAGTTGAAGTTTGTTTGCAGTCATGCAAGACTTGACATGGGCAATAACTCGTCATTGCTGGTGATTGTTTCGATTTTCTTGAGTTGTTCCCCATTGACCGTTCATCGTATTTTGCGGGCAGTAATGCTCTCTTTTGCTGGAGGTCTAGCTACAGTGCCCAGTGTAAACAGACGACAACGAAATGGATTTCTGCCACTACCTGACAAGAACGAAAGAACCTGGCAGACGTAGCCAAGATTGATTCCACAGTGTTACGTTGAGGCTAAGAAAGCTGATGTTGCAGCAATGAAATATTCCTAATTTTAAATAATCTTGTCAGAACTGAATTTTGTCTGTGACTTTCCACGCCGACGACCAAATGTTGACGCAGCTGGATTTGAATGTCCCCTCAACTGCACATGGCATAGGCTAAAAGTAGTTCTAATTCAACTTCCTAGAGTAAGAAATCTGTAGAACAAGCAATCTACAGAATCAATACACAATGGGTTAATTAGCGATCGAAAGACGTCACACAAGCACAACAACATCTCGTGAAATTTGACAGCATCTACTGATCTAATGGATTACAATCAACAAAAATAGACACCCAGAAGAGATTTAATACTATATAGTCAGTGTGATGACAGTTAACAGCTAAAACTGATGAATACTAGAGACTTATTTGCAAAACTGTTTTGCTACACAAAAACCTTCATGTTGTTGTAGCGTTCTCCAGCTGAACTCTGGTGGTCACTCGGTGTAATAAACATGTAGATGTACTTGTACCCTGACAAATGCATTCTGTAGGGTGCTTAATGTCCGCAGAAACCATAAGGCTTATTAGGGACGGAGAGAAGGGGATAT
>OY757541.1:164557-169557 GCA_963584105.1 Alviniconcha strummeri
GGAGGTGGGGGAGAGGATGAGACAGAACATAATTCATATTGACCTTTTCTAAAAAAAAAATATGTTTTTTTGTTTGTTTTTGTTTTGTTTTTGAATTACCCCCACGATACTGACAGCCATATGCCACATTTGGAGAATTTATCTCCATTTCTAGAGGGTGGATGCTGTTATTCAAGGAACTTGCCAAGGCTAAGGCAGTCCCCACATAACTATGTATACAGCACACACACACACACACACACACACACACACACACACACACAACTAAACTCTGTAAGCCTTGTTCCTACTGATGTCAGTGTGTATAGTGACACAGCCCAAGCCAGCGCAGACTTTCATGTAAAACTCGCAGAATGTCTCCAGACAACCTGCCTTTGTTGTTGCAGCCATTTTTTCTCTCTCTCCTGCCACTTTTTCAGTTCTTCAGCATCCACTCCCACCACAGTGACCACATAGCCAGAGAAAGTCAAACTCCACACATCGCTTTACCACAAGGTTGCCACCTTTACGTACTGCCACTTCGAAGGATCACTCCCTCTGTATGCGGAGACAGGCAGATCGTTGATGTATGCAAGGAAAAGTAGCTGTCCAAGGACCATTCCCTGTGGGACATCTGATGTTACAGAGCATGTCTGGCTGTATGCCTTCAGACTCGTTTGCTAAGGAAGGAAGCCATGCAGGTGAGTTTGTTGCTCCTTATACCATACAAGTCCAGCTTGTGTGACACTAACAGGCGGGAGTGGGGTACCTTGTCGAAAGCTGTGCTGAACAACAGGATGACATCAACTTGTTCCCCGCTGATGAGATTGCAAGCAGTCTTGTGAATGGTGACAGTAAGTGGTGTCTTTTTAGAGCGTTTGCAGCAGAAACCACGGTGTGTTGGTCCCATGCTACTGCTGTGGACTGTGTTCTAGGATTTTGCAGGCGATTGATATCAGTGATGAGACAACCAGGTGTTTTGCAGCCAGACGTCTCTCCTTTTTGAAGAGAAAAGAACCGTCTAGCTTTCAAGCAGTCTGTGTATGTCCTGCAAGTTTTTGTTTTATGTGAGGTCGGGTAAATGGTGCTGCCATTGTACCGATTACGTCCCTTAAACTTGATCAGCGTTATAATACTGCTCCACTGCCTGCGTGCATGTGAGTGGGTGTGTGGCTTGTCGGTCACTATGTCAGTGATCATGTGTAGGACCATATGCCTGAAAATTTGTGTGTGTGTGTGTGTGTGTGCGTGCATGTGCATGTGTTCGTGTTTGTAAGGTGCGTTCAGCCTGTATTCTTTAGGTAATTGAACCATACAAGAAATCTTTAGTAGTAGTAGTATACATTACCCTTTCTCCTGGGAGGAGATGAGCCAGAAAGGCAGCTAGGCTTGGAATGTGGGGAAAAGTGTCAGGGTCTACGCCTTGTCCAGCTACACAAAGCCAACGAAGTGTTCTGCTGCCCTTTGAGGTTTGTTTTGTTTTAGCAAGCTTTAAAACCTAAAACAAAACCCCATAACCTGTCATGGCAAACGGGTCGGTGTAAAAATTATCTGCTGGTTCAGCATCAGTCACACCTGAGACTTGTATGTTTTTGTTTTCCTGAGAAGTTTATAATACTAAAAAAACAAAATTAAATTGTGCATGCGTGCTGTGTCAGTGCATGCGTGTGTTTCACTCGGTCCATTTTTGTGTTCTCTTCAAGTGTCCTTGAATCTATGACGGTGCTTTGCAACATCAGTCAGATATCAAAAAAGATTTTTTCTGTAATTGAGAGAGAGAGAGAGAGAGAGAGAGAGAGAGAGAGAGAGAGAGAGAGAGAGAGAGAGAGAGAGAGAGAGAGAAGAAGAAGAAGAAGAAGAAGAAGAAGAAGAAGAGGGTTATTTTATTGTTCGAAGCATTATTGTGGTTCATCAGAAACAGGAAGGAAGGTAAACTAGTTTTATGGTCTATGGGAAACAACTCTGTTAAATATATATTATATGTCTGCTTGTGACAAATTAGGCACAGTTGTGTCCCTTATCCGGACACTGCCGAAAACAGCCGAATGATAATTTAGACATGCGTCACTCTCATGAATACGAAGACTTCCGGATTTTAACGAAAATAGCCGAATCGAAAACATTACGTCAGCTCCGAAAATGTCCGAAAATGTCCGAATTGATCCGGAAAAATGACGTTTCATATATGGGCAATAACTCGTCATTGCTGGTGATTGTTTCGATTTTCTGGAGTTGTTCCCCATTGACCGTTCATTGCATTGCGGGCAATAATGCTCTCTTTTGCTGGAGGTCTAGCTACAGTGCCCAATGTAAACAGACGACAACGAAATGGATTTCTGCCACTACCTAACAAGAACGAAAGAACCTGGCAGACGTAGCCAAGATTGATTCCACAATTTTATGTTGAGGCTAAATAAAGCTGATGTTGCAGCAATGAAATATTCCTAATTTTCAGTTATCTCGTCAGAATTGATTTTTGTCTGTGACTTCTACACCGACGACCAAATGTTAACGCAGCTGGATTTTAATGTTCCCTGAACCGCAGGTGGCATATGCTAAAAACAGTTCTAATTCACTTTCACCTAGAGTAAAAATCATGTTTTGTGTCACGTGCCTCCCATTGACCAGTCAACTAGTTTTGTTTGTTTGTTTGTTTTGTTGTTGTTTTTAGAGAGAGAGAGAGAGAGAGAGAGAGAGAGAGAGAGAGAGAGAGAGAGAGAGAGAGAGAGAGAGAGAGAGAGAGAGAGAGAGAGAATGAACTTGAGACAGTGTAACAATTTAATTTTAAGGACTTGTGACCAGAGCTGAAATGTGGACTTTGCGAACACCACCTAAAGTGCTGGAATAATCATCAACATGATTGTGGGCATGTAAGGAAAGGAAAGGACGGAAAGTACACAATGAAGTTAACTAGCAATCGAAAGACGTCACACAAGCACACAACAGCAAAGACCTGAGTCGCCTACGGTAACCATCTGGCAGGCATGTAAATACAAGGCAGTACATAAACACCAGAGGTACGTCCTCTGTTACAAGGTTCCAGGGGATTTCAAAAGATCAAGAGATCTAGAGGATGGAAGTGGAGCTGGACCTTCAAATTAGCCCAGAAGAGATGATGAGTAGGGAGCTGGGCTACGAAAGTTGGACTTCTTTCGCTTCGAGTTGCTCCTCAACAGCAGTACAACGGACAGTCCTTGTGACTCTGCCCAAGCACGGCAGTTGAAACAGCAATTGTGCAGTGCACTAGTCGCTGGGCAATGGCGATGGGACACCGCCTTAACACTTCCATTGTTCTGGCGGCGGTCCACCGTCTCTCCGGTCTTTTTCGGGCGGTATCCGCGGTCGAGCCTTCACTCTTTTGTCCCCTCCCCCCCCCCCCCCACAACCCCCCTGTCCCCGTCCCTAATAAGCCACCTTGCTTCTCTGGACGTAAAGCAAAACGGTCCATGGTCCTCTGTTGTTGTTTTTCCCTAGATTAAGCTTGTGCAAAAATTTTTCTCACGCTAGCATAGTCATCAAAATCATGGGAAATTTTACAGCATCTACTGATCTAGTGGATTACAACCAACAAAAATAAACATCCAGAAGATTTAATACTATGTCAGTGTGATGACAGCTAAAACTAATGAATGCTAGAGACTTACTTGCAAAAATGTTTTGCGCAAAAACTTTCATGATATTGTTGTAGCGTTCTCCAACTGAACTCTGGTGGTCATTCGGTGCAATATACGTATGTACGTAGTTGTACACCAACAAATGAGTTCTGTAGGGTGAGACTGAGAGCATAATTGATATGACCTTTTTTACTTTTTATTTTCCTTAATTACCCAACCTCCCTGGCAGCCACATGCCATCTTTGGAGAATTTATCTCCCTTTCTAGAGGGTGGATGCTGTTATGCAAGGAACTTATCACGGCTGAGGTAGTTGCCACATAACTATATGCAGCACATTTAAAAAAAAAAAAAAAAAATGGATTGTTCTGGTAGACATGCTCAAGAGACGTTGAAGTATCAATTATACGTTGATTAACCTCGGGAAAGTTGCTTGATATGTACAAGCAAAAGGGCGAATCAGGATTGATTGTGTCTGTGTTGCATTTTGTATATGTTGATTTGTATGTAAATGGTTATAAATATCCGCCTTATACAATCAGTTAGGGTTCTCAGTGAGTATGACTACATCTCTGTTAGTTGATTGTTACTCCGTGTATGCCACAACTTCCATTTTTAATTTTCCTGAGCGGTGTGGTGACTCTAGTGTATATTTATTTCATCATGATCGAACTTTGATGGCTTGACAGCTAATCTGGTATTACTTGATAGCATTATATATGTTCATTTGAGTAATACCGGGACAGAGTCCACATCAGTGTCACTGAGCGTTGGGTTGTCTGTGAGTGAGAGTTATGTTTATTACGAGTATACGTGTTAACCTTCATATAAGGCCCTGTATTTTCGTGTGTGCATTTCTCTAGCGAAACGTTTTATCGTACCGAGGGGCCTTCACATAAGGCTTGGTATTGAAATCATGGTTTGAGATAGCAGACATCACTTGTGTGCCGTTCATGTGGTAAATGACATGCAATGTGTAGTATTCGATTGTTGCAATGTGCGCTGTGTTGATATATATATATATTTTTTTTTCGAACATGTTGTTCTGAGGTCTTGTACAGCCAAATGTGGAACGTCCTCCATTTTTATGTCCCAGATGGCAGTAGGTTTTTGAAATGCAATAAGAACAGATGTTTCTTTTGGAGTTTTCATCATTAACAAAAAGAATCGTCGTTTTCATCCTTTTGTCCTGTTTCAAGCAATGCGTTCTGGGTCTGTTTGGTTTACTTGACTTAAATGCAATAATCAATTTTCCCTTTTACTGCAAGGCAGTCATTGTTTGGTCTTTGGAGATGTTTTTGTTTAGTTAGCCAGGCCTTTATTAGTATGTTAGCAAATAGGGGTACAGTTTCAGTTTGTGGATGAATTGTATGATGGTTTGTTAATTCAGCTCTTAGTTGCCCTACACC
>OY757541.1:174557-209557 GCA_963584105.1 Alviniconcha strummeri
AGGGTCTGACACTTGGTGCACCGTCTCACAGGTGCGGCAAAAGCCTGCACCGTGAACGGTGTGGCACCGAGCCATACCTCAGTGGGCAGCTCCGTAGCTTCAAGCGAGATCTTGATGGCAAGAGAGGGCTCCTGCTTGCGGTTGTTGAGTCTGACGAGCCCCGCTACGCGATGTCCTCCCGCTTCCAGATCTTGTTTGACGAGTTTCAGCTCGTCGCCACCCATGGGGATGGGCCCCACTACTCCCTCGACACGGGGTGGCCGTGGAATCCGGGCTCCTATGGGGGTCCCCCCGGGCAGCTTGTCTAAGCGTGCCAGCTTGCTCTGCTGGGCCTCAGTGGCGCATCCAATGAGCCACTTCCCGGAGGGAAGCGGCCTAATGGAGCGCACTGCTCCCACCGCGTTGCTGAGAAGCTGGCTGCGGTGCCATGGTCCGAGCTTGTCGAACCTGGCCCATCCGCCGCCTAAGTCGTGGATCACTACCGGGAAGTCCACGAATGCCGGTGCCCGGGTACTCGGCTGGAATTGCTTCCTGCACGAGTTGCCGTCGGGCTGGCTTAGGAATTGTTGTTCCCGTTTTCCAGCCTTTCTAGAGGGGTAATCCTGCCTCAGTTTGGGGGCAGGGTTGGCTTTCTGCACTGTTGGTGCAGTCTTCGGCTTGTCGGCCGGTTGGGGGCTTTTCTTCCCCACGTTGTCATGGCCACTGGTGGCAGCCGGTATGATGGTATCGGTCGGGCTGGCGGGAGGGGTGGTAGCCGTGTCTGCCATCACATCCTCTCCCACTCTGGTCGTTTTAAGCGGAGTTCGAGAGTCTAGACTCTCTCCCTCGGAGTTGGAGCTGTCGCTTGACAGCCGTCTCTTTCCTCGCTTGCGAGGGGTCATAAAATCAGACTCTAGGTCCTTTGGGGCCACTGTCGGGCTCGGGGGGGGGATGGGGGGGGGGGTTGCTGCCAGGTTCTACCTGCTCTCTCCCCAGTGAGTCCTCTTGGCTCCCCTGTTCTTCCCTGGAGGGGGGTCCTTCTTGTGTTCCTCCATTCCCTAGCGGAAGGAGGGCTGCTTGGTGATGTGGCTCTACCCAGAGGGTAGAGCTTGTCGCCCCAACAACCACAGAAACGCTCACACATTGATGTCTGGCGAACACAAAAAAACTCACACACTGATGCCCAGCGAACACTACCACTCACACACACTGATGTCCAGCCAACACAAACACTGCACCACCCTCATTCAATAACTATTCACCACAGACAACAACGGTATCTAGAGGGAAGGAACAACGGCCACACTCAAATACACGACGTACTGTATACACGCTTCAGACACAGGCTTCGGAGTCGCACACCACAGATATAGCACAAAGGAACACAACTAACACGAACAAAGGGAACTCTCTGGAGTTACAGCCAATCGGCTCACGAGACACTAACACCGAATTGCCTCACAAGGCCAGCTATTGGATAACGCTGTTGAGCTCACTCTATTCGGCGGTTAAGCCGGCGTGACGAGCGCGCCAAAACACCGAACGACTCTACGAGCTAAAAGGCGAGAGGACCGTCGATGAACACTGACGCACACCACAGCGGGAAGGCACACTCAACACAAGGTTTCACAAGAGCCTCGGCCACACACGGCAGATATACGCAGAAACACAACCACAAGGCACAGCACAGTTGCACACACAGTCACAGCCTCAGAAACACAGCACGGGTACACACGGAGTCACAGCAACAGAACACAGCAACAGAACACACACGATACAAATTCTCTTAAACAATGGGGAACACAACACAAATACAGATACAGGCGGATGAACCTCCTGCAAAGTTAGAAAGTAATCGCAAAAATTGCAAAATTGATTCTAATTAATGCAAGATGCTCTCAGGGTAACGAGAGCCACCCGAGAACACAATACAAAAATCGTTCGTTAAGAAAAAATAGGTAAAAAGGTACGATACCATGAGCTTGTCTCGATCCGCAATACCAGTCCGGCACGGTCTACAACAGAGCACGACGAAACGAGAAGCCTCACTGACCACTACACCACTGAGCGTACAGGCCACGGTAGGGTAAACTAAGCCTTTATCGTGTGTGACGGGACGCTGCGGCCCAGCACACAACTTTTAACACCTTAGATAATTGGGGCTATAAAACTCCCACCCAATCAGAAAGGAAAAGGACAGGAAAGAAAAGATTAAAGTGTCATGGCCCGGAACATGTATACAATACACTCAGTTACATTAACATTAAGTATCGTCCTGGCAATTGTAACGCCGATGTCGATGCCCTTTCCAGGCTTCCTGGTCAGAGACGAGAACAGAGCACGGGAGGATCACAGCACATCACGTCTGAGTCTGTCAAGGCAGTCTGCAACTCATCCCAAACAGAATCATACGGATACTTTTCACCTGCAGGGTCAGAATTTGGCAGGTGTGACCGACATGGAATTAAGGAGAGCACAGCAATAAGATACCGTTCTCAGTGTGTATTAAAGGCTGTCAGCAGTGGGAGGAAACCACCGATGGAAGCTTTGACTTCATCGCCCGCTCAACGTACTCTGCAATAGTCAGCAAATCAATTGATGAAAACTGTACAGGGAAACGTCAATCAACGAGGAACCTTGCGAACAGTTCGTACTTCCGCAGAAGCATATTCCTCACGTCTTGAGGCGAATATGCATGTTTTCAACTGCATGACAACGCTGGACATATGGGTCGCGATCGAACATTTTCTTTGACCGGTTTTTCTGGCCTGGGATGGCCAAAGATGTTGATGAGTGGATCAAGGAATGTCTCCGTTGACTTCGGGGTAAGACTCCCACGAACAGTGAGTGTATCAAACTAGAAATGCAAGGGTTAGATGTGGTGCTAAACAAACTAGCCTTGGAGAATATCAACAATGGAAAGCAAGGTGTAAGTTTCAGTTCTTTTTGTGGAATTGTTTATCCTGTTATTTGCAGATGATATTATTTTGTTATCTGAAATTGCGATTGGTTTACAGACCCAGCTCAGTAGTTTGTGCCATGCTGCTTCCAAACTCAAACTCAAGATTAATATGAATAAGAGCAGCATAATGATTTTAGAAACGCGGCTATCTGGCATCTAGGGAGAAGTGGTTTTATGCTAAATAATAAAGAAAAGGCTTATTGATTGTAGGTGGGAATGTTTGGATGATTATGCACATACAAACTAGTGAAAGATTTAGTTTTTATAAGAAATTTAAATCATTATATGAAATGAAACCTTACCTCTTGCTAGATCTTAATATACGGTGTTCACTGACAAGGTTCATATTTGGAATATCTGATACTTCTGTACACTGTATGAGATACAGAAGTGATGTTACTGCTCGGGAAATGATGTGCCCATTCTGTAAACTTTCAGTTGAAAATGAAGTGCACTTTGTGTTGTGTTGCCCTGGCCTTGATGATCTGACATCGGTACTTTTAACCAAAGTATTTCAGTTTTTCGAGTGATTCCCGTTTAACATTGTCTTTATCGTCAAAGAATGAAAGAACTCTTCAAAATTTAGCGCTGTACCGTTACAAATCCCCCAAGTTCAACTGACGTAAAGTAATCATGTCCTGATCGACCATATATACAGACATATATATATATATCTGCCAAACATATGGCAAAATGTTTGCGATGGACCTATTATTATGTAGCTGTCTCGTACTTTGTATTTGTATTTTTTGTTGTTGTTGTTGTTGGTATTTTGTACTTTATTTTTTACTCCAAGTATGTCTGTGCAACGCAAATCTGGAAAAATGATGTGCAAATTGCGCTATCAGTTGTGCAGTCCCCCCCCCCCCCCCCCTTTAATAGGGGCTATAGCCTAATTGAATAAAACATTTCGTTCGTTCGTTCTCGCTCTCTCTCACTCACACACACCACAGAAGCAGAAGCAGCAGGAACAACATCCTCTCTCGTATTAGTTGATTTCAGCCCCACAACATGGATAATACTGTCCGTTAGAACAAGAATTTGATTCTAAATCTAAGATTACAAGTTTCATGAATGTCCAAAGTGTCAGTTATTCATTTAGTTGCAATCTATACACTTATTCATCACAATCTATGCACATATTAACCACTTACGAAATATTGTAACAAGATAACCTTTTCTGATTGCCTCTCTGTAAATGGGCATTTCGTGTCCCGCGCAAATCGCGGAAATCCACTTGTCCTGCTTTCCGCCAAAGACACACTCCTCCGGGAACAAACACACTTTACACAACTTTCATTTTTGCGAAGAGACACCGAACTTGATAATCGCAATAATGATTTTCTTGTTGTCGCATAACATTTTCACGTTCCTCTTTTACCGTAAACGTTGTGTAGCAATACACATGGTGAATCTATATTTTCCCTTCTCTTTACGAAAGAAATCCAAGAATTTCTTCGCCACAATACTGTAAGCCACACATGCTTACACAAAACATCCACCCACCAAACTGGATATACGTTACGTGAAGTCAGAAACTAAACTAAACTAAACTTACGCCGTAAAAATTGAAAAAAAAAGGAACAACGCTAAATCTAGTGGCATTTGCTTCTCCAAAGTGTGCTTGTTGTCACATACAAAATAGGATCAACCGAAGCCTAGTAGAACATGCATAATAATTATTTTCAACTTGAAGCTGTGAAATATTCTTCTCATAATATTTACTGTTTTGGCCTGCGGTACGTCATAATTATGAGCTTCGGTTATTTTAGGTAACATTTTTAAAGCATGTTGGCCTAGATCTATGCATTTTGTAGATTATCCAGATTTAAAACAACAACAACAAAACAACAACAAACAAAGCAAACTAAAACGGCCAATGCTTGAAAGCGTCGATTTTACCGTCGCCGGAAAGGTTTGTGGAGTCAGCTCTGTTTACGCTTTGAAATACGGAATAAAGTTATAGACATAAAGTGCAGTATTACTTTTCAAAGGCAATGCTGCACATGCATAAACAAACAAACCGATCATCTACCGAATACTGCAAGCAGACATGCCACATATACATTTTTCCCTCCTTTGTGCAGAAAGGACTGCACCTGCTTAGGAGTCTGTACTTCGGTCGAATATTGTCCTTCTCTACTGTAGTTGCAAACGTTTCATCAGTGAATACGTTAATATTCTGCTCTTATTCACAGATTCGTCAGTTGAAAAGTTAGAAAGTAACATGTTGCACATGTTGCTTCCTTGATTTGTCAAGTTGAACAGTTCTGGTGTGTGTGTGTGTGTGTGTGTGTGTGTGTGTGTGTGTGTGTGTGTGTGTGTGTGTGTGTGTGTGTGTGTTTTGGTTGTTTTGGTTGTTGCTATTGTTGTTGTGTTTTCTTAACCAAAAGAGTCAACAGGGAAATTAATCTGGACAAAGAATTTACCGTTGTGCTGTCGGGGACGCTAGTCTTTTCTCTTTGTTTTTGTTTTTGTTTTGTTGTTGTTGTTTCTTCTTTTTTCTGCAGTTAATTGTAACTGCCGTTTGTGGTGGATATGAAATGATATATGGTGACGGAAAACCGTTGGTACATATTTTAATAAGATGCAATGGTCAGAATATGGTCAGCACAAAATCTTCTCGGTTTGAAGCCACAGACCGGCTTTGCTACCCTACTGTTGTGATTTGTCATTGGCGGGAGCTGCCAAAAGTGTGTAACTCCCGCCAGCTCCTGAGCATCTTGACATCTACAGAGGTCCATAACTGCATTTCTTCCTTTTGCAGCAAAACAATGACAACGTTCAAGACTACGTTGGCCGTAATTGCTCTGTTGGGCTTGATTCGTGGTATCGGTAAGTTATTGCAGTCATGGTCATGTTTCCACAGGTTGTGCATTCGTAGCAATTCATACAGAGATAGGATTACCAGTTACATAGTAAAATGTTAGGACTGATTTTTCACTTCTGTTTCTTTCCTGCTACTACACTTCTACAGCTACTGCTACTGTGTGTGCTGTGTAAAAGTTGTGTGTGTGTGTGTGTGTGTGTGTGTGTGTGTGTGTGTGTGTGTGTGTGTGTGTGTGTGTGTGTGTGTGTGTGTGTGTGTGCTTTTCCATTTACTGTAATACTTACTTTTATACGAATCTATGGCAGAACATTTGTATTTTGTGATTGCTTTATATCCCCCCCCCCCCTTAATTAAAAATAAATAAATATATATCTAATTTTCATGTTTACCAATATTTCCTTTGATTCTAAAATGCAGTGTGTGATGTGCGCTTATTGCGATATATAGTATAACTGGGATATAAGAAACTCACTTAAAAGGAACCTCCGCTATTGGGCGATTCAGCGAAGCTGGTTTGCTAGAGTGAACGCGCTTTTTAATCTTTCGCGCAAGAAGTCGCGAGAGGTCGCAGCGCACTTCCGGGCCGATTTCTGAGTAGGCGTTGCTTCACGCTTTGTATAACAGTGGAAGTTGAACCTAGAATCGCGAAGCAGTACAAATGGCAATACTGTTGCAGTTGCAAAAATTACCGTGGTAAGGGGATGGAGGGTGGGGAAAAAAAAGTGTCTTTGCGTCGGGGGTTTTGCTGAACAGAAGATCGCGAGTTCGTAGAAAAAAGTGTTTGGGGGCATTCTATAGCACGAGCAACAAGTTATTGCTTATTACCAGACACATTATGACTACGGACCTCTAAAAATGCCTTTAAAGTTGGCAGTGTAAAATTCGCAAATTCGCTTTCACCGCCATCCATTGTGAAGAAAGTACACACCGGAAGTAAGAGCAGCCAACGGACTTCAGCGATGTCGGGCAAAAGTCAAGGGAGTTAACAACCCCGCCTGAATCGCCCAATAAGCAAATGACTGTCTGGTTCCGGCAACAGTTGTTTTCTGTTTTACGGAACAAATGTTCGGATATAACAAACCTCGCTTATAGTCATCCACTTTGAAAGTCCCGACTAAACACCCAGCTTGCTTAAAAGAAACATCTTCTTCTTCAACTTCTTTTGTATTTTTCTCTCTCGATAGACACTCCAGTTAGTGTTACACGGAACATTACTGTACTGTTTCGTTGGGAGCTTCCGCAATTAAGGTCCCCTCTGTCGAGAACCCAGAACTTACAAATGTTCTCCCTTTTAAATCCTGAAATATGTCAGAGCATTGCCATACATGCTTCGTCCACTGCCAAGATTTCTTTTCTTTGTCCTAATTTCGACCTTCCCAATCCATTCACCTTTACTTTTCCAAATCGTCTTCTTACTTTCTAACTGCGTTAGATTTGATTTCTGCAGTTTTCTATGTGGGCCCGCAAAATAAAATAGATCATCCAGCTCATAGTCACACGCAGTTTAAGCGGATTCCTGTGGTGAATGCCTGCTGAATATAAATAGGTACCCGAAAACGTGTGCTATTGTACATGGTTCGTTTTGGATGATGTAACAGTGAATTAGGCAAACCTGTGATTGAGTGTCGTATGTCTCCGAAAACTGTCAGCTAACTGACACTGGTACTGAGATAGCAGTAAGTTTGGTTCATAGCAGAAAATACAACCAAAATCATTTGAATCGAGACAGAACCCCCCCCCCCCCCCCCCCTTTCCTTTTTAACCCGTGGCAGACGCGCTTCTTGTTTACGTGCATGCTTGGACGAAGCGTGTGACTATGAGCTGGATGATCTATTTTATTTTGCGGGCCCACATGGGAAACTGCATAAACCAAATCTATCACGGTATCGTTCGTTGGTTTCTACATCTCTGGGGTGCATTCACAGCGTCGATGGACATGCAGCTACGCGGAGATAAGGAAATATATAATACGTACTGCCCCTTCAGTGGCGTAACCAATTCTGGCAGAGTTTGGAGGAAGGTACCGGAAAGCGACGCTCGGAGTGAGATGGGGCATGAGAGGTTTGTGGTCTCGAAGAGTGATCAAATGCGGTCACGGGAATCCGTCAGACCAACTGTGACAATTAATAGTAATAATAATAATAGACAATAGATAATTCGTGTATAAAGCGCCATTCTCTATCCCGAGTTACTACATTGTTGTTGTTTTTGTTGTTGTTGATCGCTTTTATATAGCGCTATTCTGCGCTCTTGAACAGACTCACTGCAATCTTACTGCATGTATTTCTGAATGAGTGACTAGCCTTTTATAACCGGTTTTTGAATATCCATCCAAGTGGTGTACTGACAGCGCTATTTGGTTGTTGCATGGCTGGTGCCATCTCAAACCGTTGCCGTTTCGTGTACACCATACAACCATCAAGCAAACCATCAAGGTACTGATGGTACTGAAAGTACGGCGATGACACCGAGCTGCCCAGTTCCTTTTAAAATGTCTCAATACAACGTGAAGTTGTCAATGCAGCAGAAAACCAACAGCAGTTGTCGTGCATCATGTCCTAAGGTTCTGACGTCAGTAGTCTATTTAAGATGCATGTGTGAGCAAGTGCTCTTTGTATATGTTTCTACATTAATCCCGCCCTGCTTAACGGATCAACGCAATTTCATTACTGTACTGATAGTAACCCGGGAACCGGAGCAGACGACGCTTTTGTTTTGAAGCGCGGCGTGTGGCGTAACGCCACATGGCCTTCACACAGCCGACCGGCGATAGCCGCCAGTGCGCGGCATTTTCAAATCTGTTTTCTCCCTTAACATTTTGACCGCTTGTTTGTTTATCTACTCTTTATTTACCTAGTCCTTTTTATGCACTAAGACATGAGTAATATATTTAGGCATCTTAGAATGTTTATTTAACGTTTATTTAGACACAGGATCGATCAGTAGCCGATGCCTCTTTGTTTTTATGTTGCTTTACGTCCACGGAGGCGGGATAACCTATTAGGGACGGGGACAGAGTGGGAAAGGGGCCAGGGTGATTGGCTCGACCGCGGAAACCGCCCGAAAAAGACCGGAGAGACCGTGGACCGCCGCCAGAACAATGGAAGTGTTAAGGCGGTGTCCCCTCGCCATTGCCCAGCGACTTGTGCACTGCGCAATTGCTCTTTCAACTGCTGTGCTGGACAGAGTCACTAAGACAATGTCCGTTGCACCGCTGTTGACGAACAACTTGGACAACTCAAAGCAAAAGACGTCCAACTTGCTCAGCCCAGCTCCACCTCCCTACTCATGATCTCTTCTGGGCAAAAGTGAGGGTCCAGCTCCACCTCCCTCCTCTAAGATCTCTTGATCTTTTGATCTCGCCTGGAACCCTGACCCGATGCCTCTCTAGGTCCCTTCTTTTTATAGCCGTCGTCTGCATGGCGCGCTTTGTTTAGTACTAGTAAATAGTAGTGAAATGTTGTTTTGATTCGATTAAAGTAATTCTGTGTCGATCAATACTTTGTCATATAGTATTTTGCTTAGCTGACTTCATGTTTAGTGTTTATTTTCGGTTGAAATTAACTTATTAGGTATTGTGTACTGTAGAAGCTAGGCTGTATTCATGGACTACTTATTATCACTATCAGCGCTGCTGCGACTAAGATTACGCGCCCCAGGCGAAAGTTCGCACCGATTGTTTTAGTACTAGTCTTTCAGTTTGTCTTGCTTCTCTTACAGAGCGTTGTATTGTAATTGTTATGTACCATTTTAACCGTGGGAGCGTGTTCTTTATTCTGATGTAAGTTTTAGTAACATTTATATTTTGTACATTGTGTTAGTTGTGATTTAGTTGTACGAATCTGTTTATAGACAGGCGCAAGCCACGCTTCCCATTCTTGTTGTAAATAAAATAAGTCATGTGTGTACATTTTGTTTATACAGTTTAAAAGATTGTAACTGTAGCTTTTATTTGATGTTTTTCATGTTTTAATTGGTTTAGTTATTGTAGAGGAAACTGTATTTGTGCGGGCCAGGGAAACACAGTTGTCAGCCATTTTGTGGTCCAGAGGGGCGATTTTACTGTAGCGATAGCTTGTGTTCCCTGTGGCCCGCGCCCTTCTCTTATCTATGCGTGAGCGTGAGGATTTTGTGTGTGCTGAAAATTGTCTGCGGCTGAGAAAGTAAAACCTGATTGCTGCTATTCGCCTGCTGTGGTCTCCACTTTATTGACTCCGCTGCCTGTGTCCTGTCCTTTGACCACTCCACTCCATTACACATGTATTAATTGTCAGTAGTCCCAGCTGATTTTTGATGTGTGTATCGTCAGTAGCTGATTTTTGATGCATGTATTGTCAGTTGCTGGTTTTTGATGCGTGTATTGCCAGTAGTGTAGGCCTATCGTCACTTGCCGATTTTGATGCATGTGGGCCAATAGTCAGTGGCTAATTTTCGATGCGTGTATTGTCAGTTGCTGACTTTTGATGCATGTGGGCGTCTATCGTCAGTAACTGATTTTTGCTGCATGTATTGTCAGCAGCTGACTTTGGTGTAGTCATTAAATATGTTTTGTTTTTTCTCTGTTGCAGAGCCAGACGCAACATGTGAATCTGTATCTGTGAAACCGGGGGGAAAAGCTGAACTGCTTTTCCAAATGAAGAAAGACGTTGACCTCACAAACAAGTATTATATCTACATCCGCAAGGGCACTGAACCGAGTATGGGCCAATTCAAAATATCCGCACCTAGTTCTGCCAGATCACTTGCCATCATCATCACCACCATCATCATGAAACATCGTCTTCTTCTCATAATAATATTAACCCCTTCACCGCCTGATAATTTGAACTATTGGTGCCACTAGCTTCCAAGATTGGTCTCTTCTTCTTTGCAAACATCCTAAGGGCAGTTAATGATAAGTGCTTACGGTCACCTCTATTTTATATGACTTGAAGACACATGCAAACACTCGTCGAAAATGAATCTACAGAACGGATGCAAAGATGAGTGTTACTGAACGATCCCAGATGTTTAACGATTAAGCCAAACATCAATTTACATGCACACCATGATCAAGTACAATATAACAACACGATTATGTTGCACCAAGTACACACCACACACGTTAATACACACACATACTGCATTCATATACACACCAAAGCATGCGCACACTTGTACATGTATACATTCACACGCACGATGCACACACAATCTATTCCATCGCTTACCAAAAGTCACAGACAGCAATCCAATAAATCCGCTCTCCTGTATCAAAATCACCTTCTCTAAACTGATTGTCAAGTGCATTAGATCAGTAAAGCGCTGGAGAGTCTGCATGGTTTACGCAGCGAAGCTTTCGCATCTTGCAAATGGAACTTTCTGCATTACATACAATCTTGCACACACACTAACATCAAATTATATACTCGTATGCATGTATACGTACACACGCACATATGTACACACACACACACACACACACACACACACACACACACACACACACACACACACACACACACACACATCAACACACACACACACACATTAGTATTAACCTATTTATTTTATATGCTTTTTCAGACCACATTGTATCGTGCTACAGTCCTGAGGGAAATTGTACAACCCTAGGAGCTCCAGCCAATCTGGTTCCGACGCTCCTACATGGCAAACTGGCATTAACCTTTGGGATGGCATCTTGGGAAGACGGAGGCCAATATATTATGGATATGTTTGTCAGTGATATCAACTACAACTCGACCAGTTGCAATCTCACCATCGAGGGTAATGTATCAGAATCGTTTTTGTTTTTTGTTTTGTTTTTTGTTTTTAAAAAGGAAAAAAGAAGAAGCTGAAAGAAGAATGACTGTTAGCGTTTTGAAAGAAGACCCAAACACATAAAAGGTTCAAAACAACGCTGTCCACTAAGACTCCACCCGAGTGTTGTTTTCCTGTCCAATGCTTGGAATAATGTTGCATGACCAACATTCTTCCAAGCACTGGACAGAAAAACAACGTAGCTGAACCAAAAACAGATACGTGGTTTGGCTTTCCTTCTCATTCTTCATCGTTTCTCGCCGTTTAACTGTTATGTGTCGTTTTGTAGCTTGATAAAGGGACTTACCCCGAAGTTGTGCAGGTTGTGTTTTGTCCTAAGAAATAGCGTTTGTGGTTATTTTGATGTGTTTAGTGTAGTTGCTTTCCTTTTATAAATTATCTGCTCTCTGCCTTATAATTATGGGGATGACGACAGGAAAGTTTAAACTACTCTGCCAAGATTATGTCCAGCAAGATTTGTAAACAGAGGCTGAGCTCAAAAATCTGAAACACAGCAAGGCGCAGAGCGCTCGTGCAGAATCAACACACAAGGGAGTTCGTTAGCGCTCGAAATACGTAACACAAGTACAACAAAGACCTGAGTCAGATACATAAACTCCAGCAGAGGTACATCCTCTAATCAAATCAGCCTTAGAAGATGTACTTGTGGTGGAGTTTATGTACCTTGTACCTACACGCATGCCAGGTGAGAATTACCGTAGGCGACTCGGGTCTTTGTTGTTGTACTTGTGTTACGTATTTATAGTGCTAATTAACTCCCTCGTGTATTGATAGAGGCTGAGCTGTTTTAAAACTTTTAACTCCATCCTCGGCATATGACCATTTCGTGGCTGCCTTTTATTTTACATCATTTCACTGACAGAGATCCAGGAGTAGGTCTGACATAGCTTTGAATGTTTCGCCTACTGGCTGGAAGTCTACGTTCTTTCTTTCTACCTTTGGTTTCGTGTGTTTCCCCGTTATATCTTAAAAGCGCATCAGACTTCCTTTTTGGGGGCATGAGGAATTATATTTGCCCTTGTGTTGTGATTTCAAGCTAGGATCTGCTTACTTGTTAGAGACTGGTGTGTTTTGATGCTCTCTGGAAAGACGCGTTTGAGTACTGTCTACTGCGAGTAGTTGCGGTTACAGCTTTGCTGTATGACGGTTGTAGATAAGCGAAATGCAGGTATTGATACTTAACTCCTATTGACTGGTAGGACTTAATGGTTTATTTTTATTGACTGTATTGTGGAAGTGTAGATATCACTACAGCAGAGTGGTGTGTGTCTTGAACTGTGAATCAGAATGTTCCTTGAGACTTGATGACTCCACAGTTGACTGCATGGACCTCCTTCCTCTGCGTCATATACTCATGATTCAGCAAAGACCGGGTGTTATATTTCATATAGAACAAATCTAGTTATGTTAAACGTTTGTTGTGGTTATAGGCTATGTGCCTAGTAGGCTTCCCGAAGGGAGGCCGAGGATGTCTGATAATACCCTCCTGTCTGGAATCTCAGGGCTGTCATTTGATTCTCATTTCCTATCTCCTCTCTTGTTTGTTTTTTCATGCCTTTCCTGCCTTTGACACAGAGGAGGCAGGCCCATGCAGTCACCTGCGGAGTCATCAATTATATTTGATATAATCTGTACATTTTTTCAGATGCTGGAAGTGCTTCTGCAGGGCTTTCTGCAGGGGCTATTGTGGGCATCGCACTTAGCATCGCTGCATTTGTTGGTGGTGCAGCACTTGTTTTCTACGTCTTAAGGAGGCGAGCGTTTGTGTTTTCCTCTCTCTCTCTCTCTCTCTCTTAGACGTAAATACTCCTGCAACACTGCATTGGCACATCTCACAAATTCTTGGCGAAGTTTATTGTCTATGGTTATACCTAGAAGACGGTGTTCTGTCACTTGATCAATTTTCGCCCCATTTAGAACGAGATCTAGTGGTAAGGGTGACAACTGGTGTTTCTGCCTGGTAGCGATTGTCGTAGACTTGGTCTTGATCGGATTGATGACCATATGATTATTATCACACCAATTGGATACCTGATCTAAGCTGTCTTGCATCTTGCTTCTGATTTGCATAATATCTTTTCCAGATGTGTGCAGTGTTGTATCATCTGCCAGCATGTCACAATCAACAGATATATCTTTCACGTGTAATGGAAGGTCATTGATAAAAATACTAAAAAGAATAGGTCCCAAAACAGAACCTTGTGGTACACCATACTTTACTGATTCTTTGGAGGAGTAAGAGCCATGGAGTAAGACGCATTGCGTTCTGTTATGAAGATATGATTAAAAAAATGGTAGAGAACTTGTGTTTTAAGATAAATGGCGAGCTTCTTCAATAGAATATCATGATCAGCTAGGTCGAAAGCCTTCTTTAGGTCTAGGAATACTACTCCAGACACCTCAGAATTACTCATGGCTGTTAGCCAAGAATTTGTGAGACGTGCCAATGCAGTTTTGCAGGAGTATTTAGGTCTAAATCCAGACTGAAAGGGGTGAAGGATTTGCCGCTTTTTAAGTAATCATTTAAGTAAATGTGCATATGCTTTTCGAGAAGCTTTGACAAAACAGACAGAAGTGATATTGGTCTGTAATTGGTTGGATTTGTTTTATCCGTAGATTTTGGAAGCGGAACGACTTTGGCTTTTTTAAGCTCAGACGGGAAAACGTTTTTCTCAATGCATAAGTTAAAAACATATGTAAGCGAATCTATTATGTATGGCAATGACAATTTTAGTAGCTGGTTGCTTATACCATCCAGACCAGACGATATTTTGTTTTCCAGCCTCGATATGTATTTGCCTAGTTCCGAAACGGAGAGATATGGGATAACAAATGGGTCTTGCCCGCTAGTTTTTTCATGTAGAGGATTTGAGCACTCATATACATTTGTTCTTGGTTCTATTAATGACTCTGACACAGACAGGAAATGATTATTGAAAACATTTGCAGTTAGATTTTTCGGGATGTCGGCAGAAGTAGAACGATGTCCTTTCGTAAACACGTTTAGAGCACGCCACACAGATGCTATATTGTTATCACGCTCTATGAGTTTTTGGAAGTATTCTTTTTTTGTTGTTGCTTTTCTCACAAGATTGTTTTATTTCTTTATTTCTTGTATTCAGGGAAAAATTTTTCTCTCTTTAGTTTGTCTCTCTCTGCCATTGTTTCCTTGATGTCTTTGTTAAGCCATGGTGGTAACTTTGGATGAGAGGGAGAGAGAGAGAGAGGGAGAGAGAGAGAGAGGGAGAGAGAGAGCCTTTTCAGGTCAATTCACAAAACCAGTCTCTACAAAAACATGGAATAAAACATACATACACAAACATCAAAAAGAAACTTTCGAAGAGTTGATTAGTCCCTTCATTATTACCATTGTTGAAACAGTACATAAGACTAGGACATGCTGGTATCGTTGACCATTTCGTTTACCAGTCCAAGCCAGAATAGACAACACACTGATAACTATCTGTCACAATTTCTTCTTGGACTCGATCTCTCGTCTTTCTTATTTTCTCAGTATGTACACCCCTTCCAGGCAGCTGCATTCATCTGCAGACACACGGATACTTGGTATCCTCCACATTAAAACCTCTTATTGTGCTCCAATGCAATGGCATTCTTCCCCTTCTTACATCCGTCACACTGAGTCCTCCTTTGCTTTCAAAACTGCGTTAAAAATCCACCTCTACAACAATAACAGTAAACACAACAATTAAATGATTTCAGATTTTGTCTTCTTCTTTGCGCGAATTTCCGTGAATCACTCATGATTTCCAGCTGTCGTGTTCATGTTCGTGTATGCAAATTTTTACACACACACACTTCCCTGCCCTTGTATGATTTGATGCACAGTGTTTTGTTTCGATTAGGTCAACCGTTTCATTAAATGCCTGGCATTTTCGATCATTTTATGAAATAATTGTTTCATGCAACTACTTTTTAAAATGACAAAACAGTTAGTGAACTCCTGTTGTCGATGTAAATGGTCACTTAGCTGTTTCTGTGTCCTTATAATTCTTACAAAATTACTGATATCTCGCTTCTTGCTTATGCCATGTGCCTGTATACTTTCAATGTCTTTTAGTCGGAGTTAGCTGCCCCTAAAAAGTTCGATGTCATCAAGAAATGACTGATTTTGCTTCACTGTCCTTCTACATGTGTCCGTATGCAATGGTTGTGTCAACAGCAGACGTACAGGGAGCCCCGACGCATCTAATGACGAGGATATTGCCTTGAGATCCAAAACTGATGACAAACGTGGGGCTGCCGTTGAGAATGGAGAGGCTCACGTCGCCAATGGTGCAGCTGTCTGATCGACCTTTGCGCGCACGCGCGCACGTGTGTGCGTTCTGAAATACTTTTGTGTGTGTCTGTGTATGACTTTTTCTTTTATTGACTACAACAAATATGACACAACTACAAAACATGTCAGTACACCTGTTTCAACAATAGATAACAGACATATACCAATATAAATGTACAGTTTAGGCATACATAATATACAAAAAGTACAGACATATAGACAGACAGTCGGAAAAAAGTACTTAACAGAAAGATATTTGCCTTGCATCACGCACATTGAGTGATTGATAGAATGTCACACGTATATACATTCAAAATCTAGCATAACTACATTTACACTGAAGTTATTACTTTCCGATTGTCAAAAAGGCTTATAACAGAGCCAGTTCAAGTTAAAAGGTGTGCTGTTCGCCGCTGATCTTTGAATTGTATTCCTCTATTCTGTATTTCAACATCAGTTGTTGAAAACAGGAGAGAGTTGGCAAGTACTTACCCAGTTTGTATTTGTATATAAAATGCTTAGATGAACTATCACTAAGTCAAAGACTGTGTCAGTTTTTATAACTGTTTCTGTTTCAAACAATACAAGGTTTTGTGTACATTTTACATTTAACGCTTACTTTTTTCATTCAGTGTTGTTTCCAGCGAAGTCCAAAAAACGTCTGATAAAAGCACATTTCCAAAACGTTTTTTTTCTCTCCAAATACTACAGCGGTTGGTATTGATGGTATATCGTATTAAATGCTGAACCATTTGTCTGATAGCTGGAAAAAGTTATTTATGTAAATTGTTTTGTAGGACTATGCTTTACGCTTAGGGGGATGATGAGTATGTGATAAATATACATTATTATTATTATGTATTAACTGGCATTAATTTGTAGACATGTTTGCTACTTTTTCATAATGTTGAGACCGAAATAAACACAAAACATCAATCAATGATATGTGTGTGTGTGTGTGTGTGTGTGTGTGTGTGTGTGTGTGTGTGTGTGTGTGTGTGTGTGTGTTGTGTTGTGTGTGTGTGCGTGCGTGCGTGCGTGCGTGCGTGCGTGCGTGCGTGCGTGTGTGTGTGTGTCCTCCTGCTCCTCCTAGTCTCCCCCAATTCCTCCTCCCCCCACCCGCTCGCCCCCACCAGTAAACTGATTTTCAGCAATCGATCACATGACGAGGCGAGATGCTGCCTGGTTCAGTCTCTCACTTGCTCTGCAGGATGTTAGGATTTTGGTATGGTTTGTGCAGTACCTCTCACTCTGAATCGCCTAAGATTTCTAACCTAACGTTTCAGCTATGTTCAAAGTTGTATTATGCAAGCGATTATAAACTCCCATGGCTTATGAAAGTGCATTCGTTATTAGGTTAGGATTATCATTTATTTAGTATAACCAAATCCATACCATCGAAAGTTTTAAAAGTATAGTGAAGCAAAGACTAATGGATGAATTTATACAAGAATGGCAAAGCAGAGTAGCTGAAAATAGTGTTTGGAGGAATTATCGTTTATTTAAAAGGAAATTTTGCTTTGAGGAATATCTAACCTTTCTCCCATCTTTCCTAAGACAAAGAGTATTGAAATTTAGACTTAGTAACCACAGACTGCCAATCCAGGGCCAGACAAATTTTAGGGAGAATATTTTCTGTACGAACCCGCTAACTTCTTTGAAATTCTGAAGCTGCGTTTTGTCTGATGAGAACACCAAATTAAAAGCTCAAAATTTTGGATTTAGTTTCAACTGATTTTAGTCATCCGTGGCCCCATTGTGGCTAATAAAATTCCTGTCTGTTCCATGAATTCCAAAGTGGCAGTCAATATAATCATGTAGAAGTCTATTTCTTTGCTCCCAGCGGTTCTTTTTGTTTTTTCTTTTCTTTTTTTACGTTTTCGTTTCACTTGTGTTCGTGATCATCGTCCCCCACTTACTCTTTAATTTCAAAGCCTCAGTTCTCTAATTTACACACACACACACACACACACACACACACACACACACACACACACACACACACACACACACACACACACACACACACACACACACACACACACTTACTGATGCAGACATGCATTTGTGAAACAAAGAAATAACCAAGTGTAATAATAATGTAAGTGTTTACTTTAAAAAACAACAAGAAGTAAACATTTCAAAACGTAAATGTCATGTCAAATATCACAACCACAACTGAAGGTACAAACACATACATTTACAAAGTTCAACAGTATTCATCACAAGATAATTATTGAGTTCAGCAGTTTTCCATTAATAATAATAAAAATAATAATAATAATAATATAATATATATATAATATACAGTAAAAAACAAAAAACATGTAATATGAATATGAATAAACTGTTGGTGATTAATGCTGAAAATATAATGTACAGTTGCCAAAAAGCATGAATGTCACTGGCTTTGAACTTCATTTTTTTCTTTTTTGTTCATAAAAAGGTATAATTTAAAGAGTCGTTTGACAATGTTCAATTCAGTTGAGAAGAATGCTTAATCATTACATTTTCTCAATGAAAAAAATCTGTGCAAAGCACAAGAAGTAAAACTATAAAATTGTATAGTGAAATATCTACATTTCTCACGAACAGGCAACATAAATAAACATTTCAACTTTCAGAATGCGCAAATCTTTAAAAAAAAGATCAGGTTATATGAAATCAGGTTCTAATTACAACTGTTTCCAGAGAGAAAAACAGGGGGGGGGGGGGGTGCACAGGGACTGGGGGGAGGAGGGACAAAGAGAAGGTGGTGGAAGGGGGGGAGTTACAATAATGCTGCAAACATTTTCTCGGTAACACTAGACAACTGTTGTTAATCATATCATGTCCAATGGATGGCACGGATTCAGCAGTCATGGCTCACACAGATGTGGTATACTTGTGGTGCTTAATTAAATCACACAAGGGGAAACTGATGATGTTCTTCATCCGAAAAACCAAACCTAAAACAACAACAAAAAACCGCTCTGATCCAGCTAGCTGATATTACAATTCACAGACTGTAAACCCTCTCACCCCCTCCACACACACATTCTTGAGGGGGGGGGGGGGGGGGGAGCAGGAGCCAGAATGAATAAACCCGTCTCTGTAGATCCAGTCACATGAACGGTTCAAAGGAATGCTATTTATTAGGACAAAACACAACATGCGAATTTTGAGGGTAATCTCCTTTATTAAGTTAGAAAACAAAACAAAAATGAGATGGAGAGCTAATTAAGCCATTTATTTGTTTGGGCTGAGCTATGTTGTTTTCGTGTCTCAGTGGATTTATAGAATTCAGTCCTATCTCTGTGCATTCAAAGAAGCAAATCCACAGTTTGTGTGTTTTAAGTCAGCTCATGCAGGTATGTCTGTGATATCCCCGCCAACAAAACTTATGTCCATAATTTGTTTTTCCTCTTGACATTTTTTCCTCTCCTTCTCTGGGTTCCTTTGGATGGTAGGCAAAATCCTAGCATACAGATAGGCGTTTTCCTTTGTGTCATCCAACCTTGGGAGTCGTACGCAGATTCACAGATTTAGCCAGGTGTCTTCCTTGCAGTTGTCCAATGTTTGAGTGGTAAGAGGATTCCCAGTATTCCACTAGATTCCAGGCATTTCACTAGATTCCCAGTATTCCATTAGGTTCCTAGCATTCGATTCCCACTATTCCACTAGATTCCCAGCATTCCACTAGATTCCCAGCAGTCCGCTAGATTCCCAGTATTCTACTAGATTCCTGGTATTCCTTGTCAGGCAGGCCTCCATGGTGGATCTGAAGGCCTGTCACACCTGTCCTTAATTTTTCCTCAGCCCTCTGGGCTGGGTGGGCGGTCGACTGCCGGTCCTGCTACCCTGGGTGGGAGGTCGGCTACCCAAGCCCAGGTTCGTCTGGCGGCTGGGAGGTTTTGAGCCGGGCTGGGTGGGAGGTCGGCTACCCAAGCCCAGGTTCGTCTGGCGGCTGGCAGGTTTCGAGCCGGGCTGGGTGGGAGGCCGTCCGCCGGCTGCTCCCGCTATCCTGCTGGTCCTCTCCCTCACCATCAACTGTCGCTTTCATGTCCGCCTCCACGTGGAGGGAGTCCTCTGCACGCTCAGAGAAGTTGGAAGGGCGCTGCTGCTGCTGCTCCTCTGCCGCTGCTGCTGCTGTTGATGTTGTTGTAGGCTCTCCCGCTTTCTCAGGCTCTGCCTCCATCTGCCCCCCTCGCCCTGCCCTGTCCCCCTTCACTGGGGGCGTGGCCTGCACGTCCTCTGCCGCCTCAGCCTTGGACTCCTGGGCCCGCTCGTCCTCTGTAGACGCTCGTCTCTGGCCGGCTGAGTGTCTGGACCCGGCGGAAGGGCCCCGAGGGGGCATCTCGCCCGGGTGGGGGGTGTGGCCACGGGATTGAACCCCAGCCCCTGCATCGGCCGGGGGCGCGGTGGCCGGCGGCGGGCTCTGCACTTTCTCCGCCTCCTCTGTCTCGTCCTTCTCCTTCTCCTCCTCCTTGTCGTCCAGCACGCGGTCGTCTCCCCTCTGCATCTCCCCCTGGCGGTTCAGCTGCTCGATCTCGGGCTCGTTCCCGCGAGGGGCCTCCTCCCCTCCTTCCCCTTGCGGGTCCCCCTCCGCCGTCACCACCCCCTCAGCTGTGGCCGGATCCGCGTCCTCGCCGACGGAGGCTGGGCCCGTCTCGGACTCCTTGCCCCGGGAGTGCGTGCTCATCTGAGAAGGCGGCCGGCGACCCTTAGAGGTTGTGCTTCCGGGTCGCGCACCGGAAGGGGGTCGGGGCTTCGTGGACGCGGATGTGGGGCGGCTGCCTTCCTGCTGCTGCTGGCCGGACGTGGGGCGGGAGCTGACCAGCGGGGGTTCGACGGCGTCCGGCTGCGGGTCCCTGCCGCCGTTGATCATGGCCGACTCCCGCGTGAGGCCCAGGCCCTCAGGCAGTGGCGGGGCCTGCGGCGTCATGGGCTTGTAGGACAGCTGGGACTGCTGGGTGCGCGCCGAGATCTGGGAGTCTGTCTCCATCTGGGGGTTCTCATCGGCGTCCTCCTCTCCTTCCCTCCCGTCGTCCTCCTCCTCCTCCAGGTTCTCCTCCTCCTCTTCCTCTCCGCGCTGCGTGGCTGGCAGACGCTGCAGCAGGAGGTAGGATCGGGACTTCTTGCTGGCTCCTTCTGGCAGACCTGCCCGAGACAAAACAAGACATATTAATAATAATACACAGCACTTCTATTCGGCGGTTCAGTGAAGCTGGTTTGCATGAGTGAATGCTCTTTGTAATCTTTCGCGCAAGATGTCGCGAGAGGTCGCAGCGTCACTTCCGGGCCGATTTCTGAGTAGGCGTTGCTTCACACTGTGTATAACAATGGAAATTGAACCTAGAATTGCGAAACTGTACAAATGCCACCACTGTTGCAGTTGCAAAAATTACCGGGAAAGGGGAAGGAGGGTGGGTAAAAAGTGTCTTTGCATAATTTTTGGGCTGACCAGAAGATTGCGATTTCTTGGAAAAAATGCGTTTTGCGTTTTGGGGCATCCTATGGCCCGAGCAACAAGTTATTGCTTGTTGCCAGACACATTCTGACTACAGGCCTCCAAAAATGCCTTTAAAGTTGGCTGTGTAAAACTCGCAAATTCACTGTCACCGCCTTCCACTATGAAGAAAGTATGCTCCGAAAGTAAAAACAGGCAAGTGACTGAAGCGGCGCTGGGCAAAAGTCAAGGGAGTTAACAACCCCGCCTGAACCGCCCAATAGCGCAATGTCCATAACATGAACTTAGCTCAAAGCGCTTTACACAAAACAGTATGTACATATTTACACTGTACAGGACATCAGTAACCATATTAACACCACCTTCTCTATAGCCACACATACACTCCATAGTCAAACTGGGCAGAAAAAGTGCTTTACGAAAACCAAGAGAGAATTAGCGTTCTTTAAAAAGATGTGTTTTAAGATTTTTTGTTAAAAGTAGGGAGAGATTGAGAGTTGCGGATGATTGTAGGAAGCTTGAAAATGGAAAGATCTGTTTCCAGCAGATTTAAGGTTAGTGTTGAGGACTTTGAACGGTTTTTCGTTGCTGGACCGAAGGGTTCGAGAGGGTTGGTAGGTGTGAAATAGTTCTGAAAGGTACGGGGGAGGAGAATTTTCAAAGCGCCTGAAAGCTAATGTGGCAATTAATTTTTGACAAGTCAGCCATCATTTCTCAGCGGGTGAGCCAACTTCATGGTGATCTGAAGAGAATACAAATAAAATCGGCATAAACAGTGAAGTAAAAAACACCAGGAACTTAACCGCGGAGTTGAATAAAACTGTAAATTGGCGCATGGTTGCATGGTGCGCACAGAACGTGCTCTGAGAAGGTGGCAGTTTCACGTGGCACCAGCAAAGTACGCCACAACCTGTTAGCGCTTTAAGTACATCACTTTGGTAGAATATTCAAAACATTATAATTATGTTACAGAAGAATTCAGTAAATGCACTATGAGGTGAGTCAATGAAAAACAAGTCAGTGCAATGCTTTTTTAGCATGGTTGATGGGTTGCAGTTTCTTGCTTGCCTGTTCTTACAAACCTGTGAATAACAAGACAAGTCTGTGAGCGCATCAGTTCTGACGGAATAGTTAACGAATCTCTCTCTCTCTCTCTCTCTCTCTCTCTCTCTCTCTCTCTCTCTCTCTCTCTCTCTCTCTCTTATATATATATATATATGTTTTGTAGGAATCAGCCAAACCGACCGGGCAGAGCTTGATAAAGCCCTCAAGGGCGAAAATTCGGAGTAAAAAGTTTCCACTACAAAACAAACCTGGACTTTGTTATATTTTATCTACATGACACCATACTCGATCCTTCCTGAACGGTGCGGGGCCCAGGAGTCACAGAGAACCTTGTTTTTCTGTATATATATATGAGTTCTGTTCCACGAAAAAGTCAATAACCAAGCTTTCAAACTTGTTGATCAATTACAAGAAAAGCGATTCCAATAATAAGTATTAATTGCAGCATGTACAAACAGGACCACTAAACACACAAACTTGCGTGTGTGTGCGTGTGTGTGTGTGTGTGTGTGTGTGTGTGTGTGTGTGTGTGTGTGTGTGTGTGTGTGTGCGTGTGTGTGTGTGTTTGTGTGCATGCGTGCATGCGTGCATGCATGCGTGCGTGCGTGTGTGTGTGTGCGCGTGCATGCGTGTGTGAGAGAGAGAGAGAGAGAGAGAGAGAGAGAGAGAGAGAGAGAGAGAGAGAGAGAGAGAGAGAGAGAGAGAGCGTGTGTGTGTGTGTGTGTGTGTGTGTGTGTGTGTGTGTGTGTGTGTGTGTGTGTGTGCGCGCGCGTACATGTGTGTCTCTCTTACTGATAAGAGTATCAAATGCTAATAATCGGTCTAAAATCAAGTAAAACCGGCAGCCAAAGCCAAAGTAGCGAGTGAGAAACCTTTGGCCCCAAACACAGCGTCACATGTACCGACCCAAAACACTCCATGCTGCCACATGGCGCAATATCTCCGACCAGTCGAGCCACTGAGACTCCTGGGGGAAACACATGGCCATTAGTCAAAGTTAACCCAGGCAGATCTGTCAGCCAGGAACCAACACTAATGGGGGAAACTTGACACCTCCTGGGGGAGACACATGGCTATTAGTCAAAGTTAACCCAGGCAAATCTGTCAGCCAGGAACCAACACTAATGGGGGAAACTTGACACCTACTGGGGGATGCCTACTGGTCAAAACCGTCAGAAACCAACACTACAAGGGGAAGCTGTGACACCTGGACAGGGCAGAAAACACTACATCTGGGGAACAGAACAGCAACATTGCAACTATGGATTACCAAACCGCGGGGGAGCAAAATCACAACATTGCAGCTATGGATTACCAAACCCCAGGGGAGCAAAACCACAACACTGCAGCTATGGATTACCAAACCCCAGTGGAGCAAAACCACAACATTGCAGCTATGGATTACCAAACCCTAGGGGAGCAAAACCACAACATTGCAGCTATGGATGACCCAACACCAGAGGAACAAAAAAACCACAACATTGCAACTATGGGGACCCAACACCTGGAGAACAAAACCGTCCTGTTGCAACTATGGATTACCCAACCCCAGGAAAACCAAACCACAACACTGCGACTATGGATTACCCAACACCTGGGGAACAGAACTGCAACACTACAAGAGGGGGTGGCATGACGTCTCGCGAACTAAGGACAAACTGCTGTGGCTTGTTTTTATTCCAGCTTCCCTTCACAAAGTGCCATCACCAAACACCCACTGGTTACCCCATCCGGAAGGCCAGCCCTCACTCCCAGTGCCCTCCTGGCCAACAGGTCAGCTGTGCTTGCTCCACCCAGCACTCAAGAGCACAGGTTTTGCAGCACCAAAAGTCTAAAGCACAGCTGTTGATTTCTCAAATGCTCTAGGGCATAATGCTTGATTTACCCAATGCCTTAGGGCAATGTTTTCGCTTTACCCAATGCCGTAGGGCACTGTTCTCACTTTACCCAATGCTTTGGGGCACAGTTCTCGCTTTACAAATGCTGTAGGGCACAGTTCTTGCTTTACCAAATGTCCCAGGGCACATTTCTTGCTTCACACAATGCCTTAAAGCACATTTCTTGCTTTACCCAATGTCTTAGGCACACTTACCCATAGCCAGATCACAAGTCTTGCTTTACCTAATGTCTAAGGGCACAGTTCTCGCTATTCGTGCTCCTTCCATTTTTTTCCAATGCCCTAAACAGGGTTCTTGCCTTACCCAGTGCCTTATGGCATGGTTCTCGCTTTGCCAAATGCCCTAGGACTCAAACATTGCTTTACTTGATCCTTCCATTCTTTCTCCAGTGCCCTAAACAGAGTTCTTGCTTTACCTGGTACATTCGGGCACAGTAATTCTCACTTCACCAAATGCCTTAGGGCACAGTTCTTGCTTCACCCAATGCCTTAAGGCACAATTTTTCCGTTACTTGCTCCTTCCATCCTTTCTCCAACGCCCTAAACAGAGTTCTTGCTTTATGTAGTGGCTTAATGATGTCTGCCTTTACTCAGGGCCTCCGAACACAATTCTTCCTTCACTTAAGCCATAAGGCCTTAAAGCACAGCTAATTTAGTACTGCCATTGCCTTCAGTTCCTTTTCGGCCCAAGCAGCTACTCCAACACTCACTAATATGAAAGCAACACACCACACAGTTTGTTTACCCTTCACTCTCCAAGCTTTGGCAAAGTGGGCTGAAAATAAAATTGAATGAAAATGCAAGCAATACAGATCAGCATATAAATTCATCCTTTTAAACCTGCAACCTCTCATCACAGGTCCAATGTCTTCACCATTTGGCCACCCCCACATGCCCCCCTCCCCCCTTTATTTCTTCTGCTTTGTTGCTGTTGTTGTTGTTGCTGCTGCTGCTGTTGTTGTTGAGTGAGGGGGTCCATGGTTTGAGGATGATCAGTTGATCAGAAAGAAGAAGAAAAAAAACCTGTCCAGACTGAAAGCCACGGTAGCCATAACCAGCAAATAACCATCATAAGTCCAGACAGTCAAGCTTCCGCAACCCCCCTAACCCCCCCCCCCAACCCCCCGCGTTCCCCCAGCTTTTTAATTTTCTTTCTGTCCTTCAGTGGGGAAGCTGGGGGAGGGTGAAGGGGGCGGTTGGGGGGTGGGGGTGGAGGGGAGGTCACGGTCAGAACATGACAAGTGCTGAGGGAAAGTGACCTCTGTCCATAATGAAAACTGTACTGGTGAGGTGTGTGTGGGGGGGGGGGGGGGGAACAAGGTTAGTGCATGACAAGTGCTGGGGAAACTGACCTCTGTCCAGAAAGAAAGCTGTACTGTCCAGCGTCCACTTCTCTTCAGGGCAGGAACAGTTGACTGGCAGAGTGCACACCAGGATCTGTCGGCTCTGAAAGAAACCAGCAGAACCCACATCACATTCACGTTGATAGCAATTGATATGTAATACTGTTGTGCTCCGACACAGTACCGCAACTGATATGTAACACTGTTCCTCACCTTTCCTCCACCCCCATCTCTCTCTCCACCCCTTCTCTCCCCCACCCCCTCCCTCCCTCTCCCCACCAGGTTGTTGATACTGTCCCATTTTTTTCATTCTGTCTTCCCCTTTTATACACTGTAGCTTCTGCTGCTCTGGTCCATTGGCATGCATTTCTTTTTGCAGTTCCCCCCCCCCCCCCTCCTTTTTTCCTTTTTCTGCTTGTTTGTCGTTGTGGTCCTTTTCTTCTCCATCTCTGTTATATAGGTTAGTTAAATGGTTCAGTATGTTCACATTATATATAACAACAAGAAGAATTGAGAAACAGCAGAACTCAAAATCAGCCCTGACTGACAAGGGTGTGTTTGTGTGTGCCTGTGTGTGTGTGTGTGTGTGTGTGTGTGTGTGTGTGTGTGTGTGTGTGTGTGTGTGTGTGTGTGTGTGTGTGTGTGTGTACATACATACATAGAGAGACACAGAGAGAGTATATATACAGAGATTTAGGAAAGCATGCTAAGGGAAGGGAGAGAACTGGATCTAGCTGCACCAAAGAGCAACGCAGTCTTTTCGATGAACTATATCCAGTACGTTGTGTGCTTTTACAGCTAGTGGGTGAACAATACCCTTTAACAGCATTGGCGGGAGCTGCCACAGGTATCATTTTTGTTGCGACAAATGTTTTGTCATGCAAACACGTGTTTGTCGCGACAGGTCTTTTGTTGCGACAAAAGTATGCTTGCCACGACAAAACTTTTGTCGTCACAAAATTATGTTTGTTGCAACAAAATATTTTTTTGTCACAAAACTTTTGTTGCGGCAAATATTTGTCACGACAATTTGTCACGACAAGCATACTTTTGTTGCGACAAAACACACGTTTTGTTGCGACAAACACATGCTTTGCTTTGACAAACACGTGTTTGTCACAACAAAACTTTTGAGTGTCCGGACAAAAGTATTGTTGTGACAAAAATATGTCGTTGTTTTTTGTCAAAAGTTTTGTTGCAAGAGGCATACTTTTGTCGCAACAAAAGACGTGTTTTGTCACAACAAAACCTTTCTCGCGACAAAAAATGATACTTGTGGCAGCTCGTGTCAATGATACTTTAATAGCTGTTAGCGCACTAAAATATATATGCAATGGCGATCAGTAAATATCACACCTGAGACAGAACAAAACAGTCATTTCTTAAGCTGTGTACAGACACAAAAATAACAAAAAGAAGATTTCTAGAGTGCCCACCTATCCCCTAGTACATAGTGCTATTCTCTGCTCTCGAGCAGACTCACTGCACTCACTGATTGTCAGTGAGTGACTGCATCCTTTTTACAGCGCATATTTTCAATATCCACCAAAGGTAAACACAAAAAGGTTCAAAAGAACGCTTACTTATTTTGACACGAACACAGAGTATGCAAATTTTTATGTCATGCCTCTGATGTGTTTACATGTTTGATTGTAACAGTGGAAAGGTTCTTATCGAACCTTATTGCTGAGAGCTTGAAAACTTTGTTTATATTCCAGTATATTCATTTCTCTTCCTCCATTTCCAGGTAGTGAACTGCTGTTTACTATCACACGTCTGGTGCCCTAAACGCTGTGGTCTTATAGAGAGCGTATAGTTGTTGCGTTTGTTTTGCCGATGATGCTCAGTTTCGTAATGTGCTCTCACTGAAAGATAGAGAATACAGTGTCCAAGTCGTAATGCATCAACCTCCAGTGTTTCCCTTAGTTCGCAGATGTCAATTTGTGTAATAATATTGTAATCCTGATAAGTTTATTAATTTTTGTGACTGATGGTCAAGAACGTATTGTGTATAGGCACGGTGTATATTATAGCAATGGACAATGTTCTTGCAGAATTTTACAGGTGAGAGCTTGTTACCACAGAATAGCTGGAGCACTGGTGACCGTTACGTGTTTGTAATATTCAGGTTTTTTGTTTTTTGTTTTTGTTTTGTTCTGAAAGCAACGGTTGATTTTCACTGTTAAACGTCAGAAGCCCCAAATGCTGAAGTCTTGCTAAAGATCACGCACTTACGTGCATACATGAATGCTGACCTCCTCACAGCATTGGTAAAATCCTAATGATCTACTGCCAGGCGTTTGTAAAACAGGAAACGTATGTTGCATACAGTAGTCCCATGGTGTTGCCGAGATAGCGACCGATCGCTACGGCGATGCAAAAGTAGACTTGCTAGTAGTGTATGACTTTACAGTACCTACAATAGTTAGAAACGTTCTCAGAACACTGAAAACACACACACACACACACACACACACACACACACACACACACACACACACACACACACACACACACACACATACACACGCACGCACGCACGCACGCACGTACGTACGTACGTACGTACATATACAAACGTAAGCACAATCGAACCCAAGCACACCGTTCAATCATCGTACCGCACACACAAGCGCTAAGGACATGCAAGAACACTCAATCCAGGCCCGCTTATAAATTTCACAGTGTTAATAACACTGTAAAGTAAAACACTGAAAGATACCCTATTGTGAACAGTTGTGTCCCATTATTGTGCAGTATTTCAGGATATGTCTTGTATTGTAATGAATCTGTAGCTGTAGGCTAATTTGCACGTCAAAGTTGTGTGTGTGTTTTTCCGCTGTTAGCACGAGGTTCACAACGCACGTGTAGAGATCTCGCATTTACCTGTGTTTCGTGCTAGTCTGACTGACTGGCACAGTCTCGACAATGAGCTGTCATTGTAACACTAAGGATCTCGGTGTATTCAATGCTCAATACCACGTCCCTCTTTGTTGAATGCTTGGAGCAACTGCTTCCTGCAGTGACAGCCGTCATCAATCAGTCTCTGCACACTGGTGTCTTTCCCTCTGTTTTTAAAGAGGCCATTATAAAACCACTTCTGAAAAAGCCATCTCTTGACTCGAACAGTTTGAAAAACTACCGGCCCATCTCCAATCTTTCTTTTTTGTCAAAAGTCACTGAAAAAATCGTCCTCTCACAACTCTCAGCATACCTCAACGCTAACAACCTCTTCCCTACTTCCCAGTCAGCCTATAGGCCAGGGCACAGTACTGAAACTGCCCTGCTCAATATGATGAATGACATTCTGCATGCTCTGGAAAATGGCGATGTTACTGTCGTAACTCTTCTTGATCTGTCGGCTGCGTTCGACACCATAGATCACAACATTCTCTGTCAAAGACTTGAGCACCTCTATGGAATCTCTGGTACACCTCTCAACTGGTTCAGATCCTATCTTTCCAATAGAACTCAGACTGTTACCATCAACAACAAACTTTCACAGCCAACCTTGCTCAAATTTGGTGTTCCACAAGGCTCTGTCCTGGGACCTATTCTATTTATTTTGTACACAAAACCTCTGACTACACTCATTCGACGACACTCCATATCTAACCAGTCTTTCGCAGATGATACCCAGCTGCACGATTCCTGCCGTCCAGATCAAATAGACACCTCAGTCCAGGGCATGCAGGATTGCATTTCAGATGTAAAGACATGGATGACATCAAACAAACTCAAGCTGAATGATGATAAAACAGAGTGTCTGCTCATTGTCTCGAACAGAACCTCTCTCCCAAACCCTCACCCAACCTCCATTCACATAGGAGACACTGATATTCTGTTTTCCTTGCAAGCAAAAAATCTGGGCGTGACACTCACTAACAACCTGTCCATGGAGAAGCATGTCACCAACATCTGCAGATCTGCCTATATAGAAATTCGGAGAATTAGTAACATCCGTCACTATCTCACTACTGATGCTACAAAAACCCTCCTCTGTGCCTTTGTTTTGTCAAAACTTGACTACTGTAATTCTCTTCTATCAGGTTCTCCAAAACATCTTCTTGACAAACTCCAAAAGGTCCAAAATTCGGCAGCCAGACTTGTCTTCAAAGCTCTCAAGTACAAACACATCAAACCCCTCCTTCAGAAACTTCACTGGCTACCAGTAGTCTCAAGAATCCAGTATAAAGTTGCAACTCTGTGCTACAATTCTTTCACTGAAAGTTACCCAGTCTATCTTTCTGAACTCCTGACTGTCCTCCGTCCATCCAGACAACTTCGCTCCATTTCTGACACCAGAACCTTCCGCATACCTTTCACAAAAACAAAGACCTTTGGACAACGAGCTTTTTCTTTCACGGGCCCGACAGAGTGGAACTCGTTACCGTATGATGTTCGTCACTCAGTTTCAACATCGTCTCTCAAGCAGGCCTTAAAAACTCATCTCTTCAAATCTGCATATAATTAATAACCCACCCACCTCCGCCCCACCTGTGTGTGTGTGTGTGTGTGTGTGTGTGTGTGTGTGTGTGTGTGTGTGTGTGTGTGTGTGCGTGTGCGTGTGTGCAATATCCAGCTGTACTTTTTTGTATTTGCAGTATATCTACTTGTATCATACATGTGTGCTAAAATCAGAGTTTGGTCATGTTTGGTTACTGGCAACTTTGGTTTATTTACTGAAATTCCTGTATGTAAATTCTTGCGTGGTTGGCGGGCGTATAGGCCGAAACCTTTTTTAAAATCTTGTCCATTGTATGTGTTTATACATTTTTCTGCAGCTTTTTGTACGGCGCATTGTGCCCTAGATCTTGCTAAGGATCATGCGCCATAGAAATGTCCATTATTATTATTATTATTATTCGTGCCCTCTTTGAAGGAAGATCAGTCTCGCTTTTTGGATATGTTTTGTGTAATTATAATTATTGCAATCCTGGATCATGCTGACGTGCTTATGTGTATGTCTTACGTCTCTGGTGTTGTAACAGTGGAAGAGTCTCAAAACTGTTATATATTTTTAGTGTATACATGTTTTCCTCCATTTTCAATGGTAGTAGGTTGTTGTTTACCATCACGTGTCTGATGCCCTAAATGTACGATGTCTTGTAGATATCGTACAGCTATTGTGTTTGTTTTACCGATCGTACTTACAACTTTGTAATGCGCTGTCACTGAAAGAAAGATAGAGAATATGTGTTTAAGACGTAATGTATCAAACACTCGTGTTTCCTTGCCTCTAGATGTGGATTCGTGTAATAATATTGTAACCCTGATTAGTTTATTTTGCGACTGATCGTCACAAACGTATAAGCGCATACGCACTATGTATATTGTAGCAGTGGACGATGTTTTGTTTTTGTTAATTTTTAGTTTTCTGATTATTTTTATTATAGAAATTACAACTGAGCGCCTGTGAATACTATTTAGAGAATAGCTGGAACACCGGTCGCGATGTGGTGACCATTACGTATTTGTAATATGCAGTTGTTTTTTTAGTTCTAAAGGTAGCGGTTGTTATTTACAGTTACACGCCTCAAACAAAGTCTTTGTACAGATCACGCACTTCTCGTGCATACATGTATGTTGTAATCCTGATGGCATTATAGTTTTGTAATGATATACCGCCAGTAGTAGTAAAATAGGAAAGTAGGTTTGCATGTAATAGGTTTATATTGTCGCCGTGCTTGTGACCAACCATTACGTTGATGTAAAAATAGTCTCACTAGTAGTGTTTGACTGTACATTAGTAACAATAGCCAGAATCATTCACAGAGCACTGAAAACCGATAATACACACACGCATACTCGTACGCACATGCTTACGCATATCACACATGCTTGCACACGACACCCACCCACCCCCACCCACCCACCCACACACGCACACACACATACACACACACACTCGAACCCACGCACATCGTTAAATCATCGTACACCGCACTCTCAAGTACACGCAAACACTCAATCAAGCACCGCACATTAAATAACACTCTAAATTAAGATATGGTAGGATACCTTATTGCCAAAATTCGTGTCCCATCAATGTGCAGTGTTACGAAATGCGCATTTTATTGTAACGAATCTGTAACTGTAGCCTGACTTGCACGCCCAAGTTTTTCTGTTGTAGCTACGCATAAAGGGGGGGGGGGGGGGGGGGAACACGAGCCCTTTCGTTTGATTTAGACTACAACGATTGATTATAAATTCCTTACTCAATAATGATGTAAATTACGCGCCTATTGCGGCGCAAATAACCCTCGCCATACACATTGTATATCTGTAAGACAGTGTATGTAATAATTAAGAAATTAATTTGTCACTCTATTTTTTATATATTTTTTCCTCTCCATCACTCTTGTTTTGTTGTTGTTGTTTTTTTTTTTTTTTTGTTTGTCTTCTTTTTTCATTATCCGTTAACATTTAATTGCAGAATGAACAGTGTATTTTCTTCTAGAGAGACAGCCTTGAGAGAGACTGGATTGGAAGACGGTCGCTTGTTGTTATTGTATACCGCACATAACTACACATCCTTCCTGGGCTTGTTTTTGTTTTGCGTTCTCGTGGGAACAGTTACATAAAATGGCGAATGATTTGTGTATTTATAGAGCCAGGATTGGATGTTTTTACAATAGAACGGTCAATAATCATGACAAAGTATTTTTTCGTAAATTATCAGTGATCTCATTTTATATTCTATGCTGCATGAGAAACCATAATCAAGTAACGATAGCCCTATTCTTTTTCCTTTTTGCTGAGCAGACAACTGCTGTTGAAAACACAGGGCATCCCACATCTTTTTTCATTCGGAACCGCAAGAAAATAGATTACAGTTATCAAGTTTGTCATCTAGTTTGTTACAATTGCTTCTCTTACACTCAGGAGATATCGAATCTAACCCAGGCCCTACCCCTAATTATGAAATTAAAATAATTCATCTCAATGCAAGAATATACCTAAACACATATCGGACATTGAAACCGAATGCAATAAATATGATATTATTACATGTTCTGAGACGTGGCTAGCTCCGCATCATACTAGTGCTCAAACAGACTTACTACATTTCCATCCACCGATTAGACTAGACCGACCGTCAAACCAGTGGTGGTGGAGTAGCCATATATGTGAAACGACACTTATTCTGTAAGCACAGACCCGATCTTCATGTACCCGGTCTTGAAGCTATTTGGACTGAAACCAAAATTAACAAGGAAACCATGCTTATAGGTTCATTCTACCGACAACCGAGTGCCACCGTTGACTATTGGGATTTAATCAGACAAAGCTTTTGGAATGTAAATAACACTGGTTTAAAATTTATTGCCTTTGGGGACTTCAACTCCGACTTCAACTTCCCAAGCAAGCACTTAGTTGATATACTCCATATGTTTCAGTTGCACCAGCTAACTAATTCTGACACTAGAATAACTCCGACAAGTAGTACATGTATTGATCTTTTCATAACCCAGACGCCCCAAGTTATTAAAAGTATAGAGGTTTTGCCGGAAATATGTAGTGACCACTGTGTGCCATGTGCAACAGTGATCAATAACACCAATACTAATTATAGTTTCAAAAGAACATTATACAATTATGACAAATTAGATTTCACTAAATTCTGCAACATGCTGTCTCGTATAGACTGGGCCGATGCTATGCAAAATGGATCCACTGACGACTGTGCTGAACATTTTAATACTATATTTTTCGAAGCCGCCTGGAATTGCATGCCTGTAAAAACCGTCAAAATTCGCTCTAAAGATGCTGCTTGGATAAATGAAGACATTCGCTGGACTATAAAACAGAGATATAGGTTGTTTAAAAAAGCAAAACGCAGCGATAAAGACGAAGACTGGCGAGCTTATCGGACTTATAGAAACTTAGTAACCGCTAAGATTAGAGACAGAAAACTGGAATATTTAAATGAACTTGATTTAAAGGCATCTGACCCAAAACAGTTCGGTACTAAGGAATGGTGGAAACTGGTAAAACAATTTATGAATAAAAAAGGCATATCCGACGACATTCCTCCCACCTTCTTCAATGGTACTTTGTATTCTTCCAGCGAAGACATGGCCAACGTACTGAATGATTATTTTATTCAACAATCGACATTAGACAATCGAAACGAAAATACTCCAAATGTAGAGTACACCGATTCTGAAATTACTGATATTATACTTACGCACGCTGACGTACATAGTGTAATAAAAAAAAAAAAAGACAAATTAAAGGCAAAGGGCCCGATATGATTCATAACAAATTGCTGATAGCTACAGTTGACATTATTATAGAACCCTTAACCATCCTGTTTAACCGCTGTTTGAATGAAGGTATCTTCCCAAACATTTGGAAGATTGCTCAGGTAACACCACTACATAAAAAAGGACCCGAAAATCTGTGTAATAATTATCGTCCTATTTCGCTGTTAAGTTGTGTAGGCAAGGTCTTAGAACGATGTGTTCACAGCCGTGTGTTGAATTATTTGAAGGTTAATAATATTATTACTCAATCCCAGTCAGGATTTATGCCAGGAGATTCAACAGTTAACCAACTCACATCAATATATCATGACCTATGTACATCATCGATCAAGGAATGACTACACAATCCATTTTTTTCGACATTTCCAAAGCCTTCGATCGAGTGTGGCACAAGGGATTATTGAAAAAAATAGAAGCAGTTGGTATAAGAGGCAATTTGGCATTATGGTTTCAAAACTATTTACAAAATCGCAAACAAGCCGTTGTTATAAAAGGTAAAAAGTCTGAATACAAAACAGTACCTTCTGGAGTTCCACAGGGGTCTGTGTCAGGCCCCATGTTATTTCTCATATATATAAACGACATAACCAAAAATATTGAATCTGTTATAAAACTTTTTGCGGATGACACAAGTGTGTCACTTGCATTGAAAGACCCCGACAGAAGAGCAGCAATTTTAAATTCTGACTTGGAAAAAATTAACAGCTGGGCGAAACGATGGAAAGTTAATTTTAATGAAGAAAAAAACTGAACTGCTAACATTTAAGAAAGACAACCTTCCAGTTTACTCACTGTCATTTGGAAATATTGTTCTCGAAGACAAGGAATGTCAAAAGCACTTAGGTCTGACTTTTCAAAGTAACTGCAAATGGGAAAAGCATATAAACAGTATTATTAGAAAAGTAACCCTTCTTATTTCATGTTTACGTTCCTTTAAGTACAAGCTGTGCCGAAAAGCCTTGGATACTATGTACAAATCTTTTATATTACCACAGTTTGACTATGCTGACATTGTTTGGGATAATTGTTCTGGAACACTTTCAAACATGCTCGAAAACCTGCATTTGGAAGCTATAAGAATTATT
>OY757541.1:214557-215557 GCA_963584105.1 Alviniconcha strummeri
GAAGGCGGGAAGGGGGGGGGGGGGTGAAACCGAATGAACACGAAGGTCAAACAAAGAAGATATTCCTGGCTGTTAGTGCAGCATGCCTCGACATTATTCCGATCTTCTCCGTTTGTAGTGTCCGTTTGTGCGCTTGTAGTGTCATTTCGGGTAAGGATGACACGACTTGAAGATACTACACATGCATGTCTGTGTGTGCGCTTCCTCTCGTCACTCCCGTCACTCCGATTTGGGGGAGGGGGGGGGGAGGGAAGTGGGGGTGTTTTTTAGTGTCGTGCCCAGACTCGGAGTGGCGGAGCGACGGGGACAGGGCGGGGTGGGAGAGTGGTGGAGGGAGTGTATGGTTACAGTAAGCGTGGTAGAGTGGAGACTCATTTGCCAAACTGACTCACTGATTACAATAAGCTTGATAAGAGTCAAAGTGGAGACTCATTTGCCAAACTGACTCACCCGTCCGCTGAGGCGCTCCCGCCGCCACTGTTCCATCCCGAGCAGCAAACTACCAGCGCAGCCATCTCCACCACCACATGGGATCGACATCATGCAGACAGTTTGCAGTTCCAGGCGAGCCATCCAGCAAAGCCTCAACGCCGTGGAGTAGAGTTACAACGTTTCATACCCCAGTGGTGTAGCTATCTGCCGTCCCACTGAGTTACAACGAACTCTGTTTATAAACAAATATATAAATAAATAACAACAAAGAAACAAAACAAAGCATGTCCTAGAATATACGTATGTGCTTAACTCAAGCCTGTGTAGTCTTCAGATATTTATAGATCTACCTTTCGTTACCCAGTATGTTCTTTCACTTCATGTTCATATCACATTTATTATGAAATGTTGAATGCACCATTGCCACATGTCCTCGGATGCCCGATGTATGTCTTTGTAATAACATAAAAAATTAATAACAAAATAATTTAAAAAACATTAAAAAACGAAAAACTCGGAACAAAAACCTTCATCGATTCGGGCCTCACAAGAAACGTGACTTCTCCTC
>OY757541.1:215757-311876 GCA_963584105.1 Alviniconcha strummeri
TCCTATTACTGGTCAAAGAGCCACCAGGAAAGTTGTGCATAAGTGTACACTGTGACCTCAACAATGAAGATAGCTAAACAATCTTTTTGCATGACACTCCAGCTCTATGACGCATCATGACACAGTTTTCTCACAAAATGTTCAGCAGTGTTGAAGACACTGTCCAGACAAACGTGGCCTGGACCTTGACAAAGCAATCCAAGTTTTTCACAAAACCATTTGGCCTATGATGCAGAATAAAAATATTGGTTGCAAAAACTCAGCAGTTCCAAAGGTATCGTCAAAATATATTTTGATGATATAGTACAAGCTTTTAATGTTTTATTGTGGCCCCACCTTTGAAGACAGCAAGCCAATCTTTCTGCTTTTGGTTCATAATAATGCGTCACAAGATGTGAAGATGCTGCTTGAACAAATGCTCATTAAAATATTATTACTTTGAGCTTGATGCTGAAAAAACAAATCAAATCTTTCAAAAAGACACCCCAGCTGATAATAAACTACCATAAATCTAAATTTATCCGCATGGTAGACACAGTCATATTTTGATATAAAAACCCTCATTGTGACGTTGACTTTGAAGATAGCAAAGGGTTATTTCTGCATCATGCTCTGGCTCATAGTGATACACCATAGTGCCAAAAGGTTAAGCTATTTTGTTATATATACTTTGTTTTACCTAGGCTTAAAATGATTTGGTAAAACTTAAAACAATGACAACCTGTACCTGACATATCCGGTTCCATTGGTGCTTTTTTCCCTTTTGTCATCAAGCTGCAAAAGAATGCTGAAATTATTTTCTTTTTACTGAAAATAATACATAATCATATATATAACAATGTGCTAATTACTTCCCCAAAATGCCTGTCAGTCAGAAAAGTATGACTACATGGTTGTGAAGACAAATATTAAGAATCATTCTCAAGAACTCATAACTACTGGCAAATGACAGTATAAAACTGTAATATCAATATGAATTAGAGGCCAGAATGACCTCTACTTATGCAGTGATTCTCAATACAGATTAGAGGCCAGAATGACCTCTACTTACGCAGTGATTCTCAACACAGATTAGAGGCCAGAATGACCTCTACTTATGCAGTGATTCTCAATACAGATTAGAGGCCAGAATGACCTCTACTTATGCAGTGATTCTCAACACAGATTAGAGGCCAGAATGACCTCTACTTATATATGCAGTGATTCTCAATACAGATTAGAGGCCAGAATGACCTCTACTTATGCAGTGATTCTCAATACAGATTAGAGGCCAGAATGATCTCTGCTTTTGCAGTGATTCTCAATACAGATTAGAGGTCAGAATGACTTCTACTTATGCAGTGATTCTAAAACAGTCATGTTTTCTTTGACTTTTAACATAATTGCTTACAATTCAGATGGTTATAATAAAACAATCAAGCTTTCTTTGCCCTATAACCGTTTATTATTCTGATGGTTGTAATTCAGGTGCAACTATCTATTGATAAAAAGAATACAAGTCTAGACTAAATAAAAACAACAGTACCACCACACTGTGTTAAAAACTTTCAGTTTTCTTGAAACCTTTCTCAGTGAACTGAGATTGAATAATGCTGAGTGTGGCAAAAACATGTAAGTACATGTACATGTGTAAGTAAATGTAACCCAGTTCACTACATCTCTCTCTTTTGTGACTAAAAAATGCTGGATGTCAGAAATAAACATGTATCACCAGCATCACTAAAAGGTGGCGTGGTTCTCTCTCTCTCTGTGACCGAAGAATGATGGGTGTCACTAATAAATACACAACACTTGATCAGTTTGGCAAAATATGTGATTTCTGGCCAGTGATATGGAGACCGATTCTTCTTTCAGGTACAGATTCATTAGGATTCGGCTCAAATTAATCATTATCACATTTTGTGAATTTTATTCACAGACAGGTTACTACCGATTATAAGGCACATGGATCAGATTTTAGGGTGAAAAAGTATGGCCTTACAGACTGAATATTACAGTGGCTTATGCATTCAATTTGTCATCCAGAGTCCACCCTTCACTGACTGGACTTGCAGTGCATGCTGGGGAGGAGCGCAGAGCCCTGGATGAGATGAGACAGAGTTGCAAGTAGACCTAGTGTTGAGTGATGCAGCAGCCACAGTGAGCCATAACTTGTTCCATTGGTATTCAGTCATTTTGCATATGGTGATGCAGTGATGTGGCTAAAATGTGTATGGCACCCACAACATGCAATATTTATGCAAACATTTGCAATGAGTGCAACTCCTGAAAGGATAAAGATATTTTACTTGTCAGTGTTTACAGGCCAAACCAGGATACCCCTGCCTTTTGAAAAGGTCTAAACAGAAATAATTAAAGATACCAAAGCCATCACATAATTACAGTAGATGACTGGAATTTATTCTTGGACCCCAAATTAGACAGTTCTAAACACACAAACAACCTGAAAGCCAAAGTGTCTGAGGAAAATATGATATTAGAACTAGGTTTAACTCACTTTTGGAGAAGGCTGACCTCAACTATAAATGTTATACATAGAGAAATACATAACCCTGTAAGCAAAGTAAGTAACTAACTTAGTAAATAACTTGTTTTATGCTCAGTCAACCAGTATGTTTATATCAGGGCAATTAAGCAAAGTAGAATGGATTATATTATACCCTCTGATGACTTACTCTGGAATTTTGAAGATGCAGACAAGCTTCCTAGTTATTGTTCTGACCATTCAACTGTTACCCTTATGCTCACTTAGGAAAAGAAATTGAACAAAATACCTTTTGGAAATTTAATTGCTCACCATTGAAGGATAAAGAATACATGGAAGAAATAAATGATGATGGCTACAGATGGCTTTAGAGCAGGATGTTTTTAGTGTTTTTTGGAAACAACTTGGGCCATTTGTAGTTAGACTCTAAATCAGAGCTTTAAATAAGGCATCCAAAGATGGCCAACTATCCACAATTCAAAAGGAAGGTGCTATTACTTGTATTCCCAATGGCGACAAATCTAGAGATGATAAGCACTCTTTATAAAAACATGAAGTCAGTGGTAACAGAGAATGGACAGAGTCCTGTCACAGGTATCAGACAGGACACAGTACAGAGACAGCTCTCACCCATATCACCAATGACCTACTAGCCAAGATGGATGAAGGAAAGATCTCTATGGTTGTGTTGCTTGACCTGTCAGCAGCCTTCGACACCACTGACCATGAGATCCTCTCAGCATGACTGCATTTTGTACTTTGGTGTCGACGGTTGAGGTCATATATTACTGGTAGAATGCAGTTTGTCTCTGTACTTGGACATGATTCAGAACCCGTCCCACTGTCACTCGGTGTCCCTCAAGGGTCTATTCTTGGCCCAGTCTTGTTTATCATGTACACTAAACCCCTCTCTGATTTGATTGCCAAGCACCCAGTAAAGCACCAATCCTTTGCTGATGATACGCAACTGAACACTTCCTTTGATTCATGCAACATCGATAGTGCTGTTGAGATCATTCAGCATTGCACAAAATATTAATGACATACAGAGCTGGATGGTCCAAAATAAACTACAAATGAACGAAGGTAAAACCAAAGCTCTTCTTGTAGCTACCTCCAGCTCTGACAAAGACCTACCTACATCCATACAAATAGGTTCTAGTGTTGTGCCACTTGTGAAAAGTGTTAGAAACCTTGGTGTTATTCTTGACTGGAGATTGTCCGTGAAAGAACACTTAAACAAAGGGTGCCAGATGGCTTACTGGGAGCTCCGGAGGATTTCCTCAATCAGACAGTACTTGACAGAGGATGCAGCCAAAACCCTAGTAGTATCCCTTGTCCTGTCTCACTTAGACTACGGTAACTGTCTCCTTGCGGGCGTCCCTGAATGTCTTCTACATAAACTATAAAAAAATCCAAAATGCATCTGCCAGATCAAGTCTTCCCAACAAGAACACACTAAAGCACTCCTCAAAGCATTACATTGGTTACCAATCTCTGACTGTATAACATACAAACTGTCCTGCATGTGTTACAACTCCATCACTGCCTCCACCCCTCAATACCTTGCTGACCTTTTACAAATCTACACACCATCCTGTACTTTACAGTCTACTGCAGACACACGTAAACTGAAGATCCCTCTGTTCAAGAAGAAATACTCAAGCCAGGGATCTTTCTCCTATCAGGGTCCCGTAACCTGGAATAATCTGCCTTTCTCCATCCACCACACACACACTCCTCATTTAAGTCACAACTGAAAACCCACTTGTTCTCCCAAATTGTTACCTTCCAATAGAACCCAGTTTTTGTTGCTCTTTGTATCTGATTTGCAATTATGAGATATTTTGATGGTCCATGTATTGCTGCACTGCATGCATGTCTGGGTTGCACTGGTTGTTCCGGGATGTGTGCATGTTTGCCTGCACTTTGCTGTTGGCGTTGGATCGTCTGGTGTATGCATGTTTCATGTACTGATTCTGATGTCCATTCTTGTTTTGAATTGTGAAGTGCTTTGAGCCAGTCTAGTTGGATTAGGCACTATATAAGAGTTATGTATTATTATAACTCAATGGTTTACAGTAGAGCGTGGGTGTTGACAGGGCAACCTGATATCACCACACATATCTGTGTTGAAATTTAAGCAATTATGATTTGAGAAGACAGCAACATCACAGGTATTTGGATAAACAAAGTAGAACCCAAAACATCTCAACAATGAGAAGGAACAAAAAAAAATCATTTGAAAAATTAATAGATGCAATTAACATATTTGGAAAAAGTGTCTGGTCTGTTTTTGAAAAAAAAAACTTCACCTGCCACAATGGTGTGACCAGGGAGAGAGGTCTCTTGAGAATCCAGGCAAGGGGCCTACCATAGGGGGAACCATCCCTTGGCTCAGGGGTTACACTTGGTGTAATCAGGGAGTAAATATTATGAACAAGTTCCTTCTACCTTGTCCATGGAGGTACATGGAGCAGTCAAAAGAAGTCTCAGGCCCAACTGTGAATCCAAGCACAGGGATGCCATGCTAGAAAAAAACTGTTGCATGGCACAGTGGTTTCATCCCATGGTGTGAGCAGGGAGAGAAGTCTCCCAACTGTGAATCCAGGTATGGGACCTACCACTGGGGACACTGTTGCTTGGCACAGGGGATACATCTGGCAGCATAATCAGGGAATGAAGACTGCCAGTATGAAGAAGGCCTTGTCCCTTTCATTGGCAGTCATCCAAGTCTTGGCCCGACTTTGAATCTAGGTAAAGGGCCTCCATGGTCGAAAGACAAGCTGTCGCTTGGCACAGTGGTGTAATGGGAGAGCCGTGTAAGCTAGCTTGAGTTACAGGCCCTGAGTCCCCCTACCCATTCTCTCATGTCGGACGCTGCCTGCCAGTGAGTAGCCAGTACAGTATAAAAGATCCTGCCTCCCCAGTTTCTGCGATTCTGAGTAAGTGACTTGTGCTGAAAAGAGCAAGCTTTAGTTATTGGAGTTAGAGACCTGTGCTGCAAATTGCAGGCACATGTTTAGTTAAACGACTTGTGCTGCAAAGTGCAAGGTTTAACTGTTTGTTTTCCCTGTGCTGCAAAGTGCAAGGTTTAACAGTTTGTTTTCCCTGTGCTGCAAAGTGCAATGTTTAACTGTTTGTCTGTTTTCCCTGCGCTACAAAGTGTAGGTATGCATGCTTAGTTAATAGTCACATGCTGCTAAATGCAGGTATACACGCTTAGTTAACAATCACATGCTGCAAAGTGCAGGCATACATGCTTAGTTAACAGTCGCATGCTGCAAAGTGCAGGCATGCATGCTTAGTTAACAGTCGCATGCTGCAAAGTGCAGGCATGCATGCTTAGTTAACAGTCACATGCTGCAAAGTGCAGGCATGCATGTTTAGTTAAGTCTCATGCTGCAAAGTGCAGGTATGCATGCTTAGTTAACAGTCTCATGCTGCAAAGTGCAAGTTTTAATTAAGTCAGTGTTTGTCTATTTTCCCTGGGCTGCAAAGAGCAGGTATGCATGTTTAGTTACTGAACAGTCTTGTGATGCAAAGTGCAAGCCTTAGTTAAGCGTTTGTTTGTTTTCCCTGTGCTGCAACAGGCAGGTATGTGTGTTTAGTTAACAGTCTTGTGCTGAAAAGTGCAAGCTTTAATTAAGTGTTTATTTGCCTCTCCTGTGCTAAAAAGTGCAGACATACTTAAGTGCATGTTTCGTGAATAGACTTGTGTTGCAAAGTGCAAGCTGAGGTGGTAACCTTACTTAACTGCATGCAAAGTGCTACACCGACTTTCGTATGGGGCCAAAAGGGTGCAGCTTACTTTCCTGGGTAATTGGTACTGAGCCTATGCGAGTAGCTGAGCTAGCTATGGTTTAGTGTGTAGGTTAGGCATAGTCATGTTTGGTTTGGCCTTGTGTTTGTTGTATATGTACTATGCAGTAATGCAAATAAAATCATGTATGTTTCTTTATTTTGTTCATCTGTATAATGGGAGTGAGAGTATGTACGGAGATGGAGTGTGGTCAGTGTGCATGTCTGTGAGTATGCCTCAGTATTTTTGTCACGCTGGTACATGTGGACAACTCCTGTCTCCCCAATTCTTTGTCTAATGTCTGTTTTAATTGGCATATGTGCAAAGTAAAATGCCACACCTACCTCTGAGGAACAGACAAGTGACCAAACACTGATACAGGGTTTTCCTGGATACCAAGGTCAGTCGATTGTAGTGATTTTGAACAAAATATATGGAATATTGAAATGCACACTACATAAAGAAGACTAGAGATAATTATTTATTCCACTGTGAGTAACTCTCCTTGGCAATCTCCAGCCTCCCCCTGAACCTAAAAGAGGAACAGGCTTCATCCAGCAGCGTGACCAGGGAGAGAAGTCTCTAGACTGTGAATCCAGGTAGGGGGCCTACCACTGGAGAAACTGTGCTTGGCTCTGGGGTTACAACAGGTGACATAATCAGGGAGCATAGACTACAGAGAGGTCCTAGAAGTAAGTCCCCTACAATCCCACTATACATCCAGAATGCCTGGGCACACTTAAACACAGACTGCCTGGGCACACTTAAACCACAGACTGTCTGGGCACACTTAAACCACAGACTGCCTGGGCACACTTAAACCACTGACTGTCTGGGCACACTTAAACCACAGACTGCCTGGGCACACCTAAACCACAGGCATGGAATCATATTTGTGTCACTTGAAATGATGTATAATTATTGACATAATGTATGTTATGTTATTTAGTGGGTTAAATAAATTTATAAACTTCCACCTTGTTTGAACTTTTGTCATAAACCATCCATAACTTTACTTCAGAAAAGCAATCCTGCATTCTTTAGACAGTGGCCTGGCCTTTGGAAAGCGCTTTGTCTTTGGGGATTGAACCCTGCCAAGACATACAAGGGTACACAGACTTAAGTATGCAACACAAGCCTTACCACCAAGAGGTCCATTTTTCCAGTCTGTGAAGTGACAACTAGCCTGGAGGCATTGCGTTCTGTCAGATTTGCAGGAGCAAAGGCCTGCAAGCCAGTGGCAGCACATGACACTCTCACATCCTTTACGCCCGATGCTACCCTTTGATATTCAGTTTTCTGCAATGAGAACGGTTTGTCAAAATCAGCGTTTGCATGCACAGAATCTAACCCCAACCTCATAAGGGGTGTGCGTGTGAACATGTGTATTCTTTTAAATTACATAAATGTGAATTACCTTTCAGCCCAATATTCATTTATCCATCCATGTTATATAGGTCTACAGTTATTGTGTATACTCATATCTCCATCTTGGGGTTTCTGGGGGAGTTGTCTGTGAACTGTATCGTTGTGTAAATGCTTGAAAATATATATATATATATGACACATATAAACTTCTGCAGAGTTCACAGCACCAGATAGATACAAATGCTCCCACAAGCTAAAACTACAAAAGCATGCATTCATTCAAGAACACAAAGATACAGATATACACTCACAACTAGAAGAGTAGATACCTAGGCATGCATGCATGTGAAGTAAAAGCACAAAGAATGTGATGTTTGCCATTCTCTTTCTCTTTTTATACATTTTTCAGTTTATGTTAGGCTTGCAAAGTTTTATAAGACCAAACACAAATGAAGTGTTTTTTGGCACTTTTTTGTCACTTCAATACCAAGCCAATTCATCACTAGTCTTCTGCACTCCAGGAGTGGTAGGTTTGAACTCGCTCAAAAACCAGGCACAACATTGTTACCTGTCCCACAGCCTGGTATACAAAACACAAACAAACAAAAAGAAGAAGAAAAGGAAAAGGAAGATGAAAAAGATAGGAAAACATTGCAATGCAGAGTTGTTCATACAGGTAAAAATCAAACAGTAGGTACAGTTTTCCCAGTTGCCTCTGTAAACTTTATGAAAATTATAGACATACAAGGAAAAAACATTAACATTTTGCACACAATGGTTGAAAGTACTATTATTGTGACTGCTGCATACTGAACCAGGTAATGTAACCTGTGATGGTTGCCTTGCCTACCAGTCGAGGTGCTTGGTCATTTCCCTCGACTCTGGCATGTCCAGGGGAGGACATCCACAGGAATTTTGGATGGTGAATGCTGAACACTGACACATGCCATTTTGGGCTTCCCATTCCACTTTTCTTTTTTGTCCCATTTTTGTAGTAAGCTCATTGAATCTGTGAGGATGATGGCACATGTGGTCTGACAGTGACCTCTTGAGGCAATCCAGGGTGGGTGACTGCTTCACCTCCATTGTCAGGCTGGAGGCTGAGACTGTAGGCAGCAATGTCTTCATGGGATGCACTGCACTGCCACACCTTGTTTAACAATAAAGCCCTGACTGGCATTTGGTGACCCAGCCATCAGTGTAAACTAGGAGATCCTGCCATTTACTGTTGTTTTTTGATGAAACGCTTGCCTGCTGGCCATTCTCAAAAATTCTTTTCCAAATTTTCTGGCAAGAATGTCTCACAGAACTGCCAGAATCAGTTTGGGTACCTTTCCCACTCCTTGGTTTGCTTGAGCTCTGTTAGCTGGCATACTTGCACTGAGTCATCTGCTTTCAGTCTCTCACAGCTTCACAGAATGGGTTGTGGGGATTTTTGACAGCACTGAAGTATGCTTTGATCTGCTTCACATTTTTGTCAAGAACCTCATGGTCTCAGCGTGTGTGTGTCCTTAGTTGCTGCCTGTATGACTCTCATTGCCTTGTATTGCACTCTGTCTAGCTCTAGCAGATTTGTATGTGACATTGCTGGGAGGCCTAATCCCTAATCAATGACACCAGGCCCCCTGCTCTGCTACAGCAGGATGTGATGGCCCATATGTAGATAGGAGTAAATGCTTAGATGATTAACTGCATTTATCTTCTAAATGGTAACAAAAAACAAAAAAGCATGTGTGGAGCACAATGAATAGACCAGCCAGCCAGCCTAAGTGCATTTAACTTATAGGCTTATTTTCTATGTTTAAGCAGCCTACACACTGTATAAGAATGGCAGGTCTGTTAGTGTTACTGCCATTACCAACAGAGACGACTATTGAAAAAACAATTATATGTATGAACCAATGCCATCCAAGACCATAAATTATTCAAGAAAATTTGCATTCACACATCAAGACACATCATAATCAACAAAGAAGACAGCGAAGAGGAGACAGGAAAATCTTGAATGGAAAGTGGTTATTGGATCATTAATGTAATGTTACAATTGTAAACTTTTGATTAAACTAATAAGGCTGTTGTCATGCAGTGTCTAGTAAGTTTCAAGTTTTTGACGTCATACGTGTTACACAGTTGGAAAACCACAGGACTTTCCTGAACTAAAAATAAACACAAAAAACTATTTTGGAGCCTGTTGATGACTTGTGCACTAGGAGAGCCAGACTTATGGACTGTTCAGCAAATCTTGATTAGGGGCTGTAGCCGGAGAGCTGTGTAAGCTAGCTCCAGTTATGCCCCCCCCCCCTCCCCCCCCTGGAGTTCCCTCACCCCTTCTCTCCAGTCTGACGCTGCATGCCAGTGACTGGCCGGTGCATGGTGGTATAAAAGACAGTGCCTGCCCAGTTTCTGTACCATGTGCTGAAAAGTGCTGGTCAACCCCACTTTATCCCCCGAGTCTACATGCTGAAAAGTGTGTTGCTCTTCCCTTAGTTATCAGAAGACTTGTGCTGCAAAGTGCAAGCATTAGTTAAGTTTATGTTTGTCTGTATACATGTGCTGCAAAGTGCAGGTATGCATGATTAGTTAAGACTTGTGCTGTGAAGTGTAAGCATTAGTTAAATTTATGTTTGTCTGTCTACCTGTGCTGCGAAGTGCAGGTGAGCATGATTATAGTTAAGAGACTTGTGCTGTGAAGTGCAAGCATTAGGTACGTTTGTCTGTCTACCTGTGCTGCAAAGTGCAGGTATGCATGATTAGTTAAGAGACTTGTGCTGTGAAGAGCAAGCATTAGGTACATTTGTCTGTCTACCTGCGCTGCAAAGTGCAGGTATGCATGATTAGTTAAGAGACTTGTGCTGTGAAGAGCAAGCATTAGATAAGTCAGTGCAAAGGTGCAACTTATTTTTGTAGGTAACTGGTACTGAGCCTATGCGGGTAGCTAAGTTGGCTATGGTTTAGTGCGTAGGTTAGGCATAGTCATGTGTCAGTTTGGTTTGTTCATGTGTTTACTGTATGTGCGACATGCCGGTAATGTAAATAAAAACTGTATGCATTTCTTTGATCTGTCACTATAATAGGAATGAGAGTATGTACTGAGACGGAGCATGATCAGTGTGCGCATCTGTGTGTGCCTCAGTGTTTTCATCATGTCGGTACATGTGTACAACTTCTGTCTCTCTTTTGTCTAGTGTCTGTTTTAAGTGGCATATGTGCATAGTGAAGCAGCGCACCTACCTCTGGGGAGCAGACAAGCAACCAACTAACACATTTTTTTTCTAGATACCAAGGTCAGTCAATTGTAGTGGTTTTGAACACAACGCGAGGAAAACTGAAATGCATACTACCTGGAGAAGACTAGAGACAACTGTTTATTCCAGTGTGTCTCTCATTGGCAATCTCCAGCCTCCCCCTAAACCTAAAATGAGGAACGGGCCGCAGGTCCGGTTACAGGGCTATCTATCTTTGTTTGCTCATTAATGATTATACATCTAGATCCAGGGTGTGTTTTGGTTTGATCACTCCCTTCAACTTGTAGAATTGCCAGAACCTGCATCAGCGTTATTCTAGCGCTGAGCCAAACATTGGAGCTTTTTCATTAAGATTCTTTTGCTTCACATACTACCTGTTTGAACTGCTCAGTTTGGGTGTCTCTTACAGTTTTCAGTCTTGGGTGTGGGTCTGGTTGAGTTCCTGCTTTCTGCCAATTTTTCACGTCTAAACTTTCCAAGTCTCACTGTCCTACCACAGGAGTTGCCTTTTGCTTTTTTAAGTCTCTTGTACTTTGTGTTCTTGGCTTCTGCTTGCACAGGTTTAACACTTTGTCAGTACCTGAGTTTTCGTACCTGGAGGGATTATGTTACTTGATGTCTTTACTTTATGGACCAGACTAATTTTTTCAGGAAGTCCCAGCTCACCTTAGTGGCTGCAGTGCCTGGGTGTACGTGTGTACTGATCAGGACCAGACTCTCATGTCTTTGGCTGCAGTGCCTGGGTGTACGTGTGTACTGATCAGGACCAGACTCTCAAGTCTTTGGCTGCAGTGCCTGGGGGTACGTATGTACTGATCAGGACCAGACTCTCATGTCTTTGGCTGCAGTGCCTGGGTGTACGTGTGTACTGATCAGGACCAGACTCTCATGTCTTTGGCTGCAGTGCCTGGGTGTACGTGTGTACTGATCAGGACCAGACTCTCATGTCTTTGGCTGCAGTGCCTGGGTGTACGTGTGTACTGATCAGGACCAGACTCTCATGTCTTTGGCTGCAGTGCCTGGGTGTACGTATGTACTGATCAGGACCAGACTCTCATGTCTTTGGCTGCAGTGCCTGGGTGTACGTATGTACTGATCAGGACCAGACTCTCATGTCTTTGGCTGCAGTGCCTGGGTGTACGTATGTACTGATCAGGACCAGACTCTCATGTCTTTGGCTGCAGTGCCTGGGTGTACGTATGTACTGATCAGGACCAGACTCTCATGTCTTTGGCTGCACCACTGTATAGTGGGGAAACTATGTTTTGTAGGCCCTTGCGAATCACAATCCGTATCGCCATGCTTGTGGATGAGCAGAAAGTCAGTCAGTTCTAGCAGCTTTCTGGGCAAAACAAGAGACAAATTCCTCTAGAACTGCTCCTCACCTGCTGGCACTAGCACACTTCCAGGGAAAGATCCTGAAGTAGTCCCTTGACAAACGTTTGGACATTATCTTGTTGTGTCCAAGGCTTCCACAGCCAGACTTTCCCTTTCCACCTCTCTCTCCTCATTTATTTGTGTTTGGGGGATCTCAACTGATGTCAAGGCCAGCATGCAATCCCCATAGTAATGGCAAGATCTTGTTTTTGGTATTTTTTGTTTTGTTTTTTCGATTCACTGCATGTGTGCTCAATAGTCAATGTCCTTTTGATTTAAAAAAAAAAATTCAAGACAAAATAAAGATACAAAGAATCGTTATGTGCTCATCAACAAGCTGTAGCTTATACGCGATGAGCTCATTATATTATAGTTGGAAAAAACGCACAATGTAAGGCGGACTAATGTCCTTTTGGAGAGAGGGAGTCCACCCTGCAGAGAACCAACTGCATTAATATCTGAGGAGGTAAACATTACTGTTGATGTCAGTGTGTGAGACTACTGGGAATTATTTTAGGCAGAAACACACATCCAAGTTAATAAGCATCTTCCATCAGTGCTTTCACTTATGTAAATCCCTAATGATCAGAAATGGCAGAACCCTCAAACCACCCTTTGAAGCAACATGCAAAAATCCATATCCTTTCTTAATTCTGCAAATAAGTTTATCACAAATGTTATGCTGTGATGGTATTATACCACTGAGAATATAACTTACACCAAAAGGTGGTACATTGCCTTCAAAAAAAGGGCTTGGGTCACCATGGACGTTGATTTTGCAGTCCATGGTGTTGATGATGGTATAGCCAGACTGGCCAGCCTCCAGGGGGTCCTCGTTGGAATGCTGCAACAATGACGACCCTCTCGATTAACACCACACATGTGGCCTGTTTGCAGAAGACAGTGTAGTCCTACTGCAAGACAAAGAGTCAACTAAGAATACAAATGTTAAGACAGATAACATTCACAATAATTGTAATTCATTTTCCCATGAACTTGAAATGTGACCAAGGTCACAAAAACTGGAGTGAACAGGTAAGGCCCAAATGAGGTTATCGTCAAGTCATGCAAACTTCTCAACCTCTCACTTGAATGTTGAACACAAAGATGAGAAGCAAATACTCAGTTGACTCTCAAAATGGAAACTAAAACTTATTGTCTCCCCCAAACTGCCACAATAAAGACACCAACCTCAGTCATGTTTCAAAACACTGATTAATCACCCACACCCACACACACACACAATCTCTCTCTCTCTCTCTCTGTGTGCAAAGAACACAGAAGTAGACAAAAAATGTCTTTGAAGTACAGATATGCATGAAATAGATCACACATTTTCTTTGGCAAAGTAATTTTAAGGAGTGGGGTATGTGTTGCGCTAACTTGTTCTGAACCTTATATAGGCATGTCAGAGTAATATTTGTTTCTTGCTTTTTAAAGTTACTAACCAATTACAATTAATTAGTAATCTGTGTCATATGTTATGTAGACACCATTACAAGTACAAAAGAATATAACAATCACACACTTGAACCATTGACTAATAACTTTAATAAACAAGTATATTCATTACAAAAGCAATGTTCTGTCCCCATTTTCTTGACTGGAACCAGTATTGACCCCAGTCTGAGACATCAGGATGGCCAAGAGTGGCAGCAACCTGGTCCACAGTCACCCAGGCCACATCCTGTCTGAGACATCAGGATGGCCAAGAGTGGCAGCAACCTGGTCCACAGTCACCCAGGCCACATCCTGTCTGAGACATCAGGATGGCCAAGAGTGGCAGCAACCTGGTCCACAGTCACCCAGGCCACATCCTGCCTGAGACATCAGGATGGCCAAGAGTGGCAGCAACCTGGTCCACAGTCACCCAAGCCACATCCTGTCTCATGCCCTGAGTAAAAGCAAAAATACATTTTCATGGTGTCTTACCCCATCTTGTGATGATGTATCATCAAACTAATTTGGGTTGTAAAAGTTTCAGTATTTCTGAAGATATAGTAAAAATGACTGTGGCCTTGACCTTGAACATAGAGGAAGAATATTTCTGTATGATACTCTGGCTCATGATGATACATCACCATATTAAGTTTATTTGATCAGAGATACTGTCCATACAAACATTCACTGCAGTTCCTAACCTTCACTGTGACTGTGACCTTGAATACAGCAAAGTAACCTTTTCAAAAGACACTCCAGCTTATGAACATGCACTGTCAAACTAAGTTGGTTGCAAAAAGACCAACAGTTCAGAACATATAAATAGAAAATCATTTCATTGTATGAACCCAAACTCAGTTACTGTGACCTTGACCTTGAAGATAGCAAACCATTTTTTGCTCATGCCACTCTGGCTTAAAATGATGTATCACCATACTGGATTTGGTTACAGAAGGTTCAGCAATTCAGAAGATCATCCAAACTAACTAACTGAGATGTTTAACCATGGCTGTAACACTGACCTTGAACACAGAAATCCCAAATTTTCACCAGACATTTTAGCTTGTGATGATCTACCATGAAACTGAGTTCATTTGCAAGTCTTATTAATTTAGACTACTAAAATATATAGTAGAAACCATCATACTCTGATTATATAAACCATCACTGTGACCTTGACCTTGAAGATAGAACCCCAATTTTTTTTAGCATGACATTCCAGCTCATGATGGTGCACCACATGCCAAGTCTGGTTCAAAAGGTTGTCTAAAAACACTCAACTGACTGGGAACAAATATTTGTCCTGTGCGTTACAACCCTCACCATCGAAGACACCACAGTAATTTCCCTTTCGTAGGCAAATAATGCACAAAACACAGCACAGAAAGATGTCAGAAGTTGCTTCCCCCAGTCAGCTGATGTGGATTGATATGTTAGTCTGAAGTCAATGGTACTAACACAAATATTTCTTTTCTATGCTTGCATGTTACACCATTTTAAGACACCACATCAATGGTACTAACACAAATATATCTCTTGTATGCTTGCACATTACACCATTTTAAGACACGTCGTAAACCACCCTTAACTCTTTCATCCCTGTTTTGTATTTGGCATTACTTCCCCTTATTCCTATGTTCCTATATGCATAACAGTCCTTTCATTCCTGGGTTTTCATAAGGAAAAAATCTGTGAAAAAGGGTATGTGGGTTTGAGTCATCTGTGTCTGCAAACTCTTAGTAAAACCATGGCAACCTATATATCGCTGTGTAGGTAAATGAAGTCAGAAGGCAATGGTCACACTTTCAGAGTCACTGTCACCAGGAGGGTGACACACAGGTGCAAATAAAGGTGACACATACCTTTTTTAAGACAAACAGACGAAACCAACGTTTTGCAGGCCCACAGAACATGCCAAGAGAAATGGAACACGCTCCCTACTTACAGTCTGATGTCCCAGATAACATCCACATAGAAACTGTCTCCAGAAATTATGTTTGTCACATTGTCTGTGTCCTTGAAATGGTGATGAAAAGGTGACGGTTTGCAGAAGAGTAGGAAGCATGAGTTCACAGTATGATTGTTTCATTTCAGTGTAACCCATGCGCTGTTTCTTATTATATACACACAATGTTTCCACTGTAACTCTGTACAACTGTATTTACTATGTCTCTGTACACATCTGCACTGGACATCAGAGGTATGTCTCGTGTCACAGCAGTGTCCCCCACCTGTCCACTCAAAACGTGGCTGAGTAAAAAAACAATGGCAGGTTTTCATCATCCAATTCATCACCACTCTCACTATCATCTTTAAATGCATTTGCAATCTCTGCTCTCTCCTCTTCTGTCAGTTCAAACACATCAAAATCATTTTCGCCCAGATTGTCATAAACATCATCACCAGAGAACCGGTCACTGTCGTTGTACTCATCCCCTGCCACCTTTCCAGCTGTACAGAACACCCTGACCCCATCCCCTGCCACCTTTCCAGCTGTACAGAACACCCTGACCCCTGCCATCTTTCCAGCTGTACAGAACACCCTGACCCCATCCCCTGCCATCTTTCCAGCTGTACAGAACACCCTGACCCCTGCCACCTTTCCAGCTGTACAGAACACCCTGACCCCTGCCACCTTTCCAGCTGTACAGAACACCCTGACCCCATCCCCTGCCATCTTTCCAGCTGTACAGAACACCCTGACCCCATCCCCTGCCACCTTTCCAGCTGTACAGAACACCCTGACTCCTGCCACATTTCCAGCTGTACAGAACACCCTGACCCCATCCCCTGCCATCTTTCCAGCTGTACAGAACACCCTGACCCCATCCCCTGCCATCTTTCCAGCTGTACAGAATACCCCATCCCCTGCCACCTTTCCAGCTGTACAGAACACCCTGACCCCATCCCCTGCCATCTTTCCAGCTGTACAGAACACCCTGACTCCTGCCACATTTCCAGCTGTACAGAACACCCTGACCCCATCCCTAGAAATGGACACATTCTGTGCACTGGACACTTTCCCACAATCTGGCAGTGGCCAGGCACGGCTAATCAAAGCATTGTGCGGCTTATCAAAACATTCCTCAGGTCCTGTTACACTGGCCAGGGGAGCTGACCATGTGACAGATAGGCGGGGATTTCAAAGGCAGAACCGCTGCAGCGGCCAGCCGGAAGGAAGGGAGTGTTTATGCCTGTCTAGAGGTTCTCAGGAATGAAGGGAAAGATTCTCTCAACCGCTGTAGCAGTTTTCAGGGATGAAAGAGTTAAAGAAATGACTACTTTAGTTCTTATCTACTCTCATATCATCAACCAAGCAAAAACTGACAAGGGGAGATGTGGTAATGTACCAAGCAGATGAAAAAAAGAAAGTTCTTTATTTTCCGTTATGAACAAGTCACAATATTGTGAGACACACTGAGAAGACACCATCGATAATGTGTGAGACACTGACAACTTTTTATTGTTTGGAGCTGTTAGCAGGAAGCAACACACAATAAATCTTATTTTTAAGTAAGAACTAGCTCCTTATTTGTCATGACATCTGTTTTTATTCAGTCATGAACACTTTCAAAGAAACAGCTAACCTTCCTTTAGCCATGTCACAAATGATGGCCACAAAAATGTCATGATTTGTACCAAAAAAGATTCAGCACGAGAAATAAATACGCATTCACAAGCTGTCGCATACCCTTATTTCTCCAAACACATTACATCAGAAATATAGTGGTTGTTAAAAAGTTTTACGTTTTAGATTTGTTTTTATTTCATCAGTCCAGTTTTCAGGAGAATGACCCAAATATTACTGCATCAACTGCTCAAGAAATACAGGTGTATCTTTCTTTTGAAGGGAAAAGGTCAAATTCATTCAAGTATGCATGCACACAGTCATTGGTCTACCAAGGAAATACACAACACATAATATGCAAATTTTGATGAGTTTTAAATCGGCAGTAAAACTGTAGATGTGGGTATCAAGTTGGCTAAGTGTTTCAAAGCAGCAGTCCAAGTCCCAGCTAAACTGAAAGCCTCTGTTAATTCGAACCCGAGTTTCAAGTTAGTGGCAGGCTTCACAGAAACTGTAATGATCAAGATTTTGCCATGAAGGATCGCCACATGACCTGCCAGCAGGGCAGCTAGGCAAACAACCTGCAACCAAAGCTCCTAGGGCTAAAACAAAGACAGGGCATGCAGTCAATTTGTGCCAGACTGAAGATGCTACTGCCACCACACAGCAAGTGTGAAAAGCTCCAGCTATACTGAAAGTCTGTGCTGCAGCAGTGGTGGCTGGCTACGCTTGTAGCACCTCTGAATGTTGCTCTTTTCATTCCCAAAAGAAGCAAAGTAAGCAGCACATGTTAGGTACGTGCTGTCTGCAAGCCGGCATGAAGTCAGGATCAGCCACTGGAGCGGTCATGGCACTATCACCTTTCACCTAGATCTTTATACTTTTGCATCAAAGGTACACTAGCACTGCTCATCACTCCAGTAAGAAAAAATGGAAATTGCAATTATTGATGCAATTCCACACAGGAGTCTTTCTAGTAGTAGTATCCTATTCAAAAGTACAACAAATTCCACTTTATACTCACACTACATGAATTATGATCAAATGACATGAGAAGAAGAAAAAACTTGCATTATCAGCTTAAGTCATTTATCTTTAGTAACAATGATCATAGTTTGAGTTCTTTGAACAAATCTTAATCTTAGTCGCTCTTATGTATTCAAGAAAGTTTGGGGGTTGTTTTTGTTCCTCTTGCTTTGCAGTAATACATTCAAAGTTTCTGATCTTGATATCGACCTAAACTACACACGTCACATAATACACCAAAGCTGAATCTATGTCATTTCAAGTGTGAATTCTCTCTCTCTAATGCCATTTTAAAAATGTTGGGGTCTACATTACCACCACACTGTCTATGGAAAAGCATGTTGGCCACATCAGCCATTCAGCAAATCTTGAGATGGGAAGAACTGGTTCTGTCTGCCATCTCCTGAAGGCCAAAGCCACTGCTCAGCTGAGTTTTGCTGTTGTTGTAATTGTCAGCAGGTTGGACTACTGCAACTCTTTCTTCACTGACATCAACTGTCATCAGATGTATAGGACTACTGCAACTCTTTCTTCACTGACATCAACTGTCATCAGATGTATAGGACTACTGCAACTCTTTCTTCACTGACATCAACTGTCATCAGATGTATAGGACTACTGCAACTCTTTCTTCACTGACATCAACTGTCATCAGATGTATAGGACTACTGCAACTCTTTCTTCACTGACATCAACTGTCATCAGATGTATAGGACTACTGCAACTCTTTCTTCACTGACATCAACTGTCATCAGATGTATAGGACTACTGCAACTCTTTCTTCACTGACATCAACTGTCATCAGATGTATAGGACTACTGCAACTCTTTCTTCACTGACATCAACTGTCATCAGATGTATAGGACTACTGCAACTCTTTCTTCACTGACATCAACTGTCATCAGATGTATAGGACTACTGCAACTCTTTCTTCACTGACATCAACTGTCATCAGATGTATAGGACTACTGCAACTCTTTCTTCACTGACATCAACTGTCATCAGATGTATAGGACTACTGCAACTCTTTCTTCACTGACATCAACTGTCATCAGATGTATAGGACTACTGCAACTCTTTCTTCACTGACATCAACTGTCATCAGATGTATAGGACTACTGCAACTCTTTCTTCACTGACATCAACTGTCATCAGATGTATAGGCTGCAAAAAGTTCAAAACCAAGAAGCAAAGACTGTTTTTTGCAAGAGCAGACATGAACACATTAGATCATTGCTCAAAGCCTTTCAGTGTTTGCCGGTCAAAGAAAGCCAAGATAGCCATCTTCGTTTTCCATTTCTTTGACAGTACCCTGCCACCATACCTGTCATGTACATTACTTCTTGGACTCTCTGTTCCAGTCCAGATGAAAAATATCTTTCTTGTGCAAGATAGAAACTTGTGGGCTTTTGTTACTGGTCATTCTTTGTTCAGGCTTCCCTCGTCTGGAACAACCTTCCTGCTCACATCTAATGCTACAGTTCTCTCTCCCAGTTCTTAAAACCTTTCTATTTACTTCTGCCTATTAGGAGCTACTCTAGCCCTCTCACAGGCAATGGCTGCTGTAACCCATTTTCTTTTTTTCTTTTTGTTGCTGTTGTCTTTATTGGCTGACTGGTAATTATGGGGGTGGGGGAGGAGGGAGCCTGGGAAAGAGAGAGGGAAGCCAGGGATTGTGTGTGTGCGTGCGTGTGTGTGTGTGTGTGTGTGCGTGCGTGCGTGCGTGCGTGCGTGTGTGCATGCGTGCACATGTGTGCATAAGGGGGAGAGTGAGGGATAGAGTGAGATATGCAATGTGTTATTAGGTTGTGTATTGTGATGGTAGAGGTTGAAGATGGATTTGCTCTAAAACTTGTCTAAATTGAATTATTCTTTCACTGGTTGACCTGTCTGGTCTTTTTGGCTGTAATAAAATATTGATTTTCTAATTAATACTTATCTGTGTATTTTTCTTTCCATCAAAATAATAAATGGCTGTTCTATTCATGCCACATAATACATCAATGTACAATCCATGAATGTGATCATTTTACCCCCCCCCCCCCCCCCCCCCCCCCCAACAATCTTTGCTGAAACTGACAATTTCAGTGACTCACAATTTTTTCCTGCCAGTTAAAAAACAAGAGAAACAAATAACTCGATCATAGAAAAAAATCAGAACACACACACACAAAATAGCAACAACAAATAAATAAAATATAATAAGGGAGATCTCTAGGACTCATGCCAAAAAAAATGGAAAAAAATGAGGGAGATCTCTAGGACTCATGCAAAAAACAAAACAAAATGAGGGAGATCTCTTGGACTCATGCCAAAAAAAAAATAATAAAAAAATGAAGGAGATCTCTAGGACTCATGCCCAAAATATTTTAAATGAGGGAGATCTCTAGGACTGGTGCCCCCCCCCCCCCAAAGCTCAACCCAACCACAACTCAAACAAACAAAGGCAAAACTGAGCAGTATGTATTAGCCAACAATTACAAAGAAATGAAAGGAGGTGTGAAAACGTACATCAATCTTCATCTGTAAAATGGCTGCCAGGCAAAAGGCCACCCCAGTGAACAGCATACCAACTACCATACGCTGCAATGGCCTGCAAGTATCATACAGTAGACACTATCTTTACAAAGAGAAATTCAAAATGTGTAAACAGATTATGAACAGGTGAAGTGCATTAATCTAACCAAACCCCCGTCCATTACCCTCTTGCTCACCCATCATCAGATCCACCACCTACGTGTCAAGTTGGTCCCTGGTCATCAGGCAAGGGAACTGATTCGAAAGAAAAACTCTGAAATCTAGCCCCAACCCCACCTGATAATTCGCTTTCAAAACTTTTGTAACATTTGCATTTTCTTAGCCAAAACATAGCGCAGAAGTGTGTCAGAATGTTGCCAGCCCGCGAGAGTAACAGCAAGTGACTGTGTTCACAATTATGTGACCAAGATGGCGATAGCTGCATGTGAACGTGCTTCATATGTTTCGAGGGTATTTGGTGTGGAACTGGTGATTCCTTTTTTTTTTTCTTGTACAGCCAATCTCTTTTCCCCGTGGACAAATCTTTTTCTCTGCGAAAAGTCAGTTTCACTGCTGTGGAAATTTTTGTTTTTGCAGACAATTCCCATGCCTGGGTCATCCAGTCATCCACTACCTACTTGTCATCTATTTCATCCATGACCCATTGTCATCTATCCCATCCACTGCCCACCTGTCATCTATCCCATCCACTACCCATTGTCATCTATCCTCTCCACTACCCACCTGTCACCTATCCCATCCATCCACTACCCACCTATCATATAATGATCTATGCCATCCGCTACTCACCTGTCATCTATGCCATCCACTACCCACCTGTTATCTATGCCATCCACTACCTACTCCATTATCTGTTCACCCACTGCCCGCAGTTTGAGCCACAGGGCAGGCATTTGCAAATCTCCTATATGATTGTTATTATCCATTCCCTCAACTTTCATCCACTACTCAACTGGTCATCGCTTCATTCAGTATTTAACAGTTTTCTGTTCATCTACCATCCAATCAGTCAGTCAGCCATCCATTACTCATTCCATCAGCCATTCATCCACTATCCAACTGGTCATCCATTCACCCAGTACCCACTGTGCCACCCAGCCATTACCTTCCATCGACCATTCATCCACTGCCAACCGGCCTTCCATTCATCCACCACCCAAACAGTCATCCATTCATCGCTCTGTTGCGTTATCACTACCCACCTATTAGGAACGCCACAAGAGTTGATACATGGATACACTACTCTCTCAAATACAGGAATAAGCAGAAGGATAAACAACGGGTTCAAAGCTTGCATTTGGTCCGGCTTCAAACGGCCAAGGAGACCCTGTCAGGAAAAAAACAAACAAACAAAACAAAAAAGAAAACCCCAAGAAGGAAAACCTTTCACGTGAATCACATTTATAATGAGACAGTTCAATTTTTTGCTAAAGTTATATTTTCAAAATGGCATCATTCCAATTCTCAGTCCACATTTTTGTGTGTTTTGATCAGACAAGAACTTGCAGCAGAAAAACAAAACCTTCCAGTTTGTTCTCTCTGATGCCGCTCTGACATTAAAATTCAATCAGTCATTAAAACGGGCAGGAAAGTTTATGCAAAAAAGAAAGAAAACAAAGCTGACGGCCAGCATTCAGAAAGGAAAAGCAACAACAACCCGTTACTTTACGTGACTCCAGAAAAAAGGTTTTATTTGCCTGCAAAAAAATTACATTGTTTCGTCAAATCCTACAAGGAGCTTTCATTCTTAACCCTTGGAGTTCTGATTTAGCTTTCAGTTTCTGATGACTTGTGCTGTTGTGATCCTGAAATATGGTCAGCCACTGGAAGTAGCAGTCAGTAAATCGGCATAAGTACTATCTATCATGCAATGTTTGCCACCTGTTAGATATGTACTGTCTACAAAAATTGCAGTGATCATTTTTTGATCAACTTGGCCTTGTTAACAGCTGGCCTGACACTGACGGTTAACAGACTTACTCATCTGAGGCTGGTTTTGGATATTTAATGCCTAATTAATCACAAAGGTCATATTACAGTGACATGTAAAATTACAAACAGAAGTCAAATTCATAGTTCAACACACACAACACTGCAATTAAAGATAAAATCAGTAACAATCATAACCAAGTTCAACCAGTCAGCAGTAACCACCATCTCAGTGTTTCACTCATCCACAACTCACAAAAAAGTAACACCACCTCAACGATTACATTTCACCCACCCACAACTCACAAAAACATATTCACCACAAAAGGTGTCTTCATTGTCCCTCTGTGGGAATTTGGGGCACCTTAGCTGGGTAAGGCACAACTGCTCTCAGTGTGTGCAGTAGTTTTGTGTTTCTAACAATGGTATAGCTGGGATTTTTAAGGTTTGCACAGCTGTTGATGCGTGTGATTGTACACAGGGGTTGTACAGACATCATAAGAGAGTCTGCACTAGAAGCACACTGGGAGAAAACCGAGGACTCGAACCCACATCAATACAGCACCTGGCTTTTCAGTTGGATGCTCTACAAACAGCTGTTCCTCCACTCCCACCTCTCCTGACTGCTTCACCACACACACACATCCTGACCAACAGACCCTCACTAAGAAATACATGGGCAAAACGCAATATAAATTAAGTACAAGTCTGACTCACCATCATGACAAATGCCACATTATCATCAAGGAGGATTTTGAGGGGGGAAAGTTGAATGGACACAATGTTATTTTTTTCACTAGGTTATCACAGCAGGGGATTTAAAAAGAAAGAAAAAAGAAAAAAAGAAAAGAAAAGAAAGCTGAATTAAGTGACAATGTAGAAATTAGAAGGGCACAATTTCTAGTAGTATGCAAAATATTCAGAACTGCATTCAGGCCTACTTTATTGCTAACTTTAAAAGAGATAATGTTACACGGCACTGGGCCCTCAGCACGGGGAGGAACCTTTGTTTAAGTAACTTGGTGTTTTACGCCCAGTCAACCAGAAGACCTTTGTGTATACCAATCGTTTTTCATGGGACTCCAAAAGTCTAGCCAAGTCAGTTATTGAAGAAAGGAAAGGTGTCTCACTATTGTTCCATCCAGTTGTGCTGCCTGTAGTGTCCACCTTGAGCCCTGCAAATGTGACAGGTAAGTGAGCTGAGAGCTACCCATACAAGATGTAATAGTCCACGGATTTTCTCTTCCTTGCCATTCTAAGAATCTTAATTGTCACCTCTTAGAATAACAAGGAACAAAAAATCCCTGGACTATGCAGAGTCTGGAGAATCACACACAGTTCTGCTGCACCTAACACAAGTAAAAAGTGGAATGGACCAGGAGGGTAGAAATTAGATAGGAAAAGGTTACTGCCAGTGGGTGAAACATGCATGGTTATATTGCAACTACTCCAGGCTTTAAACAGGGAGAACTTCTGACAGTTCTAAGTTCTCAACAGGGGGGAACCTCAATTTCTGTGTTTGCAGTGCCCCCACTAAAGGGACAACCAAAGGTCAGAGAAAATGGTATATTAGCATAGTTCAATACTGTTGTCATGCAAAGTTTGACACTAGTCACATTAAAAGAGCTCCAAAATCATTAGACTGGTCACACTAAAAGAGCTCCAAAATCATTACACTAGTCACACTGAAAGAGTTCCAAAATAATTACACTGGTCACACACTAAAAGAGCTCCAAAATCATTACACTGGTCACACTAAGAGCTCCAAAATCATTCTGTTGGGTTTTCACCATTCTGACAGGTTGGATATCATCAGACTGGTCCCTGCACTGATTCCCATTTTGTCGTCAAGACAAAAACAGTGGCATCTGTGGGAAACAAATACAAAGTGGCAACAAACCTGTTGATTGAAAAGAGCCCAGAAAACAGGAAGAGGCAAGAAGAGCCAAATCAGCCTCGTCATCCGTTTCACTTCCTCAATGAATTTTTTCTGAGACAAGAAACAATTACAGTGTTACAACCAATTCAATGTTGTGTCACTCACACAAACACACTCACACCATACATGAGTATCACACACATAAAATTAGCAACAATAATCATTAATGGATATTTTAAAGCATCTACCCTGTAGCTCAAATATATAATTCATTTTTAATGCCAGACTAACCATGTTAGTTATACAAGAGCGATCCTACAGCTGAAAGCGCTGAATAATACAAGCATAACAAATACATGTACACAGAGATCAAGATTATTATTCGTTCAATATACAACTTACAAAATTAGTAATGTGAAATCAACACTTAAATGACCAGATCCAAACTGATTGGTGTGAAGGACAGTGTTGGTTTGTTAAGACATTTGAAGAAGTGTCTGGAGTTTGTTTTTGAGGGAAGAGAGAGAACCAGATGGCAGATATGAGAACTGAAGTGTGAGGAAGAATGAAGGTAGGAGTTTTGAAGTTGAAGCCGAGTTTGAACACTGAAGGGCTGTGAAGGTGCAGCAGGTCAACAATATGAGGCGGCAGATCTAGTGACTGAGTTGTAACACATGGAAGTAGTTTTAGATGGGTTAGGTATGCAAAAAAGTCCAGATCTGTATGACCCATTTTGTTTTCACTAAAGCTTTAAGCAGTCTCACTCTCACACAGTCTCTCTGACGTCAGGGTGTGAAGCTGCTTGTTAGAACATCAACTCTGACAGCTGCCAGGCCAGGTTGGGTGACATCAAATGAGGTCAGTGGTAGTTCACTGCCTACATCAGTTTCCAGCGGCATTACAGTTTCCGGCATTACTAGTTTCCCGTCCTTCATTTGCATGCAGGACCAACCCTATTTCACAGCTCAGCATAATGTTGAGACAGACAATGCCAAAAAACTCTGGCTTGTTTCCGGGGGGTTTCCACAGTGGTGATGATAGTTCTAAACCAGCGCTTTCTACCAGCTCTGAGCTGGCTGACAATAGGCCGCCTATTCAAAACGGTAAACAAACCAGCCAGGAATCTGTGAGCACAAGCAAAAGGCTGAGATCTAACCAGGCACCAGTGAAAAATGTTGGTTGCCACGGAGGGTCCCCAGCTCAAGGGTACCAAAAGTAGTGCTGCTATCCGTCAGGCTTGCACAGGCAGAATTTCAACTAGACAAGTGCAGGTTTCTTTCACAGAGAGGTGGAGGGTGGGAGGGAAAGGGACAGAGGAGAGGGGGGGTGGTGGCTGGGTAGTGAGACAGAAAGGTGGAGGGTGGTAAGGGAGGGAGACAGAGGAGGGTTGGAGGGGAAGGGGACAGAGGGTGGGAGGGGAAGGGGACAGAGGAGGGTGGTAAGGGAGGGAGACAGCGGAGGGTGGGAGGGAAAGGGGACAAAGGAGGGTGGGAGGGGAAGGGGACAGAGGAGGGTGGTAAGGGAAGGAGATAGCAGAGGGTGGGAGGGAAAGGGGACAGAGGAGGGTGGGAGGGAAAGGGGACAGAGGAGGGTGGGAGGGGAAGGGGACAGAGGAGGGTGGTAAGGGAGGGAGATAGCAGAGGGTGGGAGGGAAAGGGGACAGAGGAGGGTGGTAAGGGAGGGAGACAGTGGAGGGTGGGAGGGAAAGGGGACAGAGGAGGGTGGGAGGGGAAGGGGACAGAGGAGGGAGGGAGGGGAAGGGGACAGAGGAGGGTGGTAAGGGAGGGAGACAGAGGAGGGTGGGAGGGAAAGGGGACAGAGGAGGGTGGGAGGGAAAGAGGACAGAGGAGGGTGGTAAGGGAGGGAGACAGAGGAGGGTGGGAGGGAAAGGGGACAGAGGAGGGTGGTAAGGGAGGAAGACAGAGGAGGGTTGGAGGGAAAGGGGACAGAGGAGGGTGGTAAGGGAGGGAGACAGAGGAGGGTGGGAGGGAAAGGGGACAGAGGAGGGTGGGAGGGGAAGGGGACAGAGGAGGGAGGGAGGGGAAGGGGACAGAGGAGGGTGGTAAGGGAGGGAGACAGAGGAGGGTGGGAGGGAAAGGGGACAGAGGAGTGTGGGAGGGGAAGGGGACAGAGGAGGGTGGTAAGGGAGGGAGACAGAGGAGGGTGGGAGGGGAAGGGGACAGAAGAAGGTGGTAAGGGAGGGAGACAGAGGAGGGTGGGAGGGAAAGGGGACAGAAATGGAAGAGAGAGAAGGAAAATAGATGGTAGAATTGTTAAAAATAAGATAGAAGTCTTTCATTCTCTCTCTCCCCGGATCTGTTTCCATATCGGTCTGTACTGTTTCCACATTTCTGAAAGGTTTTCTTCTATATGCATATGGTAAAGTAATGCTGAGTGTCAGATTTTGTTTTCTTGTTGTGTGTGTACAGAAAAAGGAATAATAAAAAATGAAACAAGAACAATACATCATAAATATCTCCTGCTGCATCTAGCCAGTGGGGCTCGTGTCCTTTCTTCAGCTTGGGTTTGTATGAACTTCCCATGGCATGCTGGAGGAAAACAAAAAGCAGTTCATATATCTCAAGTCAGATGGAGCTCAGATCAAAACAGGCTTAATTTTAACTGCTGCATCATTAAAATGTTACTGTTTATACTAATCACCATACCTTTCTATCTTCTTGAAACTATGATTTTGCAAATTTTGATCTTGTGACTTGTTAAGCATAACTTCAACACTCAAGAATTGGTTAAAGTTTGTGGCGTGTGAATGAGTAGAAATATCAGCTTTGTCTATGGATAAATGAGTAGAAAGATCAGTTTTGTCTGTGGATAAATGAGTAGAAAGATCAGTTTTGTCCATGGTTATATGAGCAGAAAGATCAGTTTTGTGAAGACCACTGTACATTAGAAGACAGCCGCAGCACAGCCAGTGATATCAAACCAAATTAACTAGTAGGACAAACCTGCTGTAATGCATGATCAATCACAAATGAAAGACAGGAGAAATAATAAAAGCCAGTTAAAACTTTAAAATGGGGGAACAGGAATAAATATTAATGCCTAACAAAATAAGTGGCCTGCAATACTTTGATTTCAAAAACAAAAACATGCATGTTGTACTCACACAAATACATTTGACCGTTTTACTGAAGAGACTGCCTGTTGGAGGTACATGTGTGTAGCTTGAATGTCCAGCAAAGAACACAACTGCCAACAAATTTCACAAAAATCATGAATGGCCTCAGCAAATAACCAGTCACAACTGGTGATATTAAATCATTATGGTGATGATGATGGTGATATTGAATCATGATGGTGATAATGATGGTAATATGCAGAGTATGGACCGATGCCAATGCTGTGATAGCAGGTTCAGTACACCTGCAGAGGTGAAAAGAAAAATGCAAAGACAAAAGGAGTATAGATTGTCAAATAGTAACAATAACGGAGATTTCTAATATAGTGTGTTCACTGCACTGAGCAAACTCACTTTACAATAACTATACACGTACAAAAGAAATGATCATAATATACAACAACACACACACACACACACACACACACACACACACACACACACACACACACACACACACACACACAAACAAACAAACAAACCAAAAAACCCAAAACTAAAACAATTATGCAAATAATCACACTCACAGAAAATGAAAAAGAGGAAACATTTGGTCTGGACTCTGGACAATGAATTTGAAAACTCTGTGACTGTGAAGACTATGACAAACTGTTGTGTTTCTTCTGCCTGACTCTCTGGCTAGTGTTGAACTCCCTACATTTGGATTCCACTCGTCCTAACGCTCACTGAACCTATGTAGCAGTGCAAGAACATTTTATGCAACACATCATCAGAACATTGATACCAAAACTGAAACTTACATTACCCTGAGAAATACTGTGGTGACAGGATTTAAACTGAACATTTTCAACTTCAAGGCTGCTCCTGGGGGATGATTTCTAAACTCTGGTCAGAGGTGTTTACAACACGTAAGAAGGTGAAAACCACATAAATTATTAAAAAGCAATTAAAACAACAACAGAAAGTAACTTTGAAGTCTTTTTTAAAGTAAAAGTCCAAGGTTTTTAAGTATGCAAAATGACCATCAAAATGATTGACAAATGAGCCACTAGTTTCAGATTTAATGAAAAAAAAAAAAAAGTTTAATTGGGTTTTTATTCAATTTTATTTTCTGTAGGCTGGCTGACACTACAGTCTCAGGTTCTCCATCAGTCACGTGACTTTCCCAGAAGTGACATCAGTCTGGAGAGTCAGTGCGGTTGCCATCTTATATTCTTCAGTAAACTGTGTATGCGTGTGGTCGACAAAAAAGTTAACTATGCCGGCCTACTGTGTTGCTGTGAACTGTAACAATTTGCAGACGACCCCAGGTATAACAATGCACAAGCTCCCGCGCAATCGACCCGCAGTGAGGTGAAAGTGGATTAAATTTATACAGTTCAAACGAGCAGACTTTCTTGCTGCGCCGCATCACACCCATTTGTGTAGTGAGCACTTCAGTGAGTGCAATTTCGCAAACCCCATGGAATCCAGCATGGGGTTTGCTTTGAAGCTGACATGATGTTCTGGTACTCTTCCAAAATCCTGCCCAACAGGCTCAAACTGATATGGCTGTATCCTTGTAGGTCTCTCGGGCAAAGTATCAGTTTCGTCTTCAGAGCTTGAGTTGGCCATTTTGCAGTGACTCCCCAGAGTGATGTAGTAGGCATATGGTCACATGATTTGGCGTCATGGCGACGCTTTCGGTATGACAGAAAATGCCTTTTTTCATGCATTTATAACCCTCAGATCACAGTTTCACCTACATCATCATTCTCAGTGAGCTTTGACAGAAATCATGTCAAAAATCACCCCTAACCTTGGACTTGTCCTTTAAATCTTTAGACTGAGAGGCACAAGCTCATACACTGCCCTGGTCAGTTGTCAAGTGTTCAATCCCATCTTTTTTTGGCCAGACTTGATTCTGTTTCTTGGTCAACCCTAGGCCAGTGATTGCTGACTTTACCAAAAGAACTAATAACTGGACAAGAAGAAACCATCTGATACACAGGCTGGAAAAGTAGTTCATTGAAAACATTTGACATGTTGGTGCATCTGTATCAACATCATACTAAATGATGAAGGGTTCAGTGTTTATTGCAGAAAAGGAAGACAAATAATTTTGTGTTACACTTGAAAACTGCAAAAACTGTGAAACAGCATAATCTGTTGTGCATGGAATTGGGAAAAGCACAGTACATACTCACTCAAAGCCAGAGTCATTAGTAAAGCTGGAACGCCAAATGCCAATGGGTAACAACTATCCTCCACGCAACGCACATCCGCTGAATGGGGACAGCAACACAGGACTAGGTTAGTCATTTGTCTATAAGCTGATCAGCTATCAAAACTAACAAAGCACATCCACTGAATGGGGACAACAACACAGGACTAGGTTAGGCATATGTCTATAAGCTGATCAACTATCCAAACGAACGACACACATCTGCTGAATGGGGACAACAACACAGGACTAGGTTAGGCATGTGTCTAAATGCTCACTGACTATGAAAACTAACAAAAATACACATAGACTGAAACGCTTGACACCAGAATTGTAATCGAGTGTATTGTATACATGTTCTGGGCCATGACACTTTAATCTTTTCTTTCCTGTCCTTTATCCTTTTTGTGTAGGTGGGAGTTTTATGGTCCCAATTATCTAAGGTGTTAAAACCTGTGCACAGGGCCGGCAGCGTCCCTTTTTCCCCAGTGTCCCTGCAGAGGCAGGTTGTTTGTTTGCTGTTGCAGCCAGTTTTATGTTTTCATCACAGGGGAGAGCCTGTAAGTAGTTATTTTTCTATGGCTTGTTATTCTGTTCTATTGATGTAAATAATGTATGTTTATAATGTTATCATGTTCACAATGTGCCTTGATTCTGGTTCTTGAACATGTGGGTAATTTCGGCATCAGATTGCCGCCTGGTTGCAGTCGCCATGGTGTCAGTGTACATTGTGTTCAAATGTTAAGCCTTTATGCCACAGGACGACTGGTGTTTCTAAAATGTAGCTAGTATGTTATGCTGCCATTGTTGGATGTTCAGTTGGAGTGATGCTTTGCCGTTGCAAAGTTATCCCTCTAAAGTATGGGTCCTTTGTCAATGTGACCATACAGATCTCTGTGCGGCATAACTTATTTGTTTAGTTTCCTACTGATCTATCATTCTATGTTTCTACAAGAAATTGGTGGTATATTATGGCTAACACTTTGAAGATGTTGACTTCATAGTTGTGGCATGTTCATTTTACTAGTTGAATATGGTTTAGTACATAGGGGTGATTGTATAAACTGTGAGACATGTTATTTCTGTTTTGATCTGGCTTTTGTATGGCCGAGTCTTGGGCACGCAGACTTTCACTTTGCTTAGCTTGTAAACCCTTTCCGGGTCTTTGTGCACGTACCCGAACTGGCCAGTGGCCAGTAGTGGCAATTGGGTCTTTGTCTCTGTTCACTAACTGAGCAGACAGGCACAGCCAGATCAACAGCTTAGATTCTTGATGCGCTACCCGCTTCAGTAAGACGCTTGACGTTGTTCACAGATATGCTCTGCTAGTCGGTAACAGTAACATGCTGTAGTAACGTGGCTGGAGCCAGTCAGTTTATGACTGACTTCCTCCAGCTCACTGCATGGTCCCTAGTACCACCCGTGTCACTGTCCATCTTGTTGTGTGCTTAAGTGAAACAGTGCTGTAACAGTTATCTCACTCTTCCTGTTTAGTTAAGAATGAGCTTGGTAATCCGTATTTTTCACTGTTACTTTATTGTATACTATTATATACTGGGAGTTCATCAGTTAATTGACTGGCCATCTCTTGTATACTCACTGCGAAACTGTGAGATACAGGTTTTAAATGCACACAATTTATGTGTTTGATTATTAATCATTTTGTCACAGTTACCATCATGTATTATAGTATCCTACAGGTAAACTACATGATACTGTATTTATTAGATAATTGCTGTTGTTTAGTCTGTACGTTTGCTTTCATATTCTAAATGTTTTGTTTGCTTGTGTGTTTCCAACACAGACAATGTTTCCTGGTTGGTTGGTATGCAAATAAAAGTTATGTTATAGCAACCTCTGACTTGTGACTCTTCATCCATGCTTCCAACCTGCTTCCCTCAACTCCCCACCCCACTCCCCTACAGAATAAAGGGGAAAATGCACATGACAAGATGCACAAGCATTCAAATGATTCATGTGCACAATGGGAAAATAGAACTTATTTTCTCCCCTACACAATCTCACCACATGGTACGTCTGAAATCCAAGATGATCACAGATACACATCAGGTCTGTACTGATCAGTAGGTCAACACCAAACCTGTCAAGTTCCACACAAGACTCTCTTAACAGAAAAGTGAAGACCCAAAAATGAATGGAACTACTGCAAGCAGCTCTTCATGGTAAAAATATGTGAAGTGCAGTTGTATCCTGCTGGGTACAAAGCAATAGCTAAGCAGAGGTGCTAATCACACAAAGATTGCAAGACATTGCCAAAAGGGTGTCTGAACAAAAAATCAAACACAAATGTAACAGTTCCTGTTGTGACAGAAAGTCAATAAAAGCAGTCGCTTTTCTGTTACATTTATTTTTAAAAGCCAAAGTTTGAACTGGATTGGATCAAATTTGACTACACACAAAAAAAAAACTTTGAAACTACGCAACCTGAAGTGTGGTCAAGGTCACTTAAAGTGTTATTCTAGTATAAACAGCTACAACTTAGTACACCCATTCCAGGTACTGGAGTGCAGTTAAGGGATTTATATGTAAACATAAAGTATTGTGAGAACACAAAATTTAGTTTTGATGTCAAAGCTGCAACACTGGTGAGGAAGAAAATGAAAACATTTCAATACAAAATGTCATGTTAAACACCAGCACATCAAAATCAGAAATTTTAACTTTCATGCTTTGATATTTATGTTACATTTGTTTCTGGGTGAATCCAGAGAGGCTGTTTGTTGCCTTGTAATAAGTGCTGTAATGCATAATAAACCTTTTAACAGGCAGTAGCTATCTTAAACTGGAGTTCTAATGAACACTCAAAATAAAGATCAAAATGCTGTAGTACTTACACTGTATTACAGGAGAAAAAGTGGCACAAAACAAGTGCATTTTAGAACCTTCTTTTTCATTTCATTTTCTCACAAAAATGATGGAAAAATAATAATGGACACAGCTAAAAACATAGTGTAAACAACCTTTAGCAGGAAAAGATAAGTACTGCAAATGACAGATGGCAGCCTTTTCCACAACCCCATGCAACCCAACACTGCTCAAATAATAAGTATCAACTCTTATCATTTTAATTTGCACCTTGCTATGGTATTGTATGTGTCGATTTAGGATGTATTAGGCTGAATCTGCAGAATGTACATGTACACTGGCAGATACTGTAATGTGTGTGAGGATGACCCCTCAACAAAGAACATCAGGGTTACCTCTGATTTCGGGTTCCTTTTATTTGAAAAGTGGAAGATTGCAGTACTATCAATTGCACCTCATTATCTGGAACATGTGAGTAACCTTTACCATCATATGCAAGTTACCTTTAGCATACTGAGTGTCTAAGAAAACTGCCAAGTGTTTACCATGCCTGGCTGGTCAACTGACCAAGTCCCAACGCTATTCATTTCATACTCCTATTTTTAATGCTAATGAAAAACACTACCAGTAACATTAACCAGGTCATATATTTCTTGAATAAGTTGAGATAAACAAAAGTATGCTAAAGTGCAGACCTGCCTAGCCTATATGCTTTCATGTGTCTTCTTCTTATGTACATCCCACAAAGGTAAAAGATAAAACAGTCACACAGAATTGAGAACAGAACTACATCAAATAAAAATGACTCGAGTTTATCATAAGACATAAAGCAGTATTTAAACAAATTTGCCAAGTAGTCTCTGAGAATATATATACTCAGAGACTACTTGACCTATGTATAAAACCCATGAAAAATGGTGAACATGGCAAATGTACTCCACTAAATGTCAGTCACTGAAGTAGCAAATTTGCCAGAGAACCAGATTTTGCTGCTGGCCTTCTAATTCTAGCACCTCTTCATCCACTACATTCAGCACATGGGTGTACGCCCTAACAACAAGGTGGAGCACATACAATTATGGCTTTTTTTAACTGAACAGCTTCATACTTATGCAAGGACTGAATAAAAACCTTGAATTTTTGCAACTCTCTAATGCCACTGTGATCTTTGAATACTGCCAAGTGGTGAAAAGTAGCACGACTGGGCAGAGTTCAAAATAAGCACCACTATCATGCACAGTCTGACACCATATCAATAGAGTCCAATAACCTTGCAATATCAAGGGTTTTTGTCACACATGGACAGCCAGCTGGACAGCCTAACACTGACCACAGGCTGACTCACATTTTTCACGCACTCAAAAATGAAATATTTACATCTCAGAACAGGAGTAATAATAGTTGAAAGCATGCTGCCAATGTTGATGATGAAGTAGAATGTAGAGAAGAAGGTAGCCCTCCGTTTTATCTGCAACACAAACATGTGACTTGCTGACAGTCATAGAATTTATGTTCTTCATAACATTTCTTATGGACTTGTGTATAAGGCTAAGAAATTTGACCATGTACATCCTATTCTTCAAACTCGGCACTGGCTACCAGGAACACATCACATCCAATACAAAAATTCAGCTATCTGCTTAAACTCCATCACTACCAGTAACACATCACATCCAATACAAAAATTCAGCTATCTGCTTAAACTCCATCGCTATCAGTAACACATCACAATACAAAAATTCAGCTATCTGCTTAAACTCCATCGCTACCAGTAACACATCACATCCAATAAAAAAATTCAGCTATCTGCTTAAATTCCATCGCTATCAGTAACACATCACATCCAATACAAAAATTCAGCTATCTGCTTAAACTCCATCTCAACTTGGCACATGCCTTCAGTACCTGCTTGACCTCCTTCAGTCTCTCGTCCTCTTCCTGTGCACCGCCTGGTTCACAACATTCATGGCATGAACTGTGTCACCTTTAAAAGAGACCTTGAAGTGGAACTGGGTGGCATCATGAACCCATCAGCCAACCAATACAATGCCACCCTCTGCTCAGTCCCAGACAAACATGCTCTGGCTGCCAAATGCAAAGCGACTGTGGCATACTCATAGCCTTGGTTCAGTGTGGTCAGCAAACTTCTTGAGGCAAAGAGGACTCATTGTAAGGCTGAGAGGAAGCAAAGAGCCTCCGGTCTTGTCATTTATAAAGAATTGTACAAGAAGGCCAAACACCATGACAGAAAGACTGTCATGAAAGCAAAATCCTTGTTTTACAACTGTAAAATTTCTGCCTCCTCCTCCTCCAAAGAACTTTTACAAAATCCGACAATCTTCGTGCTAAGACAAAATTAACTCATCTGCTGACATTTTTCCCACTGCCTAATCTCCCAGAATTATTCTTCTCTAGCTTCTTTCTTGACAAAACCATCCAAATCAGATGAGAAATGTATCTCAGTCTGTGTGCCTCAGATGTTTGCCTGTGCCAGATCCATTTGATGGCGCCCTCTTCTGCACTTTCCAGCCTGTTTCTGAGCTTGTCATTTGGAGTTTCATCTTGAAGTCAGCCTTCAAAACCTGCAAACTTGACTGATTGCTACACCTCTTCTTGTGGAATATCTCAATACTCTCCTTCCTTTTGTCACTACTCTTATCAACTCTTCCCTGTCCTCTGGCACCTTCCCTCACAGTTTTAAAACTGCCCTTGTTGCACCTCTTTAAAAAAAACCCAAAAAAAACCACTCTCTTGACCGGAATAAAATGAAAAACTACAGCCCTGTCTCTAACTTATTGTTTGCCTCCAATGTCATTGAGAAATTGGTTGTTTCTCAGCTATCTGAACATCTCTCTAAAAACAGTCTCTACAGTCACTTTCAGTCCACCTATCGCTGTGGACACAGCAACGAAACTGCACTTTTGAAAATAGTTAATGACCTTCTCTCTTTAGATGATGATAATGTTTCTCTGCTCTTTTGGACTTGTCAGCTGCTTTGGATACAGTAGACTATAGCATGCTACTCCACTGGCTTCACCACGATTTTGGGATACAAGGCATGGCCTTACAATGGTTTCCATCCTACTTTACAAACTGCACTCAGTATGTCAGTATCCAATGCCACACCGCTGAGCTAGCTCCTATTTCATTCAGTTTTCCAAAAGGATCAGTCAATGGACCTGTAATCTTTGTTCTTTACACAACTTCTCTTTTGCAGTGTCACTGAAAAGTATGCTGTCCTTCACCACTTCAACTCCAAAAATCTGCACCTCTTCATCAAATCCCAGATGTCCTCTCCATGCAGAATTGTATTGATTACATCACAAGTTCCCAGGGGCTTGGACTATAGCCAAATAAGGACCTTATAAGGACTTACAAGAACCAATATTAGATTTTGTAAGGACCATTGCAACGGAAAGGAACAAAAAATGAGCTGAATTTTGCATGCTGCACACTGAACGTAGTGTTTGTCCAGTTTATCTTTTAGAACCCTCTCCTGGTATGCGCTGTCCTTCAGCCAAACATTTTCTCGGCATCTTTGCTGTTAGCTCAGGTTCTTGCACAGCTCAGTTTTGAATTTTGCAACCAAAATGGCTGACCTGGAAGTCATCGCATAATCTCATGACTGTGATTTTGGCTGCACGTGATCTAAATGAACATGGAGGAAAGCATCGTCTTCTTCAGACATCATCTCAAGCTATGTCCAAATGATTTCAAAATTCAGCGAATGTGTGGAACCATCCAGTGTTGCTGACTTGGAAAAGAGAGAGGCTTTTTACAACTACCCATGTGTGTTTTTAGCATCAGCTAGACTTGTAAGGACCGTGATGCAACTATAAGGACTTGTAAGGCCTTACTTGGCAAATTCAATTTGTAAGTACCTGTAAAACCCCTAAGAACCTTGTCATCAAGACCTGGATGACTGTGAACAAACTTAAACTCAACAAAACCAAAGCAATGTCTGGCAGAAAATCTAGGTCTCTCTCTTCTTCCTTCCTAGAGTCAGTGCATCTGTTCCCATTTCTGATGCTATTAAAAACCTTGCTGGTACACTTGATTTTCACTTGACTATGAAAACTCGCATCTCCAATCTGGTATGTCAGCTAATTTGGACCCCCACTGCATTAGTGTCATACATCATCTTCTGTCCACAGATGCCACAAAAATTCTTGTCTCTGCCTTTGTTCTTTCAAACCTTAACTACTGCAATTCTGTCCACTCTGGCTATCCTCAGTGTCTCTCAAGCAAAATACAAAAAGCTCAAAACAGCGCTGCTCACCTCATCCTGAGAGTTCCCAAAACGGACCATATCTCTCCTCATCTTGCTTCTCTCCATTGATTCATGAATATACTACAAACTGGCTTCTCTGTGCTACAACTGCCTCAGCTTGACTGCTCCTGGCTACCTGACTGACTCCTTAAAGTTTACAAACCAGCTTGCCAGGTATGCTCTTCTTTTGATACTTCCATTTTTTATCTTCCCTCTGTGTGCAAGCACAGGCTTGGTCAGAGATCTCATTCTTATGCTGCACCGTCTGTCTGGAACAGTCTCCCTTGCCAAGTCTGATCATCAAACACACTCACAGCTTTCATATATCACCCCTTCAAGCTGTCATACTGACTCTGTGTGTGTGTGTGTGTGTGTGTGTGTGTGTGTGTGTGTGTGTGTGTGTGTGTGTGTGTGTGTGTGTGCAGGTGTAAAATTAGCCTGCAGATAAAAATATAATGCTACACAAAAATATGGAACAAAAACAAAAACTTTAAAAAAGCATTTAAACACACACACACACACACACACACACACACACACACACACACACACACACACACACACACACACACACACACAAAAAATCACTGGAACTGAGACCACCTAATTCTTTTAAAGTCCCACTCCCTCAGTTCATCACCACCTGGTTCTGATTTCAGTTCAACAGGAATATGGTCCACACACACATACCAACAATTAAACCTACCTGCTTTGGGGGAAACTGGTCACCACCAAAGGTGACAACGCAGGGTTTAATGCCACCAGTACCAATTGAGATCAAGAACAGACCAACCATAGGCCCCACACTAAAAGATGAATCAAAACAATCAGAAAATAGACTTCGCCAATTTGTTTTTTAAAATGCTCAAGTGACCCTCCTCAAGAAACAAAAACTAAACAAACACTCACAATGACAATAAAAACCAAAAACAACAGGAGCCAATCATGTACTAAACCTTAAACAATTTTTGTTTATATACCTAGTAATGGAAAACTTGTGAAGAGGATGAGTACATCATTCTCACAGCTGTTTCATGACTTTGATTTTGGAAGCATTACATTTTCATGGGCTAAGTTATTTTCAGCTGAGCATCCCTCTCCCTGGCAGTTTGAAATACTGGTCAGTGCTGAACTGTAGCACTCTTTAACACAGTAGTGCAAGGTAAATCTGATTAGGCCCTACGCCATTCTGACAGGTGGAAGTTGAAAACCATAAAGTGTGTGACAAATCTATTGTCAAAATGTGTGTTTGCTTGAAACTGTAGCAGTGCATTCAGATATTAACTATCTCATCACCCAAGTACTCAAAATTGCCAGTGTTGGATCAGCAGGGTTCTGTAGCTAAGGTCACAGTATGTGTCTGTGTTGTGAAACCGACTCTCAAGCCTGATGTGGCTCAATAGGCTCAATTACCCTTCCCCAGTGTATATGAATGGACTTGAAATTGACTGGGAGTAGCCTGAAAAAAATAAGAGTAACTTGGTGTTTTTTATATGGGGGGGGGGGGGGGGGGGGGGACAAACAAATAACAATAACAAAAACCAAACAAGAACTGCACCAAAATAGCATCTAGATGGCAAAGTAAACAATTACTCAGTAACCCAGTTCCAGACCATCTTGTGAATTTCTGAGAACACTGGCACAAAATGGTAGTGTGGTTGCTTTGGGACTACTCTGTCCCCAGTTGTTGACTGACAGCTTATCAAAAGCCAGTCTCAGATTTGCAGCTCATCCTCCTTCTGATATAAACCCTTCCAATTTATCTTTTAAGTTCAATACTCCCGTTGCTGACAATTTGTACAGTCTACATTTTTCAGAAGTAGCCAAGGCACCTTTCTGGCTGACTGTTGTCATGCACAAATGCATGATTTACATGCTAAAGAAATTAAACCAATTGTGTGTGTGTGTGTGTGTGTGTGTGTGTGTGTGTGTGTGAAGGGGGGGTATCACCTGCTGGTTATTATTAGCACTACAAACTCATCATTTCTTCCAGGGTTTGGAGATATTATATAAGAGTTATTATTGTTGGCCTGTTAAGATGCAGTCTTATCTGATTAAGTTTTAATTTTTTTTAATTTGTCCAACAAGGCTGAATACATTAATGCAGGTAATAATACGTTAATAGTAATAACCTTCTTACAGTACTATACCCTGTAAAAATGTACGAACTCATGGTGCAGTACGTTATCAACATCAACATGAGTAAGTTACTTGGTGTTTTATGCCCAGTCAACCAGTGCGGTTATATCAGGCAACGCACATTTTCTCATCATATATTACTTTTTAAAAGTGTATACATGTTAAAACTGGTTTAAACAATTTTAAAACCATACTTAAAAAGTGAGTAAGACACAAACATAACCAAAGGTGATCTCAATTTTAAATTCCCCCCAAATATTGATTTCTTTCAAAAAGTTAAAAATATTCTCATTCCTTTCTATTGAAGGTGAGGAACCACCAACATCAACATGACAATAAAAAAGAAAATTAAAAAAAGAAAAGAAAAAAGGACCAGTACTGCAACTGCATACTTCAACACTCAAGCATTTCACAACCATCCACACACAGTATGATAATACACCACAGATACCTACACACTCACAATCACACATCAGGCAACACACATTTTGTCATCATATATTACTTAAAAAAAATGTATACATGTTAAAACTGGTATATGTACAATTTTAAAACCATACTTAAAAGGTAAGACACAAACATAATCAAAGGTGATCTCAGTTTAAAATTTCAGCCCAAATATTGATTTCTTTCAAAAAGCTAAAAATCTTCTCATTCCTTTCTACTGAAAGGTGAGGAACCACCAACATCAACATGACAATAAAAATTTAAAAAAAAGAAGAAGAAGAAAAGGACCAGTACTGTAATTGCATTTCACATCCAACCACACACAATATGATTATACACCACAGATACCTACACACTCGCAATCACACACACACACACAAGCAGGTAACCACACCAACACACACACACACAACCGCCCCCCCCCCCCCCCCCCTCCCTGATTAAATCTACTTCCCTTCTTTCTGATAGTCATATAATCAAATCAAATAACAAATTGACCATGTGCTTTCAAGCACAATTTCATTTATTTTGACAATTTTTCACGACACTTAAAACTTTGTCTATTTCTGGGTAACATTTGAACACAGCTTGAACTAGAACTGACAAGAAAATGGTGCGGAAATAAAATTTCACTTTATAATTATTCGTGTGTCTGATGCTGCCATGACCTTGAAATGTGATCAAGGTCAATAAAGTGTATGAAAAGAGAAGCTAAGTATAGACTATTATCATGCCAAGTTCTAAAGATCTTATTTAAGCAGCTTTCAGCAAAGAGACACATGTTTTCACTGAATCTGGAAACAAACACATTTTAAATTTGATATGACACAAGATTTTTATTTTTCCAAGTAACAAACTGTAAAGCAACAAATGACATATTCTGATGTTGGCTCATTCCTAATAACAATTAACAGTCATCACTATCACACACACACACACACACACACACACACACACACACACACACACACACACACACACACACACACACACACACACACACAGGGTGACTGAGTAAGGTTCTCACATACAGTTTATTCAGAAGCCAAGGGGATCACTGTACACTGCTTGCCTTACCATTCAAATGGTCTTCGGTGTCCTGGTCCTGGTTCTTTTATCAAATTCATCATGTCAAATGAGTGGTATTGAATTAAAAAATGTGTGGTCAAGTGGTCAAGGAATTTGACCTGGCACTGACAGACAGCAGTTCATCCCTTTGAGACACAAAAACCTCTTTTCTCTCTTTCTCAGGATTCAGTCTCTAACAGGAAACTTTGGATTGTCCCAAAACTAAAGCCATGCACACAACAGGCATGTGCACCTTACCAATCCAGCAGCAGTCAAAAAAGGATCCCTGGTGAAAGTCTTCAGAGCTCACCAACATTTGCAATCCTTTTTCAACTGGCCAAGAGTGGAGTGATTCTTTCACAGCTAGCAGTCCCCTTAACTGACATGGATTTGCAAGGGTAGAAGTTCCCAGTGGAAGAAAGAGAATTGTAACAAAAGAGAATATGAAAGAAAGGAACACAAACAGAATACCACTTACATTTCAGGAGGTGGAAGAGCAGTCACTGACAGTATGGCACAGCCAAGTGTGTAGATAAATGATATGTACAAAATTGTCCTGTCACAACAGAATGTATCAAAATAAAAAGCACTGCTTACGTAAGCTGACAAATTTGTGCTGTAACAATGAACCATCCAAGTAAAAAGAAAAGAGCTGACTTCAATACAAGTTCTAATCTAGCACTTAAATGAGGAAATGTACTGATGCCAGATTACAAATGATGCAAGTTCTCTGTCTCTCTCTCTCTCTCTCACACACACATACACACACACACACACACACACACACACACACACACACACACACACACACACACACACACACACACACACAAAGTGCTGCTAAAAACAGCCCAAACTGTTTTAGAGCTTTTTCTAACTCCGCCCCCAAGCTCTGGAATGTTACCAAGCCCTGCCACAATCAGGAAAGCACATTCCTCTTCAGTGTTCCACAGACATCCATAATCCCAACTGATTTCTCAATGACTCCCTTTGCACCATGTCTCTTTTCTTTTTCTTATTTTGAATTTTTCTATTTATCTTTTACATTTTGTTTAAATTGCCTTCAGCATACTGAGTACTGAAGTTAATGGAATGGTGTGCTATGAAAATAGACATCATCATCATCATCACACACACACACACACACACACACACACACACACACACACACACACACACACAACATGACCATTCAAAGATTTCATTTAAAAAAGAAGTTTTTAATAGGACTTACTTATATCTGCCAAGAAATCCATCAGCAATAATAGCGCCAAGGATGGGAGAGAAGTAGGCAAGGCAGCTGAAGAGATGAAATATGGCAGTGGCTTCATTCTTGGCTAACCCAAGCCAGCCTGTCAGGTACAGCACCAGAATCGCTGCAACACAATGTCTTGGGGTGAGAAGATGTACTCTGCCAACAAAGTTATACTAACACGGTTATACTAACACGGCAAGACCAGCATGCACAGCCGATACACAACAACTACTGTACTGAGATTACAAAAGAGGCATGTATGTGTAATGTTGTTGCTTTTGGTTTTATGCTGGTTGCAGTGGTGTTTGTGTGCTTTCCAGTTCTCCCCTCCTATTGTTATAGAGTACAGACACCCATAACATAACAAACAAATTGAATGAATTAATAAAAAACGAAGCAGCCCCCCCCCCCCCCCCTCCAAACCTGCAGAAGTTTTAGCGGAGGTCACCATCATACAAAGCTAGAGAGAAATACTGCCCACATCAACAGCCATTTTCACCGACATCATAAGGAGTCAAAGAATCCTTCTTTTGCTTATATTGTTCATTAAGTCCCTCGACTTTTGCAGTTGTCCGGGGGGGGGGGGGGGGGGGAACCTGAGGACAGAAGAAGCAGATGTTAGGCGTCCTCCTCCAAGCTGTTCTGTTGGCGGCCGTCGACAGGTCTGGGAAGGTCATCTCTGTCTAGTCCTGGATATTGTCGGACAAGCTCTTTCATCATCTTCTGTGCCTGCGTCCTCCCTCGACGGTGCACTTGCACGATGGTTTTGGAGAGGGTGTCATGCCTCATGACAGGGCCAAACCATGCCAACTTCCGTCGCCTGATGGTTGCCAGGAAAGGCTCTTGAGGACCCACAAGCTCCGCACATAGTCTTTGGTCTCGTGCTCTCTGTATGAGATGTGGAAAAGTTTCCTCATGCACTTGGTCTTGAATGCCTGGATTCTTCTCTCTGCGTAACTACTTCAAGGTGTGCATGATGTTTACGCTTGAAGGAGCTGAGCGATTGACAAGATCTGACTGTCAGAGGTAGTAATTCCATAGATAAGCACCAGAGAAGGATATACTTGTTTTGAATACGTCTATCCTTGGCCTAGGCAAACTAAGCTGATAGTTCCTAGAGTTGGAATAGCATGAGGGAGTGTGTGTGTGTACAGGTTATATACGTACTCTGGGGCCTCATTGCTAAGGAGCCTGTACATGAACAAACCCTTGATATATTCAAGTTGTAGAGCAGGATGGAGACAACCAGTGACCTGCAGAGCTGGAATTTGGTTCGGAAGCTCATGCTGCTTTTCCACATCCTGTTTACCCTGGCCATCACTGCTGTGGCTGTGGCCATCTGGATTTCCGCTCTGCAGGTGCCATCATTTGACAGGGTGGCTCCCAAGTACTTCTTCCAGGGGCTGACCATTCATGGTGATGTTGACGCTGATCTCCTTTGTGCCATTCACCATCACCGTGGACTTCTCTGTGCTGACTTCCACGCCATATGCCCTGGCTCTTGCAATGAGTCTGTTCGTGAGGTCTTGGAGCTCATTGCAACTGCCTCCCATAAGGTCAATGTTGTCTGCAAACTGGAGGTTGCAGAGTGGTCTACCACCAATGGAGGAGGTGTGGTGGTCTTGGAGGGTCTCATGCCTAATTTCTTTCTGGAACAGGCTGAATAGTACTGAGGAGAGTAGGCATCCCTGCCTGACACCAACTGTTGTTTGGAATAGTTCTCCCAGCTGCTTGTTGAGGAGAACTGCGCTGCTGGAGTGTTCACAAAGGGCCTGGATGACTTGAACAAGTCCTTCCTCAGTGTTGAAACTTAGGTCAAATAGAACCACCAAATAAAGCCTGCAGATGAAAACATTTGCACTTTTTTTTTTAAGGACAGTCAGAGTCCTGTTCTGTTCCCCATGCTTGTAATTGGCTGGCTTTAGTAACACTTAGACCAGCTTCTTGAAATCCACATGGTATGAAAAATACATAAATTCTTTGTCTTGCAGTTTAGATGGGTTACTACATGTGAAAAAGCTGTGAATTTTGTGTGGTTTTCCTGTACCATGTCACCACTGATTACGGCCACTACAGCTGAAGGTGGCAGGCCACAGCCGCAGGCCACACAACAGCAAAGCACCAGACTTTGTGCAGTGGCTGTGTGTATGAGATCAAAAGCCACCATTCTAACCTGGCCTGGCTGTCAGGCAGCAGGCAACATGCGCAAACTCTAAGACACGCTCTAAACGAAGAGGTTGTTAGTCAAGGTTCATTTGCTTCGTCAAAACTGGCAAAATTATGCTGCTTGATTACTGTCATTCATGCGTGCAAGAGAGCTGCGGTAAGCAACAGCAACACGGACATCATGCCACTTGGTGCGTGGCTGGTCGCTGTGGCCTGTTATAGGTTATATGTTATAGGCTAGCCATTAGCAAAGAACAGCTTACTGAAAACAGATAACAAGTCTTCCTCCCACAGACATTATAATGTATGGCAATCATGAATTTAAGAGTGCAACAAAGAATTCCAAATATCCTGTGGATTTTCAAGGTAATAACTGATATTGTAGCTTACTGCCGTGTGTGTGTGCCGTGTGTGTGTGTGTGTGTGTGTGTGTGTGTGTGTGTGTGTGTGTGTGTGTGTGTGTGTGTGTGTGTGTGTTTGTGTCACTGTGTGTGTGTGTGTGTTTTTGTGTCACTGTGTGTGTGTGTGTGTGTGTGTGTGCATGTGAGCATGCGCAAGTGCATGTGCATGCATGTATGTGTACATATACATGACACTTTAGGGTAGAATATTGACCCAACCAGTGTTCTTAATCTTAGGCTGATCCTGATGTAATGAACACAGCCATCACTGGTCAGCCTGTCACAATGAATGCTGGCCCACCTGTCAACACAGACACCGACTACAGTCACAAACAGCATAGGTATTTCAGATACTGTCATTATGCAAAGTGTTTAAGAAACATTTCTTTCCATTTGATTTTTTGGCACTCACTTCTCAGTCCATAGTAGGTGAATCTCTCACAGAATTCAGACCCAAGGATGAAGTAAACACTGGGTGGGTAAGGTGTATCTTTGGTGAAAATGTTCTGAAACAGAAAAATATATTTATCACAACTAAAAAGCTTACACTTCATTTTTCACCATTTAACTGTTGTATAAGTGTTGTTTTGTAGCTTGAAAAAGGGGCATAATCCAAAAATTTGTATGTTGTGTTTTGCCACATTAAATAAGCATTCTTTTTAGCTTTTTAATATTTTATGTGTTTGGATTTTTTTCACTTTGAACACAGTAATCCAGTATTTTCACAGAACGTTCTGACTTCTGATGTTGCTTGGATCTTATCATTTATGTGCTGTGATCTTCACCCTGAAGACGGTAATCCAATATTTTCACAGAACATTCTGACTTCTGATGTTGCTTGGATCTTATCATTTATGTGCTGTGATCTTCACCTTGAACACAGTAATCCAGTATTTTCACAAAACATTCTGGCTTCTGATGTTGCTTGGATCTTATCATTTATGTGCTGTGATCTTCACCTTGAACACAGTAATCCAAAATTTTCACAGAACATTCTGGCTTCTGATGTTGCTTGGATCTTATCATTTATGCGCTGTGATCTTGACCCTGAACACAGTAAACCAGTATTTTCACAGGACGTTAATTTTGGCTTCTGGTGAACTACCACCAAAATAAGCTTGGCTGAAAAAGATTAATTAGTTCAGAAGATATGGTTACAGTTATAAGCCCTCATTATAACCCTGACCATTATAGATTAAAGACAGCAACCCATGTTTTTTTCAACATTTCCTCCAGTTCATGATGATCCACCAACACACTCCGTTTGGTTACAAATAGTTGAGTGGTTCAGAAGATATCCATCCAGACTTCATTACAGGGTAAGGTAAGGAGGTATAATAATAATAATACAACAGACTATGGCCCATATACATGTACAAGGAGCAAATAAAGTGAAAGGTGGGTATTCCCTTATCCCAATCAGCTAAAGGGTCCACAAGTCCAGCACTCATTCCAGGGCACAAGATGTCAATAAGCTGAAAAAGAGCTATTTGCATGTGTTTATTTTTAGATCAGTAAGTCCATTGTTTTACCAACAATGCAATGCAATGCAGGGGCATCAAAGAGTCAAAACTGACTGGACACCTCATGAAGACAGAATTGTTAACGGCCATTATGATGAGTCAAAGCTCAGTTCCATCAATGGTCAGTTCGCATGTATGCAGTATCTGATTCTGAAAGCCTATGATTAGGGCAAAGTTTACATGAACACCAAAAGTGATAAATGATACACTGTTTCAAATGGATGAACCACTGGCAAAATTAGTTCTGCTTACATTGAATAACCTCTTAGTCTTAGTCACAGACTGTTTTTGGTGGAGCAGAAAATCATTTGTTTTCTGTTAAGTGTTATGGAAGAACTCATGATCTGGTTTAACAAAACACTGTCATCATAGCAAGTGCCTCTTTTTTTCCTTCTCCCCCCCCCCCCCCCCTCCCCCCCCACTATCACAAGGGCATCATTTCATCAAAATTTGAAAATATGAGAAGCAGTGCCAGATTGTAGCAGGTGCTAGTGACCAGTGACCCTTTCCCAAAGTGAGATTTTCCTCTCCCTCTTTTCATCATCTGGTTTGATTATGAAGCATCTTAACATGTAAATTCAAACTGCTAGAATAGTTTGTGGTCTTCAGTGGTATGTGGGATCACATCGATCCTTACAAGTGTTTGTTCTTCAGTGGTAGCCTCTGTTGGTAATCGCAGCATCAGAGCTGCCATTTTTGTACAGTATTTAAGCAGCTTAAATGTTTTGTTTTGTTTGAGTGTTGCTTTACGTCCACAGAAACCGTAGGCTTATTAGGGACGGGAGCCCAGGACGGCCACCTCGACAGTCACACAGCTCCTGAACTCTGCAGCTGCTTAAATGTCAAAAAATAAGTATATAAAGTATAATTCTAAACATGATCAGGCCAGCCATCCAGTCTGCTATACAATTGATACATGTCAAGTTTTTTTAATGTCAATCACCATTAAAAAAATAAACATGATTAAATTTAAAGGGGCTATATGCTCCTCATATATATCTGGGCCCAGAATTGTTACCTTCTGTGCTGTTGTCACATTGAAACTGGAACAAAGCAGGTCACTAAAGCTGGTAATGACAGCATACACTATACATCTGTTGTCTGAGAAAATAAAACTGCACATTCAGGCTTTTGACAAAGTTGGCCAAATACTGAAGATTGCAGATTCCCATTGTTTTATAAACATCAAACAGTAAGACACAAGACAACTTACCACAAAGGAGTTCCATGGTTTTCCCTTTTCCTTGCCTTTACCTGGAATGGAAGCAATAAGGGAACACATGCTTTGGAAGCAACAAAGGAACACCTATTGACAATCCAAGTGATAAAGAATTTGTTTTGGTTTCTACCTCTCATCTCACCATAATAACCCATCACAAAACCTGTTTTGTCCAACAGGTAGGTGATCAAATAACAAGAAAAGTAGTTCTGCTCATATGACTCACATTCATGTGCAAAACAGAAGGGAAAACTAAAAAACAAAACAAAACTAAAGTACTACTAAAAAACCCTGTATTCATGATTTAATCAACCCCTTTAATTAGACATCAGTCACACAAAACATATTGTGCATGATCTTTTCAATGCTTATATGTGGCAACATACAATGTTTACACTGCACAAGAATTATAAAAAAAGAAGAACAATAACAAAACTGTAGTGCATGTTTCAACACATCTGTCACTTTGAAATGGGTCACGGTAATTGTAATGTACAAGAGGCTTAGAGCTAGTAAAAGTAACTATGTAAACTGCCTATGCTTAGTGGTTCCTCTAGTGTCTAGACCGTAATGTCCTTATTTGGTAAAGGCTTCAAGACAAAGGTACACGTTTCCCTGCCGTGAGGAAACTTGGCATTCCACCCCCAAGCAGACTGCTTCCTTCCTTCTCTGTACATTTTACCATAGCATTATTTAGTAGAATACAGTAGAAAACCATGATGTCCACAGTTCTTTTATTATGTTGTATGTCTAACTAACAATAGAAAGAACATAACAGTAATCGAACCCGGTATATCATAACATACTATAATTAGTATAAAGGACCAAAGTCAAACTTATGATACTGCTATGTTCAAAATACATTATATATATAATATATATATCTCTTTAATCAATTTTCAAGAAAAAGCCAATATTAAAGTTTTGTTAAATCAAGAAACATTAATTCTCTATTGAATACAAGTGAATTTAATCAGTTTTCAAGAAAAAGCCAATATCAAAGTTTTGTTAAATCAAGAAACATCAACTCTTTATTAAATACATGCGAAAATGACAGTGGCATAAATTCATAATCCTGACAATGTAATTAACAAGTAAAACATATATTCATGGGAGTCAAAAACTGAAAATCAGGGATTTCTGTGAAGAAATAAAATGTACTGTTGATGTTATACACAATGTTCAGACTGAGCTTAACAGGTGACAATTAGTGAACTTGATGGAAAAAACACACAACACAAAACAAACAAAAAACCCAAGTGTCACAGCTGGCTTAAAAAGATGCAAGATGAAGATGCAAGTCATTATCTGATTGGCCTGTGGCCTTTACAAAGGTTAGACTAATGGTTATAAACTGTACTTTAGCAAAGTGCTCAGAGGAGCACACAAATCTTATCAAATTGCAGTCACACATATGTATCTAGAATTGTAAAAGGTGTGTATATATATATAAAACAACACCAACTTGAGTGGTTGCCAGGAGTAAAACAGTGAAGTTTACAAAAAAAATATCTCTGCAAGATCTTGTTCCTTATCATATCAATTTACAGCTCACAGGCTTTTTAGCCTTTGCCTGCTAAGTCATATTTTGGTGTAGGTTATGGTCAGTGTTGTTCTTTTTAAGAGTGCTGTCTGTATTGACCTGGTTTGTTTTTGTCAGTTACCTTGTGCTAAATATGTTCTGTTTGCAGTTTTTATCTAAAGGTTTTTGAAGGAGTTTAGTGTTCCTGCTATTAATGCTAATACAATGGCCTTGGGCAACTTGAGCACATACTTCTGGTCAAAATAAAATCCTTGATCTGAAGGTTTTGATTTTGATTTCAGTCAAAACAAGTCTTCAGAGGGCTAAGGTCTTTCAGATCTAAATTATCCCCCCACCCCCATGCCACCCAGCCCTCCATGCACACTATTCAGTTTAAACTTTCTAATGCTGCAGTAACTGGCCACCAGCCCAGTGGTTTTGCTTCCTGACAAAAATGTGTAAATTCAATTACAATGAGCCAAACGAAAACAAAAACAACAGAAACAACAACAACAACACAAAACTCTACAGTGTTTACACACATGATCTAATTCTATGCATCTGTTCAGTGTGTTTAACAACAGCACAAAGTATGAACTTGATTCAGTATGGGCTTGTCAAGAGGTACAACTAAAGTTTTAACTTCTACAACTGTGTGACCTTAAAATCTGCTCACACCACTAAAAGTAAAACCAGCATACATGGCATCAACTGTCAAAATTCATTCATTCACCAAAGCTAGAATGACCTTTGCAATGTACCTAGCCAAGTATGGCATTTATTACATTTGAATGTCAAGGAAAATTGCAAAAGTAAAGTTTTTGTGAGTCCAGATATGTCTAAAATTCCTTAGGCTGGCTGTCTGTCCATTAATAAAACCAGGTTTGTTACCTTGTGCAGCAAAATACATCCCACTGTCAGCCAAGGTATAACAAGTCATTATTATTGTCTCAAAACAAAACTGTTACTGAATGACAACTTGAACAAGATAGATGCTCTCCTGAATGACAACTTGAACAAGATAGACGCTCTCCTCAAGCAGTCAAATATAACCCATTTTTGACGCTCAGCCCACATCTCTATGTGATGGCACTGACGACAATCCATTCATTGAAGCAACCAAAACTCTCACCTGTGCCATTGTTCTCTCCAAGTTGGACTATTTAATTCTCTTTTAGTTTTACAGAAGAAGAAAAAAAAAAACTCTGTGAGCAAAACTAGTTTTCAAAGCACACAAACATAATCATGTGCAACCTCTTCACTGGTTACCTGTCCATGCCAGAATAGACTACAAACTGTCAACTATCTGTCACAGTGTCTTCTCTGACTCATCTCCTGCCTATTTTTCTGACCTTCTCACTGTGCACATCCCTTCACTAGCAGCTTTGTTCTTTTGCAAACACTTGGATACTTCTGTATTCCCCATGTTAGAACAAAAACATTTACCCAGTGCTGTTTCTCCTACTGTGCTCCAAAGCAACAGACTTTACTCCCTTCTGACAACCACCATACTCATGTCTTCAAAACTGCATTAAAAACTCACTTCTAGTTAGAACTACAAACGATACCTCAATGATTTCAAATTCTGATTCCTTTCTTGCCTCCCCTATTTACCCCCCACTCCTTTTGTCTGCCTGTGTGTGTATGCGAGTATGTATGTGCATGTATGCACATGCATGCGTGTGTGTGTATGTGAGGAATACAATATTATGACTATATAATTTATTATTTTTGAGGTTTTAATGTATACATTATTTTGGATCTTGTAAAGCATGGTGTGCCCACCCTTGTTGGTGAGATACAGAAATGACCACTATTATCATCATTTTTATTGTCAAAATATATTTTTGCCCATTTGTTTGCTCTAGTTTGGTCACAAAGATATTAGTGGCACAGAAAATATCTATAGAAATGACAAATAACCATCATTTTGACTTTGGCCATGAACACAGCAATCCAGTCTTTTCAGAAGAAAATCCAGTTTAAAGTTGGTTCCAAAGGATCAGCAGTTCAGATAACACAATACCTGACCAGAAACATTCATTTTCTCATTATGACACTGAGCCTAACAATCTGGGACTGAAGCTAGCAACCAGTGTTTTTTCCAGTGACAGTGACACTCTAAAAAGTCTAACTTGTGATGATATATCACCATACTAAGTTTGGTTAGTAACAGTATGCTCAGTTTCTAAATACAAACTCATGCACAGACACATAGACAGTAATGTAAAATACTTTAAATGGTGACATGCTAAGATATAATCAGCAAAAAACACACACACAAAAACACACACCATAACATATAAGGTAGGGGTATACTAAACTTAGTAAAAGAGAGACAGAAAGGCACAAACACACACACACACTGGCAAGAACAAGCAAGCACCATATAATGTGTATGCCTTATAACAGTTACATAAAATACAATGTACAGTGGAACACCTGATTAACCCTTTCACTGCCATGCCTTCCACGCTGCCACATGGAAAACGACCAATAAAAATACCAAATTTGAAATCATTATGGCTTTTTCACTCCCTTCATGTGAGCATCTCAAAGGATTTCTATCAAAGTGCACAGTACTGAAAGTATATTTGTTATAGGACCATCAGATATACTGTCTGGGGTGTGTATGTGTGCACTTTTGACCCCGGAAATCTTACAGGCTGGGGCACTGAAGGGGTTAAACACCACCCTGATGAGAAACCACCTATCTTTTAAGGCGACACTATGGATCATGCCTCTTGAGGCAACTTCTGTTTGATTTCTAAGATGGTCTTAGAAGAAAGGTTGCACTGTATTACACTTTCTCATAATCAAATCTTACAACTGAGCAGACAAATACCCACCTTTCTTTTTCCTTTTACGTGAACCACTGCTGGATTTCCTCCGTCGCTTTTTATCCTTGCCACTTCTGGACTTCCCAGATTTAGAGCCGCTTCTTGACCTCCTTCGTTTACGACCTTCAGAGCCCGATTTCTCTCCTTCAGAGTCATCTCCTTCATCTTTTGATTTTCTTCGCCCAGAGCTGCTTGACCTATGGCGTTTACGTTTTTTTCCCTTTTTGTCTTTATCCACAAGTGATTCCTCCTCAGATTCTTTGTCAGATTTCTTACGCTTTTTAGCATTTATGTTTCTGTTACTTTGGCACATGTATTGTTGGTAGTCAACAGTTTCATCTGATGAGTCCTTACAGGATGTGGAATCACTTACTGATTCTGAATCATCTTTGTTACTGTCAAGTGATTTTTGTGATTCATTTCCTGTATCACTTGAGCTCCTGGTGGAGCTGATATGTTCTTTCCCTTGGACATGGGCACCTTCTCCATCAGAAGTTTCTTCAGATGATGTGGCCTCATAAGAAGAGTCTTTATTAGAAGAGGAGTTATTTGTTGAACTACATTCTCCATCAATGCTATGGTTATTTTGTGATTCACTGCTAGAGACACTTGGTGACTGACTTCCTGCAGAAAATGCATTATTACTACATGATGCATTACTACTAGCATCATAAGTAGATATGTTACTACCTGTAGTACTATCATCTATCTGTCTACATTCATCATAAAGTGGGATATCCACAATAAATGATTCAGGATTGGACTGGCCGTGTCCATCTCTACGCCTTAATTCATGCAGTAAACTTGCTTGTGTTGACTGTCTTTCACCACTTGGTTGTGGCCTGAAGGCATCGCTGAATTGGAAGAGGCTTCTCCTTGGGTACACTGATTTTACATTTTGTGTAGAACCAGAACCATCGTCACTCATCCTGAGGGCATGATTCAGGCACCTCCATTCTCAACCACTCATAGCTCCTGTGGAGGCAAGAAAAATTATCTAAGTAATGTTGCAAGTACTGCTGACAGCTGATTAATGAACCTCAAGTTATGAATTTAATGATTAAATTCATAACTTAATCAAATAAATTGCTAATGTAAACATTATACTGTGTAATTGACTCTCCCACATCTACCAACAGACACTACTGAGAAAGAAAACAATGAAAAGAGAAGACAAAATGAACAGATCTGAAGACAATACTGCAATGATTTTTCTTCTTCTTCAGTTCTTTTTGTTGTTGTTGAGTAACCAACATAATCTTTCCAAAGACTATGTCACTGTAGGGAGTGTGCAAAAGAAAACGGAAAAGAAAAAAAGAGTGGGTGAGAGGGGCAAGGGTTTGCAGGCAGTTGACAGTTGGGACTGGAAGGATTCAAGGAGTAGAACCTGATGCCAGATTCTTGGGCATGCTGTTTCAGTTTGACTATGGTATGCAGGAGGGTGAAAGTCTGAAAGATAAGAAAACTTCTTGTAATCTGTTCTATAGCAGGGCAAAGAGTAAGAAAAATGATCAATGTGTAGGGGTAATCTGCCAGTGGCTTGCTCCATTGCTCAATGTCTGGCACTGTCGATGCTGATCAGACTATGGTGGTACTTGTTGAAATTTGTGAATCTGGCACATCTGCGTTGGGACTGTAGGGATGGCCAGTTCATTGCTGTCAAGATACCAATGGTTTTACCATCCACACTAGAAGAAGTACAGTCTGCACAGTGCTCTTTCTACTTCTAGATTCTTGGTAAGCTCGATGTTGTGAGGGTCCCACAAAGAGCAATCATACTCAAGGAGTGGTCTAACAAACAGTTTATAGCCATGAACAATCCCTTCTTCGGTATATTTCATTCTGGGTTTTTCATATAAATGACGTCTGATCTATCACAGTATAAAACTATATTATATATATTCCCTTGTGGCCTGAGTGTGAACTTTTACTACTTCTATCTTAAGTATTACATTATTACCAATTTATTATTATATCCATTATTATATTTATTATTATGTCCTCAGAAAAGTTGAGATGGCCAAGTACCTGGCTGTGGAGTTGAAAGACCTCAACTCATGACCCCACACATTATCGCCAACATCATTGCCATTAGTGCAAGGTGCAGGGCCAGTGCATTCACCTGTCAGACCTCAGAGAGAGCACCACTATGGTACTGAAAAAGTGCTATAACTCTTACGGTAATAGTATGCCCAATCACGGACTGTGCTGCCCCAGTGTGGGCATCAGACCCTCACCAAAAGGACCTGCGGAACAAACTGGAGGTGGTGCCGAGGAGACTCAGCGCGCAGAGAATTGAGTCCTACCTCCAGTGCCTCAGCCATGGTCAGAAAGCTGAACTTAGATCCCCTGCAACTCAGGCACACGTCTAACAAGGTCACCATGCTGTACAAGGTTGCCGGTGGTCTGACTAACGCAAAACTCAGAAAGGGGATTGTCATCTCCACCCAAAACACGCCTGTGACCACGAGTCCAAATTTCTAGTCCCTTATTGTAGTCCAGAACAGAATCTCACAAGAGCTGCTTCTTCTGATCGGCAACACGTTTGCAGAAAAGCACCCCTACCCATGTCCCAGCTGCTGACTCCCCCTAAACCTTTAAAATTAAATCCACAAGAGTGAGGCCTGAAGAGTACCTAAAGAAATTATCGCCAAATTTTATCCCTCTTTTCAAAACCAAGCTGTAAATAAATTGTATTAACAATTTTCTTTACGCACCACCAGTTATAGATTGTTGTCCAAACTACTGGGAATGCCGCAGTATTCTGGAGATGGAGAAATATAAAAAAATAAAAAGATGTTCGCCTACATAGAACATAGGAGAAGTGGATTTTGAGGTAGACTAATTCAGTCGCTTTAAATTCTGAGGTCAGAAACAAACATGCAAGAAGCCTCAGCTGACAGAACATCCGAAAGCATGCATCCCATCAAAACAAATGCGATCACAGTCATAAAATGCCCGGAAAGTCTACAAAGGAAGCAACAACTTTCAATTTCGAAAAACTGTCAACCTACCGTTTGGACTAAAAGTGGTTACGTCCCTTGTACAATTTGACGGGAGTAATCTCCCATATAGGCGGCGGACTGGAGGATCTAATTCAAAAAAAATTTTAAACTTTAATTATCCCACAAGGGGCAATTTTGTTGTAGTGTCATGGCGGGCTCGTAATAATAAATACATAAAGTTCAAAGAACAATACAACAACAAACACAACAACAAAAGGCTCTTACCTTAACCTAGTTATCGGATCGATTTGTCCCTAAAATGCCAGTCTGAAATCTGAGGACATTATTATTATCGAACCGATCCCCTCTCTCTCTCTGTCTCTCAACTGAACCTAAACTACAGTCCTTGTAAAATAAAGTTCTCTCTCTCTCTCTCTCTCTCTCTCTCTCTCTCTCTCTCTCTCTCTCTCTCTCTCTCTCTCTCTCTCTTATGACTGTACCTGAACTACAATCCTTGTAAAATAAAAAAATTGAGTTCGACTGAGCTCTCTCTTCTTGTTCTTTATGTAACCGAGTGTATTGTATACATGTTCCGGGCCATACCCTTTAACCTTTTCTTTCCGGTCCTTTTCCTTTTTGATTGGGTGGGGGTTTTATGGCCCAATTATCTAAGGTGTTAAAAGTTGTGTGCTGGGCCGGCAGCATCCCTTTTCCCCCAGTGTCCCTGCAGAGGCAGGTTGTTTGTTTAACTGTTGCGGCCGGTGTTCATGTTTTCATCAAGGGAGAGCCTGTAAGTAGTTATTTTTCTATGGCTTGTTGTTCTGTTGTTTCTATTGATGTAAATAATGTATGTTTATAATGTTATCATGTTCACAACGTGCCTTGATTCTGGTTCTTGAACGTGGGTAATTTTGGCGCTAGATTGCCGCCTGGTTGCAGCCGCTATGGCGTCAGAGTACCTTGTATGTGTGTTCATATCTTAAGCTTTTATGCCACAAGATGACCAGTGCTTCCAAAATGTATGCAGCTAACCAGGTTAGCTAGCTGATATGTAGCTAGTATGTTATGTTGCAATAGTTGGATGTTCAGTTTGAGTGATGCTTTGCCGATGCAAAGTTATCCCTCTAAAGTATGGATACTTTGTCAGCGTGGCCGTGCAGATCTCTGTGCGGCATAACTTATATGTTTAGTTTCCTACCGATCTATGTTGCTACATGAAATCGGTGGTATATTATGGCTAACACTTTGAAGATGTTGACTTCATAGTTGTGGAATGTTCATTTTACTAGTTGAATATGGTTTGGTACATAGTGGTGATCGTATAAACTGTGAGACGTGTTATTTCTGTTTTGATCCGGCTTTTGTGTGGCCGAGTTTTGGGCGCGCAGACTTTCACTCTACTTAGCTTGTAAACCCTTTCCGGGTCTTTGTGCGTGTACCCGAACTGGCCGGTGATGCGCGTCAGTGGTGGCAATTAGGTCTTTGTCTCTGTTCACTAATCGAGCAGCTAGATCAACAGTTTAGATCAACATGTAACAGTAACATGCTGTAACGCTTTGAGTAACTTGACGAGGCTGGAGCTGGTCAGTTTATGACTGACTTCCTCCCGCTCACGGCATGGACCCAGGTGCCACCCGTGTCACTATCCATCTCGTTGTGTGCTTAAGTGGAACTGCTGTAACGATTATCTCACGCTTCCTGTTTAGTTAAGAATGAGCCTGGTAATCCACATTCTTCACTGTTACTTTATTGTATACTTCATTATACTGAGAGTTCATCAGTTAATTGACTGGCCGTCTCTTGTATACTCACCGTAACTCTGTGAGGTACAGGTTTTAAGTGTAAGTCAAGCACACGATTTATGTGCTTGATTATTAATCATTTTGTCATGTATTATAGTAACCTTCAGGTAAACTACATGGTTACTGTATTATTTAGATAATCGCTGTTGCTTAGACTTTACATTTGCTTTCATGTTCTAAATGTTTTGTTTGCTTGTGTCTTTTCTAAAACAGACACTGTTTCCTGGTTGGTTGGTGTACAAATAAAAGTTATGTTATAGCAACCTCTGACTTGTGACTCTTCATCCATGCTTCCAACCTGCTTCCCCTCAACTCCCCATCCCCACTCCCCTACATTTATAAGATAAGCGCTCAGTGATGGCCTTCTGTTTTCCGAGCTTTTCCAATACCAGTCAAATTAGTGACCTTGTTAATCGGAATGAATAATGTTGCTCAGTTAACGTCAACGGAGGCGAGTAGGCCTGTTAGGGACGGGGACGAGTGGGAAAAGGGGGAAAGAAGAGTGAAACCTCGAGACAGGCGCCAACCAGGAAGACCAAGGCTGCCGTGGACCTCCGCCAAAACAACGAAATGTAAGTTATGGCACTGTCAAAGTCCACCCGGCATTGCGCAGCAACTACCGTACCACGCAATTGCTGTCCCAACTGCTATGCAGAACAGAGTCACTGACAAGGACAATGTCCGTAACTCCGCCGTCGGGGAAACAACTGAAGCGAAAGAAGTCCGCTCAAGCCCAGCTCCACCTCTCTGCGCGTTTGATCTCTTCTGGGCTAACTTGAGGGTCCAGCACCACCTCCCTCTTCTTGATGTCGCCTGGACCCGCAGAAGCGTCCAACTTCTTCGTGAAAGTTCAGCTCACCTCCACCCTCTTGATCTCGCCTGGACTGATCTTGCTAAGGTGGAAGTTGCACTGTTAAGTGAACTTGGGTTTAAACACCAAGTGACCACGGCTGGGGGGGGGGGGGGGGGGGGAGGCGGGGGAGGGGGGTGCATGAGGTGCCGGGGTGTCCTGAGGACAGGAAGCGGGATGGAGGAAGGCCGGGAGGGAGAGGTGTAGTGAGTTGGCGAGGGGGGGGGGAGGGGGGGGACGATAAGGGCCGGTTGTTACGTGAAGAGGCGGAGAAGACGGTAAAGGGACAGAGGGAGAGAAACTGCCACTGCGGGTTTAAAGCAGAGGGGCCTCGGCTCGATTCCGCTTCGGCTCTCCTTTCTCTTCAAAAAGATTGTGGTTAGTGGACACAGTCTTGCGACTTTGTCTCTCACAATGAATGAAACATTAAAATGGCTCTTATTGCTGCCCATCTTAATACAGGAGTCATTCTGGTGGTGACAATGTAGCGATAGGTATATAATCTCCATTGTCCCCCACCTCCATACCCCCTCTCCCCTTCTCCCCGTCCCTAATAAGCCTTATAGTTTCTGTGGACGTTAAACACCATGCTTACCAAAGGGCTTCCACTAGCAAAGCGACCAATTTGCTGCGGTCACTTCAGTCCAGATAAGGTGTTTCTTTCCTGTCTGACAGTGAGAAGATTTCCCAAACTACAATAGGGGTGTAGACAGATACTTTCCGTGTTTTTTGGACGATATTAAAGTGTTTGAATCAAGTGAAGAAGTAGACTCGACTGTGCAAATGACAGTCTGATGCTACAGATGGTGCGAAAGAACAAAGCTCCATATAGACTTTCTGGTTTGATTTGGTCACTACAAGACAGAAAATCACCGAAAATCCGACACCACGCGCTGCCTACCTAAGATGAGGGGTAGACTGACACCCTAGAAACCAAAACAAGCACTAAACAGGCAGAGAAAGAAACTGAACAGAAATGCCTGCGGCAAAAACAAACAAGCAAAAAAGGCCAAGAAAGAAGCTGAACACCAAAGCCTGTGGCAAAATTAATAAGAAAGACGAAACAACATAAATGCGAGAGATAAATTAAAAATGGCTGCCCTAATCAGGCAAACAAACTATTGAAATCAAATGGACAGATGGAAAGTGACGAAGAAAGATCAAGGAGAGAGGGATGGGAAAAAAATCCATTACTCCCATCCGATAGAAAACTGTACATGGTTTGCATGTGTTTCAGTGCTATAAATGGTTCTGGTCCTGCTTACCTCTCTGAACTGCTGCATGTCTACACTCCATCTTCTGACACCCGCATGCTGGAAATCCAACAATACAAACGCAAGGCTCATGGCTTCCGCACCTTCTCTTGCTTTGGACCCACATTTGGAATTCACTCCCACAAGACCTTAGACACTGCTCAACCCTGTCATCTTTTAAAGCCAAACTGAAAACCTTCTCTTCTCACAGTATTTCCATCCTCAGTAACTAATATCAGTACCCAGTTTCTGCTACAGTCAGTGTGTGTGTGTGTGTGTGTGTGTGTGTGTGTGTGTGTGTGTGTGTGTGTGTGTGTGTGTGTGTGTGTGTGTGTGTGTGTAGTGCCTTTTTTTTATTTTTTATAATACTTTATGTAAATTGTTTTGGTAGGACTATGTTCTACATGTGTATAGAATATCATATTTAGGTTAATATGTATCATGTGAGCGCTAAGGCGTTGATGAGCACATAACAAATGTACATTATTCGATGGATAATTATTCTGATGAATTTCAGAGAATTAAAACGTTAAAAGAAAAACGACACCTAGGCTTCTCTTCCAAAAATGAAGAGGAGTACAACCTACCTTTTTCAGTGACTGAATTGAGGCAATCGTTACAGAAAGCCAGCGATTCAGCCACTGGTTTGGACCTAGTCCGCTACCAACTTTTAACACACCTCCCGAATTCTGCTGTGTCTGTCCTATTAAAAGTTTATAACCACGTGTGGGAATCTGGCTGTTTTCCGCCATCGTGGCGTGAGGCAGTAGTTATCCCCATTCCCAAACCCGGTAAGGATTACTTAGATCCCAGTAATTTCCGACCTATAGCATTAACCAGCTGTTTGTGTAAAACGATGGAGAGGATGATCAACGCTCGCCTCATGTGGTCCCTCGAGTCGCAGGGTCTTCATTCCGAGAAGCAGTGCGGCTTCAGGAAGACCCGCAGTACGTTGGATCATCTCGTTCGTTTTGAAGCATTTATTAGAAATGCCTTCGTTAAAAAAGAACACGTCTTAACCATTTTCTTTGACCTTGAGAAAGCTTACGACACAACGTGGAAGCACGGCATTCTGGCGGACCTCTGGAATCTCGGTTTAAGGGGCCACCTCCCCAGGTTTATTCAGAGCTTCCTGTCGGAACGTTCTTTCAGGGTTAGAGTGGGTTCCACTCTTTCCGAGCTGCACGAGCAGGAGATGGGGGTCCCACAAGGTAGCATCCTGTCTCCGGCCCTTTTCAGCATTAAAATTAACAACATTGTTAAAGCTGTCTTAAAGGGTACTGATTGCTCCTTGTTTGTGGACGACTTTGTGTGTGAGTAGAAAGACGTTAAACAGAGTGGAGAGAGCTATGCAGCTGTGTGTAAACAGCGTTCAGAAGTGGGTGACTGAGAACGGCTTCAAGTTCTCCACCTCTAAGACGGTCTGTATTCATTTCCATCAACAGTACGGTTTTTTCCCAGACTCTAACATTCTTCTGGGAAAAACACCCATACAAGTAGTCAGAGAAGCAAAATTCCTTGGTGTTATCTTTGACACGAAACTTACTTTTAAAAATCACATTCAATACCTTAAAACCTCCTGTCAGAAGGCTCTGGACATTCTTCGTGTAGTGGGACATACTGATTGGGGAGCTGATCGTATCGTCCTGCTATGCCTTTACCGTTCGTTAGTCCGCTCCAAATTGGATTATGGATGCATTGTGTACGGATCAGCCCGTCGGTCGATTCTGAAACAACTGGATCCTATCCACCATCAGGGCTTGCGAATCGCGTTGAGTGCTTTTCGCACATCTCCTGCTCAAAGTCTATACATAGAAGCACATGAACCGTCGTTAACCAATCGCCGATTAAAATTGTCTTTAAACTATGTTCTTAAACTCAAATCCCTGCCAGAAAACCCAGCCTATAGTTGTGTTTTTGAACCCGAAAACACCAAATTATTTGAAGAATCGGAGTCAAAGGTTCCACCTCTTGGCATCCGCATTCATCCCCACTTGGAGAAATCCAAACTTAAATTTGGCAGACGATGTTCCCTCATTGGACATCGTCCCTTGGAAACTTTCAGTTCCTACAGTCCGTTTTGACCTAGCCAGTTTAAAAAAAGATACAACAAACCCAGAAATATATAAACAGCTCTATTTACAACTTATCTCTGAATACCCTTTGTCAGATTTTTTTTTTCAAAGACGGTTCTAAAAGAAAGGAAGGAGTTGCTGCGCAGCTATATCCACAAAACGAATTAAAAAACCTTTTACATGTCGGCTTCCAGACGACAGTTCAATATATACAGCAGAGTTGAGGGCTATTCTTTTAGCTCTCAAACATGGTTATTATTCCAAAGAAAAATCATTTTTGATATTATCTGATTCCCTTTCATCGTTACAATCTATATTAAACCTAAAATATGATCATCCAGTCTTAGTTCAGATTTTAGAATTATACACAAATGACAAGAGAGGGGAGAGAGATTGTTTTCATCGGGGTTCCCGGCCATGTTGGCATTAGGGGAAATTCGGCTGCAGATTCTGCAGCTAAGGATGCCCTTGATGGAGACATCTCGGTTGAACTCACCCCATTCTCAGACCTAAAATCACGCACAAATAAATATATATTAGAACTGTGGCAATCTGAGTGGGATGAGTTCCCAGAAAATTAATTATATCAGATATTCCCAGTATTAAAAGAATGTATATCTTGTCCTCGGAAAAACAGAGAAGAAGAAACTGTGATGGCCCGATTGCACATTGGCCATTCTTTTCTTACTCATTCCTTTTTATTGAAGGGTGAGGAACCGCCAATGTGCATCGGATGTGATAAACGTTTAACCATAGAGCATATTTTACTTACTTGTTCGGATTTTATTGAAATAAGAGAGAGCCACTTTACAGCTAAATCACTGCGCATGTTGTTTAATGATATTTCACCTGAAAAGATTTTTAACTTTTTGAAAGAAATTAATATTTTTGGAAATATTTAAATTTGTGATCGTTTTTAGTTATGTTTGTGTTTTCACCTTTTAAGCATGGTTTTAAAATTGTATATAGACCCATTTTAAGACATATACATTATTAAAAATTAAATATACAATATGAGATGTGTATCGCCCTGATATAACCACACCGGTTGACTGGGCGTAAAACACCAACTTACTTACTTACTATGTACATTATTATTATTATTAACGGTCTCTGACAGCGTGCAATGTGATAAAGACTGGAAACGCGTAATCCATGCACACAATACAAACCACATAATGATACTAACAGCCACTGGGCAATAGACGCTCGCAAAGTACCCACATATCTTTTTTGGGGTGGGTGGGGGTGGGGGTGGGGGGCTTAAATCAAGTTGTCTCAACTAGGGAGGCACCTCGAGGTTACTCCAATCACGTCCACATCGAAAAAGAACGAAACAACTCGAGACGCAAAAGGGAAAGCAAAGAGAGGAAAAACAAAAGTAGTTGGAGTGTACACCAAGAAGCTCACTGACCCAAACACGAAACCCTAACCCAGGGGAAGCACAAAGAATCTAGTCTCATCAACTAGAAAGAAGAAGAAAAGAAAGAAAGAAAGAAAGAAAGAAAGAAAGAAAGAAAAGGCTTGAAGGATAACACAAACAAGGAACTTATTGGGACGAATGCAAAACAGTCAATAAGAGGAAGGCTCCCTGATGAAGTCTAGCCTGCCGTTGCCTGCACACCTAAAAATTTCACCGTCCCTCCAAACTTTCAACCTAAAGTAAACCCGCATCTCTTCCAGTTTCCCACCGAACTTTCTGATTTATTTGTACAAGCTTATTGCTACCTGTCTCATAGCCTCTGTGTGAGGGGCTGGGGGGCTGGGAGGGGTGGAATTGTGGAATTATGAATAATGTGATGAGATTATTTTCATACGGTACATGTATGCTGGAAATCCAACAATACAAACGCAAGACTCACGGCTTCCGCACCCTCTCTTGCTTTGGACCCCACATTTGGAATTCACTCCCACAAGACCTTAGACACTGCTCAACCCTGTCATCTTTTAAAGCCAAACTGAAAACCTTCATCTTCTCACAGTATTTCCATCCTCAGTAACTAATATCAGTACCCAGTTTCTGCTACAGTCAGTGTGTGTGTGTGTGTGTGTGTGTGTGTGTGTGTGTGTGTGTGTGTGTGTGTGTGTGTGTGTGTGTGTGTGTGTGTTTGTAGTGCGTTTTTGTTTGTTTTGTTTTTAAATAAAAAATTTATGTAAATTGTTTTGGTAGGACTATGCTCTACATGTGTATAGAATATCCTATTTAGGTTAATATGTATGTGTATAGAATATCCTATTTAGGTTAATATGTATGTGTATAGAATATCATATTTAGGTTAATATGTATGTGTATAGAATATCCTATTTAGGTTAATATGTATGTGTATAGAATATCCTATTTAGGTTAATATGTATGTGTATAGAATATCCTATTTAGGTTAATATATATGTGTATAGAATATCATATTTAGGTTAATATGTATGTGTATAGAATATCATATTTAGGTTAATATGTATGTGTATAGAATATCATATTTAGGTTAATATGTATCATGTGAGCTCTCAGGGCGTTGATGAGCGCATGATAAATGGACATTATTATTATTATAAACATTTTTTCTTGTGTATTGTTAGTTGTCGTATATGTTGTTGTTGTTTTGGATATTTTTCTTAACTAACGTTGAAAATTTCGGAGAGTGTTGCAAAGCGCAGTGAGTTTTGTGTTGATCAAAGAATATCGATATACTGGCCTAAAAGTTATCTTTTAGTATTTATTATTATTGTGAAGGCAGGGGTCGTCTCAACGAAAAAGGACTGACACGCCATGAATCTGACAAGGCTATACAAAGAAAGAAAGAAAGAAAGAAAGGAGAGTGACAGAAGAAGAAGAAGAAGAAGAAGAAGAAGAAGAAGAAGAAGAAGAAGAAGAAGAAGAAGAAGAAAGGAAACAAAACACGGGGAAAAACAAAATCCCAGCTGTTGTCAGTCCTTAGAGATTCGAACTGGAAATTGTTCTAAGTCGATTACCCTGTAGGCACCCTTACAACCATTTTGCTGTGTTAGGGCGATTGAACCCAAAACGACAAAACTGCACTGAGTCAATGTGTGCCGAACTGTTGTTTGTGATACCAGCGTGTGAGACACACACACACACGCACACACACACACACACACACACACACACACACACACACACACACACACACACACACACACACACACACACAATCGCGTTAAAAATAGCAACATTTAGCGTCTCTGATTGGTTGAGATCGGCGACCGCGTGGAGTGCGTGGATGGGTCCCCCTGGACCACGGCGCCATCAAAGACTACACGGCGAAGATCGGTGAACCGGCATCGAGATACACCTGGGCTTCGGTTCTGGCGTACGACCAGGAGTACCGACGCCGACAGGCAGCAGCCAGGTTCCGATGGGGGGGTCGGACGCACGGCACCTGTGCACAGTGCTGCTGAAGAAGGCGGCGACACAGTGCTGCTGAAGGAGAAGGCGGCGACACAGTGCTGCTGAAGGAGAAGGCGGCGACACAGTGCTGCTGAAGAAGGCGGCGACACAGTGCTGCTGAAGGAGAAGGCGGTGACACAGTGCTGCTGAAGAAGGCGGCGACACAGTGCTGATGAAGGAGAAGGCGGCGACACAGTGCTGCTGAAGGAGAAGGCGGCGACACAGTGCTGCTGAAGGAGAAGGCGGCGACACAGTGCTGCTGAAGGAGAAGGCGGCGACACCAACGGGCATCGAGCCGCGTGGAGGGCAGACAGGCCGCCGAGTCGGACACGACGGCAAAGAAGCGTGCTCACGGACCGCTAACTTCCAACACGTGTGTCTGCTGTGCCAACAGGCCCGCCCCCTGTCGGAGTAACTCAACAGACGGTCTGCTCATCTGTATATATATATATATATATATGAATGACATGTGTGCATCTGACTCTGCGAACACGCTATGTTTTTGCGTGGAAGTTCTTGTGCACCATGTATAAAGTCTCATCATCTCACGTTTCAAGTGTCACTCACTCAGTCATGCCTATGTACATAAATGATGACATGCATGATATTTTTACTCGTCAGTAGCTTAGCAAGGACTAGTTAGTTTTCACTGACTGAACTTGATGTAACCGGACCTTGGAACCCGTTCCTCATTTTAGGTTTAGGGAGAGGCTCAGTAGAGATTGCCAAGGAGAGATACTCACAATGGAATAAATCATTGTTATAAATAATTATTTCTAATCTTCTCCATGTAGTGTGCATATCAATGTTCCTCGTGTTGTGTTCAAAATCACTACAATCAAACGACTTAGGTATCCAGAAAAAACCCTGTGTGAGTGTTCGGTCGCTTGTCTGTTCCTCAGAGATAAGTGTGCCATTTCACTATGCACGCATGCCTGTTAAAACAGACACTAGACAAAGATAAGGGGAAACAGGAGTTGTACACATGGATCTACATGACGAAAACATTGAGGCAAACTCACAGACGCACACACTAACCACACTCCGTTCTCACTACATACTCTCACTCCCATTATACTGACGAACAAATTAGAGAAGCATATATGATTTTATTTACACTACCGCATATTACACATACACCATACACAAGAACAAAAACCAAATTAACACGTGACTATGCCTAACCTATGCACTAGACCATAACTAGCTTAGCTACCATAGGCTCAGTACCAGTTACCTACAAACGTAAATTGCACCTTTTGACCCCATCCATACCGAAGTCGACGTAGTACTTTGCAGCACTACTCAGCATGCAGTTAACTAAGGTTACCACCTCGGCTTGCACTTTGCAGCACAAGTCTATTAATTTAACATGCACTTAAGCATGTCTGCATTTTTTAGCACTTAAAGCTTGCACTTTTCAGCACAAACTATTAACTAAACGCACATACCTGCACTTTGCAGCACAGGGAAAACGGACAAACAGTGACTTACTTAACGCTTGCACTGATGATGATGTAGAGCTTCATGTCCTCGGATGTCGGTTGACAAATATATTAGGGCCGAAGCATGGTTCAGTGTTGCTTTAAGCCCGTTCTTAACTGGGCGAATGTTTGTTCGCCCGAACATACTTCAGACACTTCGACGAACTATGATTCGTTTCTTAATTGAACATTTACTTCGCCGAATATGGTTCGGACAGTCCAAACTTGACTTCATTCTCAACTGGCTTGTAATGAGATGCAAGCTTCGGCCCGAACTTGCGGCAGACGCGCAGCAGACAGCATGATCGAAAAAGGCTAAAGTCAAGTCAAGTCAATATACTTTAATCATCCCTCACAGGGTAATTCAGCTAACTACTATCTCATTCTGGGTCTCCGAGACAAGGCTGCGCCTTCCACAAGTCAACAAATAAACAAATTCCCTCCGAAGCGAGTGAAGAATCAAGCGACACTGTCATCCATTTTTATTTTTGTGTTTTCTTCATTCACAGGAGAGCTCTGCTCTCAGCCAATCAGAGGCAATGATCGTCCAATAGGGCGAATGTTCCCAGAACATGTTGAGCGAAGGTTTTTGGACCCCGAATATAGCTTGGACGAATACTTCCAACTAGGTTCGCGAAGAAAAGTTGGCCCAATTAAGAACCAACTAGCTTCGCCGAATACTTCCAACTAGCTTCGCGAAGAAACATTCGCCCAGTTAAGAACGGGCTTTACGTCCACAGAAATCGTAAGGCTCATTAGGATGGAAAGCCCAGGATGGCCACCTCGACTTTCACACAGCTCCTGAACTCTGACGCTTGCACTTTGCAGCACAAGTCTCTTAACTAAGTGTAACCGAGTGCATTGTGTGTGTCCAGAGCCATGACCCTTCCCCCCCCCCCTTTCCCCCCTGTCGTCCTTTCTCTTTTTTGACTGGGCGGGAGTTTTATGGCCCTAATTATCCGAGGTGTTAAAACTTGCGCGCTGGGGCCCGCAGAGTCCAGGCGAGATCAAGAGGAGGGAGGTGAGCTGGACTCTCACGAAGAAGCTAGCCCAGAAGAGATCAAGAGCAGGGAGGTGGTGCTGGGCTAGAGAGAGAGTTGGACTACTTTTGCTTCAGTTGTTTCCCAACGGCGGATCTACGGACATTGTCTTTGTGACTCTGTTCTGCATAGCAGTTGGGACAGCAATTGCGTGGTGCAGTGGTCGCTGCGCAATGCCGGACGGACACTGCCGTAACTGGCGGCGGTCCACGGCAGCCTTGGTCTTCCGGGTTGGCCCCTGTTTCGAGGTTTCACTCCTCTGTCCCCCTTTCCCCCTTCGCCCCCGTCCCTAATAGGCCTTCTCGCCTCCGTGGAGGTTAAGCAACGGTCTCTCAAGCAGGTCGTCGTTTAGTTTGAGCTGCTGCCTGGGCACCAATGCGTCTGATTCAGGGGAGAGCCTGTATGTAGTTATTTTTCTATGGCTTGTTATTCTATTGTTTCTTATTGATGTAAATGATGTTTGTCACCATGTTCGCAACGTGCACTGATTTTGGTTCAAAACACGTGGGACATTTCGGCATGATTGCCGCCTGGTTGCTGCCGCCATGGCGTCAGTGACCATCGTACGTGAGTTCAAATTTCAAGCCTTTAAGGTGACCATGCAGTGCTTCCAACACGTATGCAGCTAATCTTGGTTAGCTGATATGTAGCTAGTATAGTTATGTTGCCTTTATTGGCTGTTCAGTTGGAGTGATGCTTTGCCGATGCAAAGTTGTCCCGCTAAAGCCGGTATTGTTCCTTTGTGTGGCCGTGCAGATCTCTGCGCGGCACAACTCATATGTTTCCTACCGATCTATTTTTCTACATGAACTCGGTGGTATATTATGGCTAACACATTGAAGATGTTGACTTCATAGTTGTCGAATGTTAATTTTAACAGTTGAATATGGTTTAGTGCATAGGGCTGATTGTATAAACTGTGAGACACGTTATTTCTGTTTTGATCCGGCATTTGTATGGCTGAGTCTTGGACGCGCAGACTTTCACTCCGCTAGGCTTGTAAGCCCTTTCCGGGTCTTTGTGTGTGTTCCCAAACTGGCCGGTGATGCGCGTCAGTAGTGGCAACTAGGTCATGAACAGCGTGTTTGTCTCTGTTCACTGACCGAGCAGACAGCTGCAGACAGATCAGCGGCTTAGATTCTTGATGAACTGCGTCAGTAAGACCCTTGCCGTTGTTCATAGATATGCTCTACTAGTCAGTAACAGTGATGATGATGAAGTGATGCTTAATGTCTTCGGATGTCGGCTGACGTATTAGGGACAAGCTGTGACCAATGCCGAAGCACGGTTCAATAAATCTTTACGTCCACGGAAGCCAGAAGGCTCGTTAGGACGGACAGCCCAGGACGGCCACCTCGACTCTCACACAGCTCCTGAACTATGACAGTAACAGTGTAAGTAAGTAAACATGGTGCTTAACGTCCACATAAACCATAAGGCTTATTAGGGACTGGGAGAAGAGGGAAGGGGGTATGGACGTGGGGGGAAGAGGCAGATTATATACCTATCGCTACACTGTCACCACCACAATAACTCCTGCATTAAGGTGGACAGTGATGAGAGCCATTTTAATGTTTCATTAATTGTGAGGGACAAAGTCACAAGACAGTGACCATAGACCACAACTTTTGAAGAGAAAGGAGAGCCGAAGCAGATTCGAACCGAGGTCCTCCTGCTTATCAGCCTAACGCCTTACCGCTAGGCCAAACCGGCTCACACAGTAACAATGACATGCTGTAGCCCTTTTGTACACGCGTTGAGCAACGAGGCTGGAGCCGGTCAGTTTATGACTGATACTTCCTCTCCGCTTGCGGCCGGCCCCAAGTGCCGCCCGTGTCACTGTTCATCTCTTTGTGTGCTTAAGTGGAACTGCTGTAACAATTATCTCACTCTTCCTGTTTAGTTAAGAGTAATCTTGGTAAAACAAACATTTCCAAACTCAAGGTGTGGTCGCACAAGAGCAGTAAACAGCAAGTTCATGCTTTCTTTATCAAGTTGCTCATAAGATCTCCTAATGAGACCAAGGATTCTGTTTGCCTTGTTGACCTGCTCTTCCACATGCTTAGAGAATTTCAACTCACTGTCCATGGGGATGCCAAGGTCTTTCTCTCCTTCTGAAGTGCCTAATGTCACTCTTTCCCCAGCACCATGCTGTTTCATGCTGTAGGTCTGTTTGGGGTTATTTTGCCCCAGATGAAGCACTTTACACTTGTCTGCATTAAATCGCAGTTGCCAACAGTCTGCCCACTCCACCAACATATCCAAATCTTGCTGTAATTTGGCTATACTTTCCTTCTCAACTTTAACAAAAACTTTCGTGTCATCCGCATACATCTGGCACAAACTGTTTACAATGTTAGGTAAGTCGTTGATGAAAATGACAAAAAGCACTGGTCCAAGGACACTCCCCTGAGGAACACCGCTGGTTACAGGCGGCCAGCCTGAGTAAGTACCATTTACACCCACCCTTTGGCGTCTGCCAAGCAAGACGTCCTTGATCCATGCTAACAAACTTGATCCAGTCCCGTAGGATTTTAACTTGAGAAGCAGACTATGGTGTGGAACAGAATCAAAGGCCTTCGAAAGGTCTAAGTAGACAACATCCACTGGTGTACGCCTATCAAGCGACTCTGTCCACCTGTCTAACACTGCCAAGAGGTTTGTTGTCCAGGACCTTTTTGCGATGAAACCGTGTTGACACTCTGACAAGAAACTGTTGCTTTCCATGTACTCAACCGCTTTATCCCTAATGATGGACTCCATGACCTTTCCCAGCACACTGGTTAAGCTGATTGGATGATAATTTCCAGGTTTGCTTTTGTCCCCTTTCTTAAAAAGTGGAGTAACATTTGTATCTTTCCAGGATTCTGGAATTTCCCCTCAACCAGTGACTTATTAAAAATCAGTGCTACTGGTTCTGCCGGTTCTTCTGCCAGTTCCTTAAGAATTCGAGGATGAAAGCCATCAGGGCCGGGTGATTTGCCAGGGTTTAAATTCTGCAGTTTCTTCAGAACAGACCCTTTAGTGAACTCCACGCTATCGAGTGAGGTATGGCACTGTTTCTTCTTACACTCTGGTACATTCTCCACGTTTTCCTTGGTGAATACACTGACTGTCAGAGGACATTCTCCTACCACAACTATCTACCAGGTCAGCTATCCCCTCTCTTGTTTTCATTTTGCTGTTAGCGTACGCTTGGGTTCTGTTTAGCCTCCCTAGCTACAGACTTCTCATAGTCCCGAGTCGCTTGACGACATGCGCCTTTGGCTTGGTTCCTAGCTTTATAATACTCAAGATAATCTTTGCCTTCTCTAGTCTACATATATCTTTGATAAGCTTGTCTTTTCTTTTCTTTTTTATCTTGGTTACAGCCTTTTCATTTCACCATGAGGGGTTTCTTTGTTTGGGTGAATTGCCTCTACCTGTACCAAACTTAGGAATGCATTCATTTATTGCGCTGTCCATCATCTGCTTGAAACAGGTCCATGGCTCAGATGTAGTCTTTCCTTCTAGTCTACTCATCAAGTTCTGTTCTCTAACAGTCTTTTTAACTTGCTGTAGTCTCCTTTCAAGTAATTAAATTTTGTCTTAGACTTTGCACTTTTCTCCCTGTAACATACATAGTCAAATTTCAGAACCTGATGATGACTTTTCCCCAAATGAGCCCGATGAACCAGGTCCTCTACTATTCATTCCTCATTGGTAAAAACTAAATCCAAAATGTTGGGTGTGTGATCTCCCCTAAAATGTGTTGTTTGTTTGACATGCTGACACAGAAAAGCGTCCCGAATGGTTTCCAAGAAAACAGATGCTTTGTGATGCAAGTCCACAGGCAGAGGAGATGATTCGGACTCACAGTTCACTCCTGGATGATTAAAGTCACCAACTATCAGTACATGTGTCCTATTCTGACTGCATTCCACAATGTACTGGTTCAGTCTGGCATCATTTTCTGTACTACTGTTGGGAGACCTATACACAGCTGCCACCAGAAGCTTCTCTCCATCTCTCAGGGGAATTTCAACCCACACACTTTCTGCACTGTCCTGTCCCTTCCCATCTTCAGGCTGTATGAGATGTTGTACACCCAAATGTCTTTCACATACACTGCAACTCCGCTGTGCACCCTAATGTCACAAATGTTAGAAAAACAATCATAGCCGTCTGCTTGTAACTCAGCTGACTGAACAGCAAACTTTGAATTCTTAGATAATATTTCAGTGAAACAAACAATATCAGGCTGATCGTGCTCCATTAGATAATAGAACTCTGTGCGTTTATTAAATAACGTATAAACATTTGAGTATATACACTTTAATTTGGTTTGTGACGGTCTTATTCTGTCCTGTTGTCCCGGTCCGTGCTGGCAGGGGTGGACACCTGTCTTAATGTCCCATTCACTACTCTGTTTCTTCTGATGACCCAGTAGACAGTCTCCCCCCCTTGCTTTCTGAAATCGCCCTTTTCTCGTCTCTCAACCTTACAAGCTTTCTCATTTGCTCCCTCTCTAAACGGATCATGTCTCTTTTGATGCTCACATTTTTGTATGGTGCCTTCTCAATCTCTCTTCGCTTTTTTGCTGACTTCAGAACATGTTCCACCTGCTGGCTCGACTCAAGTGTTGCCAACATTGGCCGATCTGTGTCTGTTTTTCCCCCTAGTCTTTTGATCTGTTTAATGTCTACATGAACCTGTAGTTCATCACCTGTCTTCTGAAGCCCATAGGTATCGTCCGCCTTCCTTTGCGATGCATCAACTGACTTTGCCTAAGCTGGGAACGAAATAAAAAGCCGAAGTAAGGAAATAACAAAAGTAATGATTTTGTGTGATGTATATTGGGAAAAGGTCTATTACCAAAATATCCAAAAAGTACATCGATAGAGGTTTTGCAGGGTGTTGGTTTTCCCCGTTATGACGTAATCAAATTACCGGGTTGTTTTGTTTTGGCCAATGTGTCTCAAAGATGGTCATGTAGCACTCGTTGGAAAGCTTGGAACATACCCTGTGTGAAACTAATAACAAAATCACGATTTGACGCAATACAACCCGGAGAATCCAGGAGATTACAAGCATTCCGCTGTTTTTGCATCATACACTCGCATAATCAGATCGTATGGAGCGATACGTTTTACACTTAGTGGCTACTCGCGCTCTACAGAGTTCAGCATTAAGGATAGCATCTGCAAGAAAATGTCCTCGAACTGCTCTGGCGATGTCCTTGCCACTCAGCCTGTGTGTGACATAATTCTGAGCAAAGACCACTTCCAGCAATTGTTGAAGGCCGATCCTGCCGTCAGTCGTCCCATGCAGCCAAGAAAGCTCATTTTTGTGTGCAGTCCCCCAACCCGTAGGACGATGGACCGTGGGACACAGTCAGGTGGCTCATTGTCAACGACCTCCGTGGCTTTCCACCACAGGGCTGGTCAAAGATGAGAACTGGTGTGGCTCCATAGCGTAGTGCCCGAGATGAGTGTATAAATATGCAGCTCATGTTGGTTGGGTCCATATCTATCATGAGTAGGAAAGGAAAAGAAAGTACTCTGACCAGGATATTTCCCGTCGCACACACTCTGCAGCATCCGAGACCAGCCTGGATAAGGGCCAGGATACTTTCCAAGGAATGCAGAGTATCGTGCTTTTGTCCTCACCAGTGAAGTTCTGCAGCACCGCCTCGTAGGCCAATGACAGATCGACGACGGAAGCATCAAAATAACGTATAAGGACTTTGTCCATGATGCATGACACTGTCTCTAGTGTTGCAGTGACTTCTCGGCGTATGGCTTTGCGAGGTTTTGTCCCATGAGTGGCCGCACCGATAATGCCCGTCCCATGGAATGTTCCAGCACCGTCCAGTGTTCTAAATGTCCATCCCATGCAATGTTCCAGCACCATCCAGTGTTTTGAATGCCAATCCCATGCAATGTTCCAGCACCATCCAGTGTTTTGAATGCCAATCCCATGCAATGTTCCAGCACTATCCAGTGTTCTGAATGCCCATCCCATAGAATGTTCCAGCATCATCCAGTGTGACCTGGTGATCCAAGTTGTTGCCGATGAACTGAGTCCAGCTGCTTGGTCGGGTGCCGGCCAGCTCTGTTCCTTGACCGAGTGCAGCACATAGTTCAAGAAAGGTTTGAGTTCTCTGTAAGATGAAGAAAACTCCAGTCTATGCAAGTGTTCAGCGCGGTACCTGGGTGAGATAAGGACCTTTGGCCTTGCAGCTTGCAACAGAGCCTTAAATTACCCAGAGAAGCTATTCTGACTTCAGGTTCTTTCTTTCCCTGCAACAGCGTTATCAAAAACAACAACAGCAACAACTAAAAGTGAAGGTGGTATGTAGTCTAAATTTGCTGCTAGGTTTGCGACCTCCGCACCTGAAGCGTACTCTTTTGATGTTCAGTGTTGTTGATATTAACAAGCAGTAGCTTTGCTGCTATTTGTATGCTTCATTCGCCCCGTCTTTTTTCTTGGCAGATTTAAAAACCGTTCCAAGATCTTTTCAGCAGTTGACCGGGATGTAACAACATTCCGTTTCCCCCGGATGCAAGTAAGGATGACGTCCTCCTCCAAATGGCTCTCGAGCTTCATTCTCATGTATTTCTCTGTGTACGGCGTGTCTCTATTTAAGTACTCCTTTAACTTCTCACGCAAGTCAGAGATTTTTTTTATTCGTCATTTTCTGCACAGAAACGACTTGTGTGAAGGCTTCATCCCAAGCTACATCTTCCGGTCTGCCTTTTTGAATACCAGCAGTCTGCATTTCAGTAGAGCGACGGAAGGCTACTGGAACGGTTCTGTTGGCCCTGAAGTTAATGTTTCATTGGCGGTGGTACAATGCATCTGCGCACGGTTTCTGCCCGTTTGTCCTGTGGCCATCGAGTGAGCATGCTTATGCAGGTTTTTCCTGATAGTTAACTGTACTAATTTTGTAGACAGCATCATTTCCTTTTTCCAGTCATCTTTAACTGGTAGCCCACAGAAAAGACAATCAGTTGCGAAGTCAGATTTGGACAGTGCTGTGCTCCTGGCCCGTCGCCTTCACCTCCCTTTGTCATTAAGTCCCGTTTTATTAGGTTGACATTACAGTAACTGTGACGGCATGATCTGGCACCCTGTCACCACCACTCTACACGTACACCACCCCACATTTGGAAAACACGACGGAAACTTGTCTCATGGTAAATGTGGTTAATTTATTCTTTTTTGTTCGCTCGTCTTCAGAACCCACCATTTCTCAAATATCTAGCGGTGATACTGAACTTTCCAGCAGGTTGGAGGATTGCATTGCAAAGCTGAGCATTCAGAATTGTTACAGACAAGGCTGAAAAGTTCGGAACGCGGATACCCGGTGTGGTTAAACGAGTTAAACCAACAGTGTGTTCGGAGCTGAGGAGCTGTGTGAATGCCGAGGTGGATGTCCTGAGCTCCCCGTCCCTATTAGTAAATCGTAGGTCTCAGCTGACGGTCAGCAGCATCGAGGGAGAAGACAGTGACCATTTGCATATACACGTCAATACAATGCCACCTTCCTCAACAATCCTCAGAAAGGCATCATTACAAACTAATGAAGTATAACCAGTCAGTCCAGATATCACTCACACACACACACACACGCACGCACGCACGCACGCACGCACGCACGCACGCACGCACTCACGCACTCACGCACGCACGCACGCACGCACGCATACACACACACACACACAAACACACACACACACACACACACACACACACACACACACACACACATCCCTTCGGTTTCTTTGACACTTCTCGTGTATGTGTGTGGGGAGGGGGTGCGCGCGCGCGCGCGCGTATATGTGTGTGTGTGTGTGCATATGTGTGTGCGCGCGCGCGTACGCACACGCGAGCGCATGTTCTCTCTCTCTGTTTTTTCAAGGCACCGGTACACACACACACACACACACACACACACACACACACACCACCACCACCACAACCATCACCACCAACAACAACGAAAGCCCTCCTCCCTCCCCCCAAACACACACACCACTATCACCACCACCACCAACAGCCCCCCCCCCACCACTACCACCAACAACAACAGCCCCCCACACACACCACTATCACCACCACCACCACCACCAGCAGCCCCCCCCCACACCACTACCACCACCACCAACAACAACAGCCCCCCCCCCCCACACCACTACCACCACCACCAACAACAGCCCCCCCCCACACACCACCACCAACAGCCCCCCCCCCACCACTACCACCACCACCACCAACAACAACAGCCCCCCACACACACCACTATCACCACCACCAACAGCCCCCCCCCCCCCCACACCACTACCACCACCACCAACAACAACAGCCCCCCCCTCCACACCACTATCACCACCACAAACAACAACAGCCCCCCCCCCCCACACACACACCACTACCACCACCACAAACAACAACAGCCCCCCCCCCACCACTACCACCAACAACAACAGCCCCCCCCCACACACCACTACCACCACCACCAACAGCCCCCCCCCCCCCACACCACTACCACCACCAACAACAACAGCCCCCCCACACACACACACACCACTACCACCACCACCAACAACAACAGCCCCCCCACACACACACACACCACTACCACCACCACCACCACCAACAGCCCCCACACACACACCACTACCACCAACAACAACAGCCCCCCCACACACACCACCATCAACAACAACAGCCCCCCACACACACCACTACCACCACCACCAACAACAACAGCCCCACACACACACACCACTACCACCACCAACAACAACAACAGCCCCCACACGCACCACTACCACCACCACCACCACCACCACCAACAACAACAACAAAAGAGACGCATCGCACAGACACACCTGGACCTACAAACTCACACGCATGCATGCACCCCTCCCCCACTCACACGCATCCCCCCTCCCCCCCCCCCCCCCCCGCCCCCCCCACACACACGATCACTGGAACACAGTGAGGGTGACAGAAGTATTGCGTTTGTACGCTTTATTGGGATAAAACATGAACATGTCGCAAAGACTGCTGAAGGCATATACCGGTATATTATCACCAAACACGGCAGTAGCAACGGGTCAAGGTCTGCAGAATAAGGACGAAAATCAAAACACGAATGGCGAAGAAAACTATTAGCGATGACAAGGACAATAATGATGACGATAGTAATACAAATCAAAATTGAAAAAGATCACATCCTCACAAATAAATTATTTTTATCGTAATTATTCCAGATATAGGGAGTAGGGGGCTGTTGCGGTTTTGTTTTTTTCTTTTGTTTTTCTTAACAGAGTGGTGGATTAAGTTACTTATTGCGGTCCTTTGGAAACAGAGTGGTGGATTAAGTTACTTACTGCGGTCTTTGCTTTTTGCTGACACATTAATGTATTGGCAAAAAATCTTTAGAAGATTGAACGCACTCACTGAGCTCGCCATTAGCAGACTGAACGAGAAGCGAAGACTTTGGAGCGACACAAGGTGACAGTCAAGCACTGAAGGGAAAAGAAAACTAAGAGGCAGTCCTGTGTTGAAACATGAATTAATTTGGGATGAAAGGCATATTTATGCCACCCCTATGATCCCATGATTTCCATCTGCTTAATGAGAGGTGCATGACAAGGACAGCACCATGGAAGGTGAAAAAAGGGAAAATGACAAATGATCTAACATTACTGCCAATGGCACAACTGTGTCTGGAAATTCTATATCATCACTTCGTCTTGTAAAGTATCGGCCTATGGTGAAAAACGAGCCTTTCGATTGGTTGACTGCTGAAGCCTGTCAGTGGTCTTGCCCGCGTCCCCTCTTCTCCAGTCCCCATAATCAACGCCGGTACCTGCACGTGACCTAGCTCTCTGTCAACAGAAGATCTCCAAAGTAACACTATGTCACCAAAGGATCTGCAACAGAGGATCCCCAGCATATCTCTATGTCAATAAAGATTCCCAGCCAAACTATGTCAGCTATGCTAAACAATGCTATCTCCAGCCTACCTCTGTGTCAGCAGAGGATCCCAAGCCCATCTCTATGTCAAAACAGGATCTCCAGCCCGTATCAAAGGATCTGCAGTTTAGCTCTATATCAAAGGAAGATCTACCTAGCTGAATGTCAGCAGAGGAACTCCAGCCTAGCTCTTGCTCAGCAGATGATCTCCTGCCTATCAGTAGGTCAACAGAGACTCTCCTGCTTATCAGTAGGTCAGCAGAGACTCTCACGTCTATCAGTAGGTCAACAGAGAATCTCCCGCCTATCAGTGGGTCAACAGAGACTCTCCTGCCTATCAGTAGGTCAGCAGAGACTCTCACGTCTATCAGTAGACTAACAGAGCATCTCAAGCTTAGCCGTATTTCAACAGAGGATCTTCAACCTAGTTCTGTATCCACATTTAATATGCAATCAGACTATATTATGTCAACAGAGGATCTCCAGCCTGGCCTTGTGTCCACAGAAAATATGCAGTCGGGCTATACTATGTCAACAGCGGATCTTCCTCTTTTGTTGCTTTTCGTGTCGATCAAAATAAAGTTCAGACAGGGTCATGTTAGGTAACGGTTCTGGACAGCAGCGCAACTTCAATGTTCCATTACTGGTCAAGTTAGATAACGGTTCTGGACAGCAGCGCAACTTCAATGTTCCATTACTGGTCAAGTTAGATAACGGTTCTGGACAGTGTTCTGCAGGGCTGGCAGCGGACAGCAAGGCGTGGCTGAGACCTGTGTTGACAGGACGACGGTGTGCAAGGGGTCGGGCCGGACACACACCGAGCCGTGACACAGTTCTTGTGGCCAGCGAGTGGCTCTGGTCAGCGACACATCAACCCCCATGGGACCGGGCTGACGGACGACACAAGGTCAAGTGCCATGGGACCGGGCTGAAGGACGACACAAGGTCAACTACCATGGGACCGGGCTGAAGGACGACACAAAGTCAACTGTCATGGGACCGGGCTGAAGGACGACACAAGGTCAACTGCCATGGGACCGGGCTGAAGGACGACACAACGACCCCAGAGAGACGAGAAGGCCGAAGGACGACACAAGGACCCCAGAGAGACGAGAAGGCTGAAGGATGACACAAAGTGACTGCATCAGGCGTCGCCATGTCCAAATCGCTGGTGTGACATTCTCCAGAACATGCAGCGGACCCGACAAAACTGTACAAAACGACCGCTGGCGCCATTTTGACTGTCTCTCAAGTGTTATTATTTGATGGCAATATGAAGTTACTGATTGCGATGCAGCAGGACGATGAATGAAGCGGCACGGATTGAGGGCACAGGGGATGACGTCACGGATCACATAAGAAACGCGAAGAGAAGGGCTGCCAGCAATGATGTCAAATTCCAACTGGATGCCATGGCAGCGCCTGGAAATACAGGAAAACAAAAAAAGGTCTCAAAGATTATTCATTCCTGGGGTAGTCATAACGGCGTACAGCAGCTACCTGGCATTGTAAGAAACCTAACCCTGGTGGGCCTACAGCACTGTTTGTGCACACACACACACACACACACACACACACACACACACACACACACACACACACACACACACACACACACACACACACACACACACACACACTGCATCTACCTGGCATTGTAAAAAACCTAACCCTGGTGGGCCTACAGTACTGTTTGTGCACTCACACACACACACACACACACACACACACACACGCACGCACGCACGCACGCACGCACGCACGCACGCACGCACACACACAATCGCGCATATTTATGGACATGTGAAAAAGCACTTTTCCAGTCAACTTCAGCGACTGAAAGCAAAACCATTAACAGAAACAACAAAGTCTGTACGTTCCCTGTGGTACAACAATACGTTACTGTGGGTACAACGATCAAAGAAGTGTGTACGTTCCTTGTGGTACAACAATCGTCACTGTGGGTACAACGATCACACATGCAGGACATTTGTCTAGCGTATTTCCACATAATCATAATCATACACCAACGGCATGCGACACGACATCGGAGTGACCATCATCCTACTGGACAATTTATTTATCAGCCTCGTTAGTAACAATATTTTCTCTCGGGAAAAACCTCCACACAGGTAAACTACATCGTTTGCCACTAAAAGGTAAAACATGCTGCTATACATATTAAGTATTATAACGTTTATCATCAGCAGTTTATATCACCCTGTCAGTGGCAGGTAAAACACTGTCATTGACAGGTAAAGTATATCGTGTGTTAGAGACATTGAGAGTAGATATACTGCTTTTAGGGAAAACAAAACTATATCATTGATGGGTGAAATAAAATGTTTGCGATTGACTGGGTGTGTATGAAGCAGAGTGACGGACACCACAGAGTGTTTGCTGTGGGTAGTATGATAGAGATGACAGGGTGTGTGTGGAAGTAGTATGATAGACATGAGAGGGTGTGTGTGGAGGTAGTATGATAGACATGAGAGGGTGTGTGTGGAGGTAGTATGATAGACATGACAGGGTGTGTGTGGAGGTAGTATGATAGACATGACAGGGTGTGTGTGGAGGTAGTATGATAGACATGACAGGGTGTGTGTGGAGGTAGTATGATAGACATGAGAGGGTGTGTGTGGAGGTAGTATGATAGACATGACAGGGTGTGTGTGGAGGTAGTATGATAGACATGAGAGGGTGTGTGTGGAGGTAGTATGATAGACATGAGAGGGTGTGTGTGGAGGTAGTATGATAGACATGAGAGGGTGTGTGTGGAGGTAGTATGATAGACATGAGAGGGTGTGTGTGGAGGTAGTATGATAGACATGAGAGGGTGTGTGTGGAGGGAGTATGATAGACATGACAGGGTATGTGTGGAGGGCAGTATGATGGACATGACAGGGTGTGTGTGTGGAGGGAGCATGACAGACATGACAGGGTGTGTTTGGGGGGAGTATGATAGACATGACAGGGTGTGCGTGGAGGGCAGTATGTGGCATCTTTGGCAGGGTGTGTGGAGGGCAGCATGATAAATACGGCAGGGGTGTGTGGAGGGCAGCATGATGGACATGGCAGGGCGTGTGGAGGGCAGCATGATGGACATGACAAGGCGTGTGGAGGGCATCATGATGGACATGACAGGGCGTGTGGAGGGCATCATGATGCACATGACAGGGTGTGTGGAGGGCAGCATGATGCTCATGACAGGGTGTGTGGAGGGCAGCATGATGGACATGACAGGGCGTGTGGAGGGCAGCATGATGCACATGACAGGGTGTGTGGAGGGCAGCATGATGGACATGACAGGGCGTGTGGAGGGCAGCATGATGGACATGACAGGGCGTGTGGAGGGCAGCATGATGGACATGTAACATTGCGGGGAGTAGAGTAAGATTTCAGTTTTCAAGGGTCAGTGGCAGTCATTAGGAAGGTGTAACAATCATCACCAGTCTGACACTGTCATATGTTACACCTGTAACCTGTCTAAGCCAGCTCTGACGCCGTCACGCATGACAGTGATTAAAACTACAGGAAGTGAATTTCTACTCAGGGATGAGTGAGTTAAACGAGTGGGTTCGTTAGAAAAGCTGGCTATGGTTAAATGGCTGTTAAGGAAACCGCTGTGCCCAATTGAGGTCTCGCACACTAAGGGATTAGAAATCAATGCCTGCCGCCCCACAGCAAAGCTCGCTCGTCGCTTCATTGGAAGAGGACCGAAACATCAGTGTGTCAATCGTCTTAATGTGAGCAACAGGCATTAACTTCGGGATCAGGATTGCCCCATGTCCACTGGCTGTTGTGCACATGAAAGGTTGGGGTCGTGCTGTTTGCAGCTAGGTTTAGACACCAGGTTCCCTTTCCAAACCGCTAATCGGACACACATCTACGCGTCGGCGGTGACAGTGCTATACGTGTTTCCCAGCACCGTTGTCGTGCAGTGCAGCAAGCCATGCACACGGACAGCACGTGCCTCTAGCCAGGTAGGACAAGGCAGCAAGCGGAAGATACACAGAAATGACCTCTACCTGAGCCTCCCGCCTTCCGCCACTCGTCTCTCACTCCTGTCGCGCTAGAGTACGCTGTTGCTGACGAAGAGGAGGAAGCGCTATTTGTGGAACGAGCACCGGACTCGGCGCTATTCCTCTTCTCGCTAGCTTCGGCAGAGGAGCCGGCGGACTTCACCGTCGTGCTCTGGTCTGGTTCCTCGGAAGAGAACTTAATCCCAGGGTTGGGTCCCCTGGTGGTACCGAGTCTGATGGGTGGCTGGGCTGTAGAGGGCGTAGCAGTGGCCGGGCCTGCGCCGTGATGGCCGCCCTCAGCAGCCGCATCTGTCCCCGTCTCCACGCGGCCAGCTGCAGTGAACGCTGGGCGTGAAGGCAACGGCCACACGTCCGCCACCGTCGCACTCTTCTCCGCAACAGTCTCGGGGCTTTTGGTCGCATCGTAGGAACTGTACGCCGGTGTCGCATCGTAGGAACTGTACGCCGGTGTCGCATCGTAGGAACTGTACGCCGGTGTCAGTACGCTCTCGCTCGTGCGCGCATGAGCAGACTGCGGCTTTGGCTTTGTCGGTTTTTCTTTTGTGGACGTTGCAAAAATACCAGCTTCATCCGCTGTCGTCGGAATCATCGTTGAAGTAGAATCTGCCCGAGCGGCTGGTGTCATAGCTGTCTTACTTGTTGTCGGTATAGTTGCTGAAGTGCTGGTGATGGCGATCGTAGTTGTATCAGACTTGGCTGGCGCTGTTGTTGTACTTACAGTTCGGTTTCCTGAACAAGGGTGGAAGGTACACAATGATTGATGTCAAATGTCCAGTTACCTGAACAAAGGTGAAAGGTACACAATGACTGATGTCAACTGTCCAGTTTCCTGAACAAGGGTGAAAGGTACAAAATGACTGATGTCAGGTTCAAAGAACAAGAACCTAGCTAGCTCTTGTTCAGTATCCATCGATTCCGCGCCTTTCTTTTAAGCATGCAAACAAGCTAGTCGTACAAATAGGTCCATTAGCAAACTGAACTGCTACATCTTTTAAGCCTCTGCGTGTTAGATATACGAGTATGGATCATCTACTGGAAAAAAAATTGAGCATGCATCTGTAAAACGAAATGATGTCCTATGCCCAGCTACAAGCAGACACAGTGTGTATGATATACCCGTGTACAAGAAGACAGTGTCTACTATATTCTGCTGTGAGAATACACGGTTTCAGTTATATCCAGCTACAAGAAGACAGTGTGTATGATATACTCAGATACATGAAAACACAGTGTGTACGATTATACCCAGCTACAAGAAGACACAGTGTGTATGATATACCCAGCTACAAGAAGACGCAGTGTGTATGATATACCCAGCTACAAGAAGACGCAGTGTGTATGATATACCCAGCTACAAGAAGACACAGTGTGTATGATATACCCATCTACAAGAAGACACAGTGTGTATGATATACCCAGCTACAAGAAGACGCAGTGTTTTGATATACCCAGCTGCAAGAAGACGCAGTGTGTATGATATACCCAGCTACAAGAAGACACAGTGTTTTGATATACCCAGCTACAAGAAGACACAGTGTGTATGATATACCCAGCTACAAGAAGACACAGTGTGTATGATATACCCAGCTACAAGAAGACGCAGTGTGTATGATATACCCAGCTACAAGAAGACACAGTGTTTTGATATACCCAGCTACAAGAAGACGCAGTGTTTTGATATACCCAGCTACAAGAAGACACAGTGTTTTGATATACCCAGCTATATGACGCGGCGTACAGGCCCATACTCAGTCATAGGAAGAAACAGTTATAAGGAGTCATAGGAGACTATATGCGAATTTTATATGCTGTACCCATTTGTCCCCCTATTGTTCGAACATAGTCTACATATATACAACTCCTATACCCCTCTATCCCGTTACCGTGGGCATAACGCACTAAGTGAGTAAGTAATAAGTGAGTGACCCGAGTAAGGAATAAACGAGTGGGTGGGTAAGTAACTGAGTGGCCTAAGTAAGGAAGGAAGTAAACAAGAAAGGAAGACGCCCCGTCAGTCAGTTAGTAAGCACTGAGTATACGTGAAAGGTGTCGGTACAGTCACTGCAGTGTCACTGGCACAACTGTCTCTCTCGCGGATGACAGTCGAAAACTGGTCTTGAAGAAAAAAAGAAAGAAAAAAAGAAAAGAAAAGAAAAACTCAAGAAAAGCACAAAAAAATAATAGGTAAAGTAAGACAAAAATTGACAGATGATTATAGCGACCCATTGTTAAGAGATTGTACGGGTAACTGGGTACACGACTAGCTGGATCATGGATCTGGATCTGGACACTGTTGAGCAGGAAAAGAATGATCCAAACAAAATTGTGGAAACCGATTTCTCTTGTAGAGCAAGGCATGAAAGATACAAACAGAACAATCAAAACTGACCCGTCTTCCCTCTAGTTACTCAAGAAACCCGGTACGAGAGTAACACCACACAGCACCATGTCAGACGACAGAAACACCACACAGCACCATGTCAGACGACAGAAACACCACACAGCACCATGTCAGACGACAGAAACACCACACAGCACCATGTCAGACGACAGAAATACAACACAGCACCATGTCAGACGACAGAAACACCACACAACACCATGTCAGACGACAGAAATACAACACAGCACCATGTCAGACGACAGAAACACCACACAGCACCATGTCAGACGACAGAAACACCACACAGCACCATGTCAGACGACAGAAATACAACACAGCACCATGTCAGACGACAGAAATACAACACAGCACCATGTCAGACGACAGTAACACCGCACAGCACCATGTTAGACGACAGTAACACCGCACAGCACCAAGTCAGACAACAGTAACACCGCCCAGCACCATGTCAGACGACTGTAACACCACACAGCACCATGTCAGAGAGTAACACCACACAGCACCATGTCAAACATTATCAGCACGCAGCACCATGTTAAACAACACAAAGAAACAACAAGGTAAAGTATCGAGTAATACACGCAGCTGCAGACAAACAAACTACACACACACACACACACACACACACACACACACACCACACCACATGCGCGCGCTGACTCTTATAATGTGCAGTCACACTTGACACAAAAACAATCTTGTGTTTATGATAGTCACACTCGATACAAAATCTTGTATTTACGATCGGCACATTTGATACAAAAACAATCTTGTGTTTACGATAGTCACACATGACACAGAAACAATCTTGCGTCACACTTGACACACAGTCTTGTGTTGATGACAGTCACACTTAAAACACAATCTTGCGTTGATAATAGTTACTATTGAGACACAAACAATCCTGCGTTGATTATAGACACACTTAAAACACAATCTCACACTTGACACACAAGCAATCTTGCGTTGATGATAGTCACACTTGACACACAAGCAATCTTGCGTTGATGATAGTCACACTTGACACACAAGCAATCTTGCGTTGATGATAGTCACACTTGACATACAAGCAATCTTGCGTTGATGATAGTCACACTTGACACACAAGCAATCTTTTAGTAGGCTTGTGTGTATAGTCGCACTTGACATACAAGCAATCCTTCCGAAGGCCTAAACAGGCAGTTATTTACTTACTGTTCGTTTTGAATCTCATAATTTTTTTGTGTTTTGTCCGTAAGACTTTACAATGTACAAGCCTATGGATTATAGGTCTGCCATCGTTATAGTCACTGACGGGAATGCGTCCAGTACCGCCAGGCTAATACTCAGGTCTGAACTATTCCACATGCACACCTGTCTACGTAACGTACAGATAGTTCAGCTAAAAGAGAGGCCATTCTCACAGGATGCGCCATCGTATCTGAACACGTGCTTGTGATCGTCACAGGGCACGCAGACACACACACACACACACACACACACACACACACACACACACACACACACACACACACACACACACACACACATCCCTACCAACAAGACTTGCCGCCGAAAACACGAAGGGCTCATCTCCTTTTTAACCCTCAGTTGAGCATTGGTTACATTTCTTTCAAACGTTCCTTACTCAGTCAGAAGAGCAAGGCGATTCTAGACAAATCCTACAACACCAAGCAAACATACGCCAAAGCAACATCCATATCATACCAGGCTGCTGCGTTGTGTGGGTGGAGCGAAGGAAGGAGACGGTTGCCTTGGCTTGTAGGATTCGCTGCTGCTGTGCGCTGAGAGCCCGGTAGTGGGCGGGGCTGAGAGCGTTGACCTGGTTCGTGCTCAGTTGCTGCAACTGGCTGTCCGTCATCGCCTGCATGAACACACACACACACACACACACACACACACACACACACACACACACACACACACACACACACACAACCACACACACACACACACACACACACACACACACACACACCACACACACACACACAACCACACACACACACACACACACACACCCTCATCATCATAATCATTATCACTGACGAATGGCGTCTTTGATAAGGGTGCTAAGGTAGAGAAGAGCTCCAGAACCTCGCGTAGTATGCTTTGTTTTCGTTACCTGGGACTGTACCGATCATGAGAGAGAGAGAGAGAGAGAGAGAGAGAGAGAGAGAGAGAGAGAGAGAGAGAGAGAGAGAGAGAGAGAGAGAGGAGAAATCACAATACTATCGCAGCACAGGAAGCCGATGCGATGAGTTCCCGGAAAAACGACGACTGTGGCCTACCGAGCTAACAACATTTCCGTTATTGTTATTATTAGCCCACCAGTTTGGAACATTTCAGAGGATGGGTAGTTGTGGCAAGGTGGGTTTGTTCAAGAGACCACCTGTGCCATGGCCTGGGCTGCTTACCTTCAGGGTGGACATGGGCAGGTGGGCCATGACGGAGGGCTTGACCAAGGCCAACTGGTCAGCTGTCAGCTGCTGGACACTGGGCGCCGACAGGCCACCTGGACAACAGAGGTACCGGCGTTACGTTGTAAACCTCGCGCCATAGCCATCGGCAGGGAAAATATCATCGTACAATTTAAATCGCCAGATAAACGGTGTGATACTAAAAAATATCGTGATTCTCAGCTCGCACTCAAATTTTCGTGACTTTGGTGCTTTTAGAGTAAATCAAGATTTAAGCGACACAAGCAGAAGCAATCAAAAGGCTTCGTCGTCATCATCATAATCATTACGTTAACCAGGCTACAGTTTCTCAGACCATACAATACTGTGCACATCATGCCTGGTCCTTGCTGATGAGATGTAACCAGTGTGTCCACCCTGATCAGTGAGGTGTGAACAGTGTCCGGCCATATGAATGAGGTGTGACAAGTGTCCGGCCCTTTCAGTGAGCTGTGACCAGTGTCTGCCCTTATCAGTGAGGTGTAATCAATGTCTTCCCCTTTTAATGAGGTGTGACCAGTGTCCGCCCTTATCAGTGAGATATGACCAGCGTCTGTTCGAACTGGAAATGGAACACGAAAACTTTATTTTACAAGGATTGTAGTTTAGGTTCGGTCAAACCTGTCACAACAACTTATAACTGAGGTGTGACCAGTGTGTTCGCCCTTCCCAGTGAGGTGTGACCAGTGTCTTCCCTTTTCAGTGAGGTGTGACCAGTGTCTTCCCCTTTCAGTGAAGTGTGACCAGTGTCTTCCCCTTTCAGTGAAGTGCGATCATGCAATGTCTTCAGCTTCCCCTTTCAGTGAGGTGTGACCAGTGTCTTCCCCTTTCAGTGAAGTGTGACCAGTGTCTTCCCATTTCAGTGAAATGTGATCATGCAGTGTCTTCCCCTTTCAATGAGGTGTAACCAGTGTCTTCCGGTTTCAGTGAGGTGTGACCAGTGTCTTCCCCTTTCAGTGAGGTGTGACCAGTGTCTTCTCCTTTCAGTGAGGTGTGACCAGTGTCTTCCGGTTTCAGTGAGGTGTCACCAGTGTCTTCCGGGTTCAGTGAGGTGTCACCAGTGTCTTCCCGTTTCAGTGAGGTGTCACCAGTGTCTTCCCGTTTCAGTGAGGTGTCACCAGTGTCTCCACTTACCGGTTACAGGTAACTATTCTGTCCACCCTTATCAGTTACAGGTGACTATTGTGTCCACCCTTATCAGTTACAGGTGACTATTGTGTTCACCCTTATCAGTTACAGGTGACCATTGTGTCCACCCTTATCAGTTACAGGTGACTAATGTGTTCACCCTTATCAGTTACAGGTGACCATTGTGTCTACCCATATCAGTTACAGGTGACCATTGTGTTCACCCGTATCAGTTACAGGTGACCACTATGTCCACCTTCGTCAGTGATTGTCAGTGACTGTCCTTGTCACCAGTGTCTGCTCTTATCAGTTACGGGTGACCATTGTGTCCACCCGTATCAGTTACAGGTGACCATTGTGTCCATTCTTGTCAGTGATTGTCAGTGACTGCCCTTGTCACCAGTGTCTACTCTTTTCACGGAGGACTCACCAGTGTCTGCTCTTATCTGTAAGGCGTCGCAAATGTCTGCGCTAATGGAAACAATACTTAATGTACATTTGTAATGCGCTGAACGAAACAATAAGCGTTTACAAAACTCTGCTCATCTAAATAGACATCATATGAAGTCAGTTATACTGATGCCATTTACATGTATTAAACATTAGAAGCGGTGTGTAGGGGGGAATACACAGAGAGAGAGAGAGAGAGAGAGAGAGAGAGAGAGAGAGAGAGAGAGAGAGAGAGAGAGAGAGAGAGAGAGAGAGAGAGAGAGAGAGAGAGAGAACTCAGAACTTTATTACTCAAGGATTGAGATTTTAAGCAGTAGCCTATTCTTACAATCTGTCCTTGCTATGCTACATAGACAACACATATAAAGATTATTAATGACATTTTCAAAACTCATACAGTATTACAAAGCGGTAGCAACATCGATACTAGCAATACAGTTGACCCCAATAGGCACAATTAGAGAGAGAGAGAGAGAGAGAGAGAGAGAGAGAGAGAGAGAGAGAGAGAGAGAGAGAGAGAGAGAGAGAGAGAGAAGGGCAAGTGGGAAGGAAAATGACGAGCTACAATGAAGGAAGTGTGTCTAGTGAGTAGACCGGGAAGAACGAATAAAGTCTGTCTCCCTGATGCTGCAGCAGTGTCACGTCCCTTACCAACGAAATGTCAGTAGTGTCACGTCCCTTACCAACGAAATGTCAGTAGTGTCACGTCCCTTACCAACGAAATGTCCGTAGTGTCACGGCCCCTAGCAACGAGGTGTCTGCAGCGTCATGTTTCTTAACAATGAGGTGTCAGCAGTGTCACGTCCGGCCTTAGGAACGAGACGTTTGCAGTGTTACATCTATTACTAATGAGGTTTCAGCAGTGTCATGTCATATCCCTTACAATTGAAATGTCAGCAGTGTCATGTCATATCCCTTACCAATGAAATGTCAGCAGTGGGATTCCCCCTACCAAGATATTGTCAGCCGTGTTATATGCTTCATCAATGAGGTGCCAGCTGTGTTATGTCCCTTAAAATGAGGTACCAGCTGTGTCATGTCCCTTAAAATGAGGTGCCAGCTGTGTCATGTCCCTTACCAATGAGGTGCCAGCTGTGTCATGTCCCTTACCAATGAGGTGCCAGCTGTGTCATGTCCCTTACCAATGAGGTGCCAGCTGTGTCATGTCCCTTACCAATGAGGTGCCAGCTGTGTCATGTCCCTTACCAATGAGGTGCCCCATGTCGGCGATGACGGCAGGCGACCAGTTGAGGACGATGTCACCGTAGATCTGCAGGGCGCGACTGGTGTAGGCTGCCCGTTGGTCCGCTGTGCACGACCTCGCAGCGCCCACTACGTCCAGAGCCCGCCTGCGTCACACACAGGTGGTAGAAAGCGACTCTCACACCGCTGTGGCAGAGGAAGGGCAGCTAGAGTAACAGCACATAGCCACTCGGTAACGGGCAGGGAGGGATTCACAATGCCTTCCTTACCATGCGGCATCGGACGATTCCAGATAACCCCTTGTACACGTTGGTTTCTTCACTCAGCTCCAGTTCTTTGTTTTTGATGCATGCCTATTGTGCATGGTGTCACATGTGCAAGGAGCGTGGAAGTGGTTTTCCCCTTGACTCGAATGCTGTCGCGCAGACAGCCTAAACGGGTCTCTGTCTGCAAAGTCCCTTTATCTCGTGAATAGGACAGTTCAGTCACAGGTTCGTTAAAACTGTTGTCAGTTTCAGGTTCCTTTTCCCACTTGAAACTGGCAGTCGATTCCTTGGTGTACAGCAGTTTCAACATACACTCATATATTGCCTGTAGAATCGTCAAAGAGCTGAACACAGAAGTGGATGACCATCAAACTGTGTGTGTGTGTGTATGTGAGTGTGTGTGTGTGTGTGTGTGTGTGTGTGTGTGTGTGTGTGTGTGTGTGTGTGTGTGTGTGTCTGTGTGTGTGTGCGTGCGTGCGTGCGTGCGTGCGTGTGTGTGTGGGCGCGTGCGTGCGTGCGCGCGCGCGCGCCCGTGTGTGTGTGTGTGTGTGTGTGTGTGTGTGTGTGTGTGTGTGTGTGTGTGTGTGTGTGTGTGTGTGTGTGTGTGTGTGTGTGTGTGTGTGCCTGCGTGTGTGTGCCTGCGTGTGTTTGTGTGTGCGCGTATCTGAGAGCGCGCGTGCGTGTGTCGTATTTTATGTGCAAGCATCTAACAGCTGTAATGCGATTTTATTCTAACTGATCATTGAACTTCAGTGTCCAAGGACCCGTGCGCGACCTGTCCGACTGAACTCAACCATCATCACAGAATTTAAGTGGGTATACACCAAGGGCCCGTGCCTGGCCTACCCGATTAAACTCAACCATCAGCACAGAGTTTAAGTGGGTATACACCAAGCTATCTGGTGACTGGCCAGTTGGTTCTATACAGAAAACAAACTTCAGATTAAACTCTAGGTTGGCCCTACAGCACGGTAACTGGTGAATACAGACACCGAGACAGACAGACAGACAGACAGACAGACAGACAGACACACACACACACACACACACACACACACACACACACACACACACACACACACACACACACACACTCACTCACCTGAAGACCTCCGCAGGTAGCTGCATGATGTGCGGAGCGGTCAGGCCACACACAAATTCGGAAAGGGAGGCGAACTCTCCAGGCGTTACCATGGATATGTCGTTAGATTTTTTGAGTTCCAGCCAGCGGCTGAATCCAGCCTTCAGCTGCAATCCAAACGGAACATCATCGTCACTGGAGCAACGACACAGAACATCATCGTCACTGGAGTAACGACATGGAACATCATCGTCACTGGAGCAACGACACAGAACATCATCGTCACTGGAGCAACGACATGGATCATCATCGTCACTGGAGCAACGACACAGCACATCATCGTCACTGGAGCAACGACATGGATCATCATCGTCACTGGAGCAACGACATGGATCATCATCGTCACTGGAGCAACGACATGGATCATCATCGTCACTGGAGCAACGACACAGAATATCATCGTCACTGGAGTAACGACATGGATCATCATCGTCACTGGAGTAACGACACAGAATATCATCGTCACTGGAGCAACGACATGGATCATCATCGTCACTGGAGTAACGACACAGGATATCATCGTCACTGGAGTAACGACATGGATCATCATCGTCACTGGAGCAACGACATGGATCATCATCGTCACTGGAGCAACGACATGGATCATCATCGTCACTGGAGCAACGACACGGAACATGTCACTGGAGCAACAACACAAAATAAATATACGCGCGCATGTGCGTGTTTTGTGTGTGTGTGTGTGTGTGTGTGTGTGTGTGTGTGTGTGTGTGTGTGTGTGTGTGTGTGTGTGTGTGTGTGTGTGTGTGTGTGTGAGAGCGTTGCTCCAATGGCAACAATATTCTGTGTCGTTGCTCCGGGTGACGATAATTTTCATGTCGTAGATCAAGTGACGAGAACTGGTCCCAACGACGATATATTTTTATTTCGTTGCTCCAGTGACGATGATGTTAACTGCCTCGTCTTTGCTGTGCATGTTTCGCGTTCCATCGAGATGTGAGCCAAAGCACAATGTCACAAGACCAGAGACAGGTATATGATGTTCGGAAGACGACAGACATCTACGCTAACGCCAAATGGTTGTTATCGAAACAGACGAAACAAAAGGTGAGAAGACCAAAGAAATGTGAGTGTATGGTGTTCGGAAGACGACGGACAGCTACGCTAACGCCAAACGGTTGTTATGGAAACATGAGACGAAATAAAGAAGGCCACCTGGTCGACATGAAGGCGAGCGTGTCTGGCCATGCTGTTCAAGGCGTCCACACCTGTGAGGAGGAGTGATCTGATCTGCGTGGGGCTGAGGGCAGCCGTTAAGACACCGGCCTGGCGGAGGACCTCGTTGCTCCACGTGGAGGGTGAGCCCATCACCTGTAACAACGCCGCAACACATTTCAGACAGGCGGCGGAAAGGTGAAAACAACAGCCACAACCACAGCAACAAAGAAACAGAAGCATTATTTTGTCAACTCGGGCAACCCGTGGTTGGGTTTGATCATCTCCATTGTTCAAGCGCAGTATCGTCTCTGAAGGCAGGTCCCTGCATTAGACTTGCTTACTTTGCTGTGTCGTAGCCTACAGGACCGTTAAGTTGTAAAAAGAACTTCGGCAATCGAAAGTCAAACGACAGTAATTTGTACAATGGATCTGGGCAATCGGAAGTCAAACGACAGTAAGTTGTACAACGGATCTGGGCAACCGGAAGTCAAACGACAGTAAGTTGTACAACGGATCTAGACAACCGGATGTCAAAACACACTAAGTTGTACGACGGGTCTGGGAAACCGGAAGTCAACAGTAAGTTGTACAACGGATTTGGGCAACCGGAAGTCAAACGACAGAAGGAGCTGGATTGATCTAGGTGCTAACGCTACACAGTGCCAGCAGCGTTACGCTGTTACCCCCTGCACATTGCCAGCAGCGTTACCCAAGTGTTACACAATGCTCTGTGCCAGCTGCGTTACTCAGGTGTTACCCCTTGCTCTGTGCCAGCTGCGTTACCCAGGTGTTACCCCCAGCTCTGTGCCAACAACGTTACCCAGGTGTTACCTCCTGCTCTGTGCCAGCAATGCTACCCAATTGTTACCCCCTGCTTCCAGCTGCGTTACCCCCTGCTCTGTGCCAGCTGCGTTACCCAGGTGTTACCCCCTGCTCTGTGCCAGCAATGTTACCCAAGTGTTACCCCCTGCTCTGTGCCAGCTGCGTTACTCAGGTGTTACCCCTTGCTCTGTGCCAGCTGCGTTACCCAGGTGTTACCCCCAGCTCTGTGCCAACAACGTTACCCAGGTGTTACCCCCTGCTCTGTGCCAGCAATGTTACCCAAGTGTTACCCCCTGCTCTGTGCCAGCTGCGTTACTCAAGTGTTACCCTTTGCTCTGTGCCAGCAGTTACCCAAGTGTTACATCCTGCTCTGTGCCAGCTGCGTTACCCAGGTGTTACCCCCTGCTCTGTGCCAGCAATGTTACCCAAGTGTTACCCCCTGCTCTGTGCCAGCTGCGTTACTCAAGTGTTACCCTTTGCTCTGTGCCAGCAGTTACCCAAGTGTTACATCCTGCTCTGTGCCAGCTGCGTTACCCAGGTGTTACCCCCTGCACAGAACCAGCAACGTTACCCAGGTGTTACCCCCTGCCCTGTGGCAGCTGCATTACCCAGTTGTTACCCCCCGCTCTGTGCCAGCTGCATTACCCAGGTGTTACCCCCTGCTCAGTGCCATCTGCATTACCTGTGTGGCATGCTGCAGCAGAACGTCCAAATCTTTGCTGTTCCATTTGCTGGCGTTGCCCACAACCTCAAGACAGTCCATGAATTCAGTATCAGGCATGGCCGTCACCATGGAAACATCCACCATCGCCACGTCCTGCCGCATCAGCCGCATCACGCTGCATGTCAGCTGACCTACTGAAACACAGAAGTACGTTCACCATCACCTACTGAAACAGAAGTACGTTCACCATCACCTACTGAACCACAGTAGTACGTTCACCAACATCTACCGAAACACAGTAGTACGTTTAGCATCACCTACTGAAACAGAAGTACGTTCACCATCACCTACTGAAACACAGAAGTACGTTCACCATCACCTACTGAAACACAGTAGTACGTTCACCATCACCTACTGAAACACAGTAGTACATTCCCCATCATCTACTGAAACACAGAAGTACGTTTACCATCATCTACTGAAACACACAGAAGTACGTTCACCATCACCTACTGAAACACACAAGTACGTTCACCATCATCTACTGAAACACAGTAGTACGTTCACCATCACCTACTGAAAAACAGAATACGTTCACCATCACCCACTGAAACACAGAAGTACGTTCACCAACATCTACTGAAACACAGAAGTACGTTCACCAGCATCTACTGAAACAGAGAAGTACGTTCACCATCACCCACTGAAAAACAGAAGTACGTTCACCAACATCTACTGAAACACAGAAGTACGTTCACCAATATCAACTGAAACACACAAGTACGTTCACCAACATCTACTCAAACACAGAAGTACATTCACTAACATCTACTGAAATACGTTCACTAACATCTACCGAAACACAGAAATACGTTCACTAACATCGACTGAAGCACAGAAATACGTTCACCATCATCTACCGAAACACAGAAATACGTTTACTAACATCTACTGAAATACTAATATACGTTCACTATCATACTCCGTACTTGTATACGTCCTCCGCTTGAACGTTTCCATGCCATCAGTTCAGAACACGTTAATAATTCTTAAGATGCGACGAACGTATTAATGTTATAACAGATATCATCAACATCTCTTGGATTTCTGGGGTTGTCCCAGTGTTTCAAGCACGCCCTCGTGAAATCATTGTTGAAAAAGTCTAATCTAGACACTGAACGTCTGAAAAACGACCGCCTGGTGTCAGATTTGCAGGTTTTGTCAAAGGTTGTCGAGCGTGTTCTCGTTCAACTGATGACCCACATTGAGACTCACAACCTCCTTGAGCCGTTCAATTCAATTCAATTCAAAAAACTTTAATCATCCCACAAGGGGCAATTTTGTTGTGGTCATGGCGGGCTCGTAAAATCAACAACAACAAAAAACATAAAGTTAAAAGAACAATACAACAAACACAACACCACCAACAAAAGAGTCTTACTTTAACCATAGTATAGTTATAAATATAGAACAATTGTGACTTCATCATAAAATAGTAATGAAGTTAAGATCACATACTTGTAAAACAAATAATTAAAATATCACACACAGCAATTAAAATATCACACACACACACACACACACACACACACACACACACACACACACACACACACACACACACACACACACGAACACACACACACACACACACACACACACACACACACACACACCGTGGCACAGTCACACACACACACACGCACACACGCACACGCGCACACACACACACACACGCACAACACACACACACACACACACACACACACACACACACACACACACACACACACACACACACACACACACACACACACACAGAGGCAGTCGACCTAACTGAAATGTCATAGTACGGAAACAGCTCTATTGCGTGTTGTGAATGACCTCTTGCAGGCATCTGATGATGGTCACGTGTCTATCCTGTCATTGCTCGACCTTCCAATAGACACGATAGACCATGTCATTTTGAATCAGCGGTTTTCCTCTACTTTTGGCTGTACTGGAACCGCTCTTGGTTGGTTTGAGTCTTACTTGTCAAATCGCACGCAATCTGTCTTGGTGAATGATGTTCGATCCGCTTCATCGATCTTGAAGTATGGAGTGCCACACGGCCACCTGTTCTATCACAATCAAAGACCTGTGTACGTTCTGTGTCACTGGGTCTTTAAGCCACACGGCCACAACTTCCATCTATCAGCACCAAAATCAACAAACAAGGGAGTTAATTTGGGCTCGAAAGACATCACAGAAACACACCCAAGACCCGAGTCGCTTACGGTAACTCTCACCTGGCGTGCGAGTAAATGCAAAGTACATGAACTCCAGCAGATAGTTTTGCTTTGTTTTTTGTTTTGTTGTTTGTTTTGCCGTGGCGTTCCGGGCTTCGTTCTATTTTAGACGGTGTCAGCCCCGAAAAAACGCCTGTCTTCATTGTCAACGGGTGTTTAAGCCGCACGGTCAGCAGTTCCATCCATCAGAACCAGAGACGTAGGTGCTTCACGGTCAGTGGTTACAGGCACTCACCAGCTGCACGCCGACGCCTTCCCGCGCCCGACGAAGCAGACCCAGAGGACGAGGCCAGGGCGGCGGCCAGCAGTCTGTTGACAAGCAGCCGTCTGCCTGCGTCATCCTCCGTCACGTCATCCAGCGTGTCCGCAGGGTCCGGCATGTCGGGGCTGTCCATGAAATCGGGAGTGTCGGGAGCTTCCAAGGAGTCCTCGCGCCACAGTCCCTCTTCGCGTCTCTCTTCCAACCGCTCCTGCCACTTCTCCAGCCGCTTCTCGATGACAGACAGGCCGGACGCCAGCTCGCCCTGTCACCCGCACAAATACGTCACCACCGGACGCCAACACGTCACAGCCGGACACAAGCACGTCACAACCGGACACAAGCACGTCTCAACCAGACAATCGCGTCACAAAGGGACACGAACATGTAACAACCGGACGCGAACATGTCACAAACTGAAACAAATACTTCATAATCAGACACGTCACAACCAGAAACATACGTCACAACAGGACACACAAACAGGTCACAACAGGACACAAATACGTCACAATCGGTCACAAACACGTCACAAATGGATAAATGGCCGGCAGTGAGTTCCAAACAGATGGCACCAGGAAAGTGAAGCAAAGTTCCCCAAGGATTTCAGGTTTCATCTGAACAACATTTCTAAGGCTAAAAGTGATCAACAGCAAGCTACAGCCTAAAGCAATGTCGGTGAGATGACAAGCAAGCAAAAAGCGACAGCCTGAAGCAGTGTCGGTGAGATGATAGGAGAGCAAAACGCGACAGCCTGAAGCAGTGTCGGTGAGATGATAGGAGAGCAAAACGCGACAGCCTGAAGCAGTATCGGTGAGATGATAGGAGAGCAAAACGCGACAGCCGGAAACTGTTGTTGAAAGAGCGGCTCACCTCGCACAGTGCCTCAACGGTGTCCTCCTTGGCGAACTGCAGCAGCGGCCCCGCGTTGGCCAACACACTGCTCCTGCACTCCCAGTCCCTGGTCACAACACCAAACTGCCGTCACTGCAGTGCCTCCACCGCTCGGGAGTGGAGACAGTCAGTAAGCCACACACGCGGCCACATGCATAACTCAGCTACGTCACAGTGTCTGTTTTGCAGTGTGTGTGTGTGTGTGGGGGGGGGGGGGGAGAGAGAGAGAGAGAGATAAGATAATACTTTATTACACAGGGATAAAGATTTAAGCACGTATCGGCTTTTTTTCAAATCTGTCCCTGATGACAAACACAGCAACACTCAATACATCAAACAAAATTCACTTAAATACGCTAGAGAAAAAACGACTTAAAAACAAAACAAACTAATTTCTGTCTAAAACATCACATCATACGAACAGAGCAATAATAAAGCAAAGACCAATACAAACTATTTTTTTAGGAG
>OY757541.1:312076-322076 GCA_963584105.1 Alviniconcha strummeri
AGACAGAGACAGAGACAGAGACAGAGAGACAGAGAGAGACAGACAGACAGACAGACAGACAGAGACAGAGAGACAGAGACAGAGAGACAGAGAGAGACAGAGAGACAGAGAGCGACAGAGACAGAGAGCGACAGAGAGATACAGAGACAGAGACAGAGAGACACACAGAGAGACAGACAGACAGACAGACAGACAGACACAGAGACAGAGAGCGTGCGTGCGTGCGTGTGTGTGTGGTTACTGTTTGCTAGGTGGTAATGGTAGACTACAATTATTTAAGGTTCTGTTCGTTGAAATGTTTGTTTATGTGTTGTTTTGTCGCGAGTTGCTTGTACAGCGCAGTGAGTTTAACTCTGGTTAGAGTATAGCGTTCTATAAGAATTATTATTATTCACTGTGCATGGACTACGTCGTATTCCTACGGTTCTTCGCCAAGGTCAGCTACGCTGCTTTGTTCTCATAGCTTGGAAGATGAGTGGATTAACTCTCCATCTCATTTGTCTTTTTTGTCACCGTTTGTCGTTTTGTAGCTTCATGAAGGGGGTTACCCCGAAAACTCGCGTGTTATTTTATGTCCTAATAAATAGCTTTATTTTGAACCTTTTATGTCTTTGGATCAATGCTGATTGTTGTTGATGTTAAAATAATAAAAAGGTACACTGGAGAGTTAATGCATCCTTTGAACTATTGTTAAACAAGGTTAGGCTACGTACATTTTGTCAAACAGAAAATGCTACTGCCCAGAAAACAAGATCACGATAATAATTGTAGAAGAAGACCACGTGACTCGGGTTGTCAACAGGAACAGATCATGCTAATAATAATAAAAGAACATGTGACGCGGGTTGTTAAAAGAAATACGAGTATATCATGCTACTAATAGCAGATGAAGACCACGTGACTCGGGTTGTCAGAGAAACAGATCATGCTACTAATAGCAGAAAAAGACCATGCGAGTCGGGTCGTCAGAGAAACAGATCATGCTACTAATAGCAGAAAAAGACCATGTGACTCGGGTTGTCAAGAAGAAGAGATCATGCTAAAAACAGCGGGAGAAGATAATGTGGCTAGAAAGGAATACACACCCCGGTTCTGTCTTCCATCATGTCCAGCAGCTCCTCCGCCAGGAACTGTATCTGTGCGCGAGGCAGTTTTCTCGTGTCCATCCTGGCTGCGAGCGAGACGAAGGCTTTCTTGCCGGCATCGTCAAAGTCCAGTTTGTTGAAGAGAGCAGGCGGTCTGGGTCACACAAAGACGCAGTGGTTGTGTCAATAAAAACTGTCAACAGTCGCCATCAGTTCTCCAGTGGAACTTCGAGAAGAGAAATGGACTGACAGGAATAAAATAAATAAAATACAAGTATATATTTTCACTTGTAAATTAGACTTACAATTAACACTGTTAATAACTTTTGCAATCTGTACAGCAGTCACGACTCATAGTGTAAACCAGAAACAAAATGCAGATAAAAAGCCAAAAGCAAACAAGTGGAAAATGATCCATGCTTTGCATGACAGAACGCTGACATTGTAGAGCAAATTGTTTGGTACTCACAAATATGCCAAGAAGACTCCTTTCTGGGCCACAAAGTCAGCAGTAACTTTGATTTCGGGAAGACCATCAATGTCGTCGCTGTCTTCGATAAAGTCGAGTATTCTGTCGACCTGAGGGAAAACGCCAAAACCAAATGTAATTTAAAGACAAGGTTAGTTTCAACAAGCTGCCCCGCATCATCTTCCCCCATTGTCACGCAACATCTGTCATTACAACGTCAGGGATTAAATAGGCTGGGTGACATGAATCAGTCACCACAACGTCAGGGATTAAATAGGCTAGGTGACGTGAATCTGTCATCACAACGTCAGAGATTAAGTAGGCTGTGTGACGTGAATCTGTCATCACAATGTCAGGGATTGAATAAGCTGTATGACGTGAATCTGTCATCACAACGTCAGGGATTGAATAGGCTAGGTGACGTGAATCTGTCATCACAACGTCAGGGATTGAATAGACTAGGTGACGTGAATCTGTCATCACAACGTCAGAGATTAAGTACGCGGGAGTGACGTGTTCACCACAACAAGGATGGCGTAGGCTGGGGGTGACGTGATCCTGTCACCACAATGTCATGGATTAAGTACGCAGGGGCGACGTAAATCTGTCACCACAGCATCAAGGATTACGTAAGCTGGTGACGTGATCGTACAGTCAAAACATTACTGAATTAAAAAAATCTGAAACAAGAATGACTGCTAGCGTTCTGAAACAAAAACCAAACAATTAACACACACACACACACACACACACACACACACACACACACACACACACACACACACACACACACACACACACACAACAACAACAACAACAACAACAACAACAACAAACATTAAAAAATAAGGGACAAGAAAACACATAAAAACAACACGAAAAAGAAAAGAAAAGAAAAAACACATAAGGGACAATAAAACAACAGCTCAACTACAACAACAACAAACCACAAAAATAAGTTATTTCGTTTCTCGTCTCATTTTTCATCGTTTTTAACCATTTAACTGTCGGTTAAGTGTGGTTTTGTAGCTTGACAAAGGGGATTACCGTGAAACCTTACAGACTGTGTGTCTGTGTCATAAATAAGCGTTCTTTTGAACCTTTTATGGGTTTGGATCTCGTAACATCCGCGATGAATTCGGCTGGGTAATGTGAACCGTGCCATCTCAACATCAGGAATTAAAATGTAGTAAAATGTAGGTTGGGGGGAGAGAGAGAGAGAGAGAGAGAGAGAGAGAGAGAGAGAGAGAGAGAGAGAGAGAGAGGGGGGGGGGTGGGGTCCACATACGCACGCGGTACCCTTAATGCCCTTCGCAGAGACTCTGCCAGACCTACCAGCGCAGAGGAGAGGTCGTCCTCGTGGTCACCAAGGACGTCAGCCAAGTCATCGATATCATCTGGGCGGTCCACCATGTCGTCCAGGTCGCCGGGCAAGAGGCCTCTGACCAGTGTTCCCAAGTTGGGGATGTCGGCAGGACGCAGACTCTGGCCCGTCCGGGTCTTCTTCACCTTGGCCACTATGGCCACAGCCTGAACATCCATGTTGCTCATGACTAGCCAATCTCAACCTGGGTTGGAGATGTCTGCTCGTGTAGACCCCCCCCCCCCCCTCCCCACTACCTCCCGCCATCTACGGGCCTGCTTCATCTTGCCGGCAACATTGCCAGCGGCAAATACGAGGGCTCATAAAAAAGTTGTTTCACGGCCCTCATATGAAGGGCGTGTACATGGAAATTGTTCAGCTGCTACTTTTCAACATAGTCATCCCTCAGCTTCACACACTACTCCCAGGGTCGCTAAAGTGCCGCGATGTCTGGCTGAAAGAAGCCGTTGTCTTGCACGTAATCGTATCGTGGACGAAACAGAAAAGAAAATGAAAACGGAGAAACTGTGTAATTGAAAGAAAAAAAAATCAGCTAACTTGCATCAGTGTCAGCCATCCCAAAGCAGACGAGAAAAGAACTGATATGGAAACAAATGTTACGAACGTCCATTCAGATAGCCACCCTGGTTCCTTACTTGAGATGCACGCCAGCTGATTCTGGTGGACACATTTAGCGTACTGACGACGTCATCGTCATTCAGGTCATCGATGTCGTCAATACTGAGAGCATCAGCGAAGCCAGGCAGCTTCATCAGCTTGAGAGCCGCCAGTGCGTGTTGTGCCTTCAGGGCCTGCGGACAGATCATTGTCAGCAGTCAGAGTCTGCCGGGGGACAGATCATTGTCAGCAGTCAGAGTTTGCCGGTGGACAGATCATTGTCAGCAGTCAGAGTTTGCCGGTGGACAGATCATTGTCAGCAGCCAGTGTTTGCCGGTGGACAGATCATTGTCAGCAGTCAGAGTTTGCCGGTGGACAGATCATTGTCAGCAGTCAGAGTCTGCCGGTGGACAGATCATTGTCAGCAGCCAGTGTTTGCCGGTGGACAGATCATTGTCAGCAGTCAGAGTTTGCCGGTGGACAGATCATTGTCAGCAGTCAGAGTCTGCCGGTGGACAGATCATTGTCAGCAGTCAGAGTTTGCCGGTGGACAGATCATTGTCAGCAGTCAGAGTTTGCCGGTGGACAGATCATTGTCAGCAGTCAGAGTTTGCCGGTGGACAGATCATTGTCAGCAGTCAGAGTTTGCCGGTGGACAGATCATTGTCAGCAGTCAGAGTTTGCCGGGGACAGATCATTGTCAGCAGTCAGAGTTTGCCGGTGGACGGATCAGATCACTGTCAGCAGTCAGAGTTTGCCAGTGGACGGATCATTGTCAGCAGTCAGAGTTTGCCGGTGGACAGATCATTGTCAGCAGTCAGTGTTTGCCGGTGGACAGATCATTGTCAGCTGTCAGAGTTTGCCAGTGGACAGATCATTGTCAGCAGTCACAGTTTTCTGGTGGACAGATCATTGTCAGCATCAGTCTGCCGGTGGACAGATAATTGTCAGCAGTCAGTGTTCGCCGGTGGACAGATCATTGTCAGCAGTTAGAGTTTTCTGGTGGACAGGTATTGTCAGCAGTCAGTGTTCGCCGGAGGACAGATCATTGTCAGCAGTTAGAGTTTTCTGGTGGACAGGTCATTGTCAGCAGTCAGTGTTCGCCGGAGGACGGATCATTAGCAGCCCTAACAACATAATGACTGTACTGACGTCAGTGGCATATAAAGTACGTAGTAAATTTGATTAGAAGCTATTATCCTTTTCACAACGTGGAAGCAAATGAAATGTAGAAAGGTGGACAGCAAGTATAACTCCTCCAACAGACATACTGCATGAAGGAATCATATTTTTAAAGCCGGCTTCAAACAGAAAATGTGGAACAGGTGATTAACGGATAGATAAGCCGCAAAAAGAGCAACTGACCTTGTCTGCAAAAAGTCGCTTCTGAGCATCATTTAGGCCAAGGTCATCCATGTCATCCAGCACCTCGCTGATGACGTTGTCATCCATCTCCTCGATGTCCTCGGCGTCCAAACCTCTGGCCAGCCGTCCCAGACCTCGCAGTTCAGCGGCTGTCAGAGTGCTCAGCTGAAAGTCAAGTCAGTGTTAGTCTCAGCTGCAGATTGCGGGTCCCTACAGAGAGCGAGGTTCGCTGATTAACCGTTTCATGACCTGGTTACCTATCTGGTTACGTTACCTATCTGGTTACAGCATAGGTTGTGCGAAAGGCTTGATTACTAAATCTCCCATCAAACCCCTCTTTACTTGGATGGAAAATGTTGCAATCACGTCTCGAAGAACAATCTTTGATTCGACACGTCAAGTTCTCTCGCCCTCTTTTTTTAAATTAATTTTTGTTTGTTTGTTTGTTTGTTTGTTTTGTTTTGTCAGCAAGTCCTCAACAATCCTTGGTTCGACATGTCAGTCAAGCCCGCCCCCTTTCACCCCCCCCCCTTTCCTTTGCCGGAAAGTCTTCAAGAACAATCCTTGGTTCGACATTTCGGTCAAGCCCGCCTCTTTCACCCCCCCCCCCCTTCCTTTGCCGGAAAGTCTTCAAGAACAATCCTTGGTTCGACATGTCAAGCTCCCCTGTTCTCTTTGCCACCAAGTCCTCACCGACAATCCTTGACTAGACACAAGTTCTCTCCCCTCTTTCCTTTGCTGAAAAGTGTTACAAAACATACGATCCGACACATTCAGTTTTTCCTTTGCTGAAAAGTGTTACAAAAAAATACGATCCGACACATCAAGTTCTCTCTCCTTTTTCCTTTGCTGAAAAGTGTTACAAAAAATACGATCCGACGCATCAAGTTCTCTCCCCTTTTTGCTTTGCTGAAAAGTGTTACAAAAAATACGATCCGACACATCAAGTTTTCTCCCCTTTTTCCTTTGCTGAAAAGTGTTCAGGAATAATGCTTGACTGGACACAGCGGGTTCTGTCCGCTCCACGGATTCACACACTTACAGTAGAATGTCCGTCGTGTCATGTTCCTACATACAATCAAGTTTCGTGCATTAGTAAAACATACATTCACACTTTTTTTTTAACTCTTAGCTTTTCTTTTATTCAAATGATTAAATTTTAATGCGCTCGTCAATCGTCTTCTTGAAAGGACGAGGAAATGAGGCCCATTATGAGTCGGACCAGAACTGGATCTGTTTCCAAGGCAACGCCAGGCAAAACTCGAGGGACGGAACGGAGCGCATAATTAGGGTCTTTCCTGAATGCCTAAATAGCGTTTTTTAACAGAAAGGAACTACCTAAATTGAACACAAAACATTTACTCCGGTCACACTGTGCCTATGTCTGCTATCAAAGTCCACGGGCCACTACATTTCCCACTGTGCCTATGTCTGCTATCAATGTCCACGGACCACTACATTTCCCACTTTGCCTATGTCTGCTATCAAACTCCACGGGCCACTACATTTCGCACTTTGCCTATGTCTGCTATCAAAGTCCACGGGTCACTACATTTCCCACTTTGCCTATGTCTGCTATCAAACTCCACGGGCCACTGCATTTCCCACTTTGCCTATGTCTGCTATCAAAGTCCACGGGCCACTACGTTTCCCAAAGCACGGGACAGGAGATGCATACCTCGGTGTCCAACAGTTCCTCCAGCAGCTCACGAGCCTGCAAGGAAGGAAAAGGAAAGAGCATTAGTGAAGTGAGGGGCCTGCAGATTATAACTAGGACCCAAACGCAGCCTTTGTGAAGGCAGAGTACAAGTTTATTTCAAGAAACCCAATAGCATTTCTAACCGCCCATTTTGATTGCATGTCGTTGCAGATAATTGTGTATTACTCTGCTAAGTAGCCAACAGCTTCAGCTGACCTGTGATTCAGCCAAGTGCACAAACAGCGGACACTATATGACTGAATCCTAATCTGAAGTATCAAATAGCTTAGTTTGGCTGAGCTGTGATTCCCAAAGTGACTGGCACAGCCAACAGATCAGAATCCTTATCCGAAGCGTCTGCAACGACCTCCTGACTGCTTTAGATTCTATTCGGACTCTTATGGGTGTAAGCGATCATAGCATCCTTCTGATTCGCCTCCAAAACACTTTCGGTATTCTGGCTGTTGCTCCGTTCTTCTACTGTTCGTACCTGCAAGAAGGGCACGAGTAGTAACTAGAACGGAAATAAAAACCCTCCTTCACGTTAAAATTGGGCGGTCCCCCAGGGCTCTGTGTATCAGGACCAATCCAATTCTTTTCTTTTTGTACACTCAGCCTCTCTCTGATGTCAGTCACCTATCTGTCTCCATCACATATACAAATCAAATCCTCCTACGGACCGCCAAAGCCGGCAGTTCAGAAGTGAAGGTCTGAAACTTAAAAATTATGACGAAAAAACACATATCTCATTATAATTATGCCCTTCTCCTGAAATTGATTTTTTTTCCTTCTGTTTCTCTGTGTAGGGGTCAGAGTGACATCCCCTTTGTCAGTGCAGCTTGTGACCTTGGTGTCACTTTGAACGGTAAAAAGAAAAAGGTGTCAACTGCTTTCACGACTTCGCTGGTACAGCTCCTCCATACCTCTGCGAGTCGCTTCATTTCTGCACGGGTACTCGGATCTTCCGTGTTCCCAGGGTGGGCAGGAGGACCGTAGGGGAGACATCCTTTAAGTGTATGGGGCCTGTCATCTGGGATTTTATTCCTACCTTGGTCAGTTGCAAAGTCTTCGGACTTTGTGTAAGTCCAGACTAAACACAGACTAAAAACCGACATCTCTTCTGCATGCTTCTTTGTCGTTTTCTTTTTTCCCCCACCAACCTATCACTAGTATGCACGCATGTATTTGAGGGGTGTGTGTGTGTGTGTGTGTGTGTGTGTGTGTGTGTGTGTGTGTGTGTGTGTGTGTGTGTGTGTGTGTGTGTATGTGTGTGTGTGTATGTGTGTGTGTGTGTGTGTGTGTGTGTGTGTGTGTGTGTGTGTGTGTGTGTGTGTGTGTGATGAATGCGCAGCTCTGCAGGCCTGTGTAAGCACCCCGGGATCTAATGAGACGAGACGCCGTGAAGAGTGTGCTCGTGTCAATGACTGATGACGCAGCCTGCATCCAGCTGACCTGTGATTCACCGAAGTGCAGGTCCTTCAGGTCGTCCACGGCCTCTCTGATGGCGGCGCGCGGCAGCTGCTTGAGCTGCGAGAGACTGATGCCGGGTAGGACACCGCGCAGGCGCTGCACGTCCCGGCGCGTGAAGCGGTTGAGAGCGGGAAACGACTGGGACTGCGAGAGGCGTCGGAAGAGACTGGAGGCCTGGAGCACAACGGACAACACGCATGACAGCTGAACGGCAGGTAGACAGCGAAATCAACGGACAACACGCATGACAGCTGAACGGCAGGTAGACAGCGAAATCAACGGACAACACGCATGACAGCTGAACGGCAGGTAGACAGCGAAATCAACGGACAACACGCATGACAGCTGAACGGCAGGTGGACAGTGAAATCAACGGACAACACGCATGACAGCTGAACGGCAGGTGGACAGTGAAATCAACGGACAACACGCATGACAGCTGAACGGCAGGTGTAACTATAACATTCTACTTCTGAACCATTTGTGGAGCTGTTTTAAAGTTGGTAAATGAACTGCATGAGAGACAGAGAGAATGGTCAACAAGAATTTGTGAAAATGCACAAATGTACAAAATAGACGTTTTGAAAGGACAGTCTACAACCACTGACCTCATCATCATCCAGGTCGAGGTCTAGCAGATCATCCACAGCTTCAAACAGATCATCAGGGCTGACAGAATCCAAGAAGTCAAGGTCGTCGTACAGGAAACGAGCAACCCTGAACAGAAAGAAGCGTACTGTGCGAAGTTGCCCAACAGTTTATTCACAAAACTGGCGGATTCAAACAGACAAAACAGATGGATGCAGCCTAGTCACCTCAATACATAGTTATCAATAAAGCAGCAGTTCAAGATTCAGTTACGGATTTACACGTCTTGTACATGAAATGGAAAAAAATAATGTCATGTAGGTTTACATGAAGTGGATGTACAGGTCTTTACTGCATTTCAGATGAAGTGCTAGTACACACCAGGTTTCGTTTTAAGGATATCAGTAAATAAATATTGTGCCCAATCTTTTTGATTTCGTGACCCGACCTGACCTCCCTGATGGATACCCTTCAATGATCCATGTGCATTTAGTTTATTTACTGATATCTTTAAAACGAAACCTGGTGTGTACGCATGTGCCTGTCATAAACGTTCCTGTCGCTTTCGATCTCGTGACCCGCCGTGACCTAGTTCACCAAGAATGAATCCAGGTCAAAATTACGCTAAATCTCGCTTTCGATTTTGTGACTCGCTGTGATTTATCTCATTAGGAATGGTTCACGAGGTGCTTAAAAATAAGCGGTTGAGCGGAATGACGGGGATGTTGGCGTCGCGTGGAATGACGGTGACGCTTTATGGAATGACGTGGACGCTGATATGAAGTGAAATGACGGCGACGTTGATGGCTTGCGGGCTGGACTCGAGCGGAGAGTGGGAACACCACTGACCTGCCCATCTGTGGGGCAACACCACTCAACTGCTCATCTGTGGGGCAACACCACTCACCTGCCCATCTGTGGGGCAACACCACTCAACTGCTCATCTGTGGGGCAACACCACTCACCTGCCCACCTGTCGGGGCCCGGATAGCTGAGCCTGCTTCATACGTCGGCCTATAGCTAGTCGACGTCCTTCTCTATCGTCATCATCATCGTTGTCATCATCATCGTCGTCTTCGTCATTAGCATCGTCGTCGTCATTCTCGTTGCCATGGTTATCATCATCGTCATCATCACGGTCGTCAAAAAGATCGTCGAGGTCAGCATCCAACAGCTGCAAAATGTTTCGCTTCGTTATTGAACCGGAAAACAAAGCGAGAATACACTCACTATTTTATCACATTCCTAATGTGACACGTCACAATGAACAACAAAGCAAGAATACAGGCATGATTGTTATCACATTCCTAATTTGACACGTCACAATGAACCACAAAGCGACA
>OY757541.1:327076-342631 GCA_963584105.1 Alviniconcha strummeri
GTAGAGTGCGTGACAGGAAGCCCAAAGTCACTGTACAGTGCATAACAAAATATATATTCATTGTACAGTTCGTGACAGGAAGTCTAAAGTCGTAGAACAGTTCGTGACAGGAAGTCTAGTCTTACTACAGTGCGTGAAAGGAAGTCTAAAGTCATTGTACAGTGCGTGACCAGAGATCTAAATCATTGTGTTACATTGTGTAACAGGAAATCTAAAGTCACTGTACAGTGCGTGGCAGAACGTCTAAAGTCATCGCACAGTGTGTAACGGGAAGTCTAAAGTCACCGTACAATGCGTGGCAGTAGGTCTGAAGTAACTGTACAGTGTGCGATGGGAAGTGTGTGATAGGAAGTTTAAATACACCAAACAGTGCCTTCAAGTCTAAATTCAATGTACAGTGTGCAATAGGAAGCGTGTGATTGGAAGTTTAAATACACCAAACAGTGCCTTCAAGTCTAAATTTAATCTACAGTGCGTGACAGGAGGTCCAAAGTCACTAAAACAGTACGTGACAGGAAGTCGAAAGTCACTGAAAGCACGTGACAGGAAGTAGAAAGTCACTGAAAAGCACGTGATAACAAGTCTAATATCATTAAACAGTGTGTTTAAGGAAGTCTACATTCACCTAACAGTGCATAACAGGAAGCCTGAATCCACTAAACGTCAATGAATGACCGGAAGTCTAACGTCACACTGCGTGTCCGAAAGTCTGAAAGCACTGCACGTTGCATGACCGGAAGTCTTTCGTGAACGTAACTTGGATGACAGGAAGTCTAACGTTACTGTACATTACGTGACAGGAAGCACCAGATATTACGTGACAGGAAGCACCCTATAGACAGGCCTCCACCCTATATAAAAAAGAAAAAAGAAAGATGCCGAAGTCACTAAACATGCAGACAGAACGGTGCAGCAACTGCCGGATGTCAAGCTGGAAGAAACATGACGATGGAGAAGCGCCTTTCACTCGATTACACCATTTCCTAGCAAGGGAAGATCTGATCTACTTTCAAAGTCACTGGAAGTAGAGAAGGCGTGCCATGCACAATGGAATACCTCACTAAGGTAGCCATCGTGTGGAGCAAGTGTATTTCTGAAGTACTCTTCCAACTCGGGCTGACCGTCCCGACTGCCAAAGACAGCACTAAAACTGCTGCGGAAATGGTGAACGCGATGCCAGACGTGAGACAGGGACTGCAATGGTTAGCACGAGAGCTGGTATTAGTTGTGATCAGCGCAGCCACTGGCACGGTCCGCATCATTGAAGTCTCTATAACGGATAGTATCGGCATCATTCAAATGCAGTAAACTGTCAGCGATGTTCACAATGAGTTAGATATGCACAAACGATTACTTGCAGTAAATATGAACCAAGCTGAACTGAATACAGTTATACAAGCTAATAAATGGTATTGAACACAGACAAGACAGAAACTTGTCAAAATATGATTCAATCACTGTAGGAGAGAACTTCGTGTTATCATTATTATATTGATCCCTTTATAATTACACAGGTTCCACGCCAGTGTAGGTGCGAAGATACCAATGTGAACGGTACACCCATTAACAAGCAGACAGGCAACAGGAAGACCGCACCTACAGCACATACAACAAGGTCTGCAGGTGGATATGGGAACTGCAGGTACTGAACGGTAGAAATGAATCGGATACATGTACAAGCGCTGTAAGAACTTGGATGAATATTCAAAACGGGAGTGCTGGAAAGCAGAGAACAGCGCCACAGCTGTAATTGTGAAGCGCTTACGGCTCATCTCGAGATGAGGCGTTCGACAAGCGTTCCTATATAAATGACTTAAAATAACATGCATACCAAACACATCAGTGTTGCTGGGACTTTTATCCGCAACTCGTCACTGACGTACACAACCGAGGACAGGCGCAATAATGGCGTCACCTTAATTAAAAAAGCCCAGTGTCTTCACCATAATAGTAATCAATACAGACAAGCCGTAAATATTAAACCACCACCACCACGCTTACGTCGATGTCTTCAAGATGCTTGGAACAATCCAACCCCGACTGGATGAACATGGAGAACACTCGCGTGGACCGGTGGGCGAACTGTCGGCACAGCATCTCTTCATCGGCGTCGTCAAGGAAGGCAGAGAAGCACTCCATGCTGTCCTCCTGTAGACACAACCACAAACCGTCACGTCACTAAAAAAGAAAAGAAAAAAGAGCAGAGATGTACACTAAGCTGTCTTCTTGTAGACACAATGACAATGATAACGTCAGCAACGGGCAGATACACACTCCACGCTGTCTTCCTGTAGACACAACCACAGGTCATAACGTCATCAACGGGCAGATAATTATACACTCCACGTTGTTTTCCTGTAGGCACAACCACAGGTCATAACGTCATCAACGGGCAGATAATTATACACTCCACGTTGTTTTCTGTAGACACAACCACAGGTCATAACGTCATCAACGGGCAGATAATTATACACACCACGTTGTTTTCCTGTAGACACAACCACAAGTCATAACGTCATCATCGGGCAGATATACACAGCACGTTGTTTTCCTGTAGACACAACCACAAGTCATAACGTCATAAACAGGTAGATATACACTCCATGCTATCCCCTTGTGGACTCAGTTAATCACAAGTCCTTGCCGTTATCAAGAAAGCTTCAAAACTTACAGATGCCTCAAGTTACTATCATTTCGGCCAACAGCCATCGCAACTTACTGTCAGTTTCTCAAAAATGTCCTCCATGTCAATCGTGTCCATGCCCCCCACGTCAGCCTCCTTGCTGGATATGGAACTAGCGGCTGGAGACGAGTCGTCCAACACGTCATCGCCAATTAACGGGGATGCGAAGGCGTCACCAACACCTCCACCGTCATCTTTACTGTCGTCGTCATCGACAACCACGTCATCGCTGATCAAATCGTCTAGACTGCCGTCACCGGTGTCAGCCAGGTCGTCGTTTGCAGTCACAGTGGCTGTATCGTCCATGGTGTTACTGCCGTCGATCATGTCGTCCACAATGGCAGTGATGTCATCAGCAGCATCAGTGTCACGTGACATGGCGTCTCGGCTCTCCTCCTGAAGGTCTTCTCTGAATTCGCGTATGGCGTCAGCGACCTCCGACAGGAAGCGTTGCATCCTCACCGGGTTCCTTAGGCAGCCGTTGTTCAGCGCCGCTTCTCTGCGGGCTGCGGCAGACACTCAAGGTTCAAATGTGTACACACACACACACACACACACACACACACACACACACACACACACACACACACACACACACACACACACACACATGCCAACAAACGCGGTATGCACAAATACAAAAAGCACTGCAGGTACAGGTAACTACGCCTGCAATACGCACACGCACACACAGCGACAGCACATCTACAGCACAAATATACAAACATAATTATAGTCAGTGAACATAATATTATAAGAAGAAAAAAGAGAACATGTTCTACACCATAATTATAATGTTCCTCACTCCTTTCAAGCAAGCCGTAAAAACTCATCTCTTCCAATATACATATAATTAAAAGGCCGCATGCCCCACCTGTGTGTGTGTGTGCGTGCGCGCGCGCGTGTGAGTGTGTGCGTGTGAGTGTGTGTGTGTGTGTGTGTGTGTGTGTGTGTGTGTGTGTGTGTGTGTGTGTGTGTGTGTGTGTGTGTGTGTGTGTGCACCAGAGTAACACACTCTTTTTGATGAACTAGAGTTCGTACATTGTGTGCTTTTACAGTTAGTGAGTAAGCGATAACCTTTAAAAGCTGTTAGCAAACTAAAAAGAAAAAAGAAAAAGAAGAAGAAAACTATTCCCTTCAGACAGAACCTACTTGACAGCGCAGTCCCTTTTCGGGTCCGATTCCATTCTTTGTACTAGGGGCAATAATTAGGTCTTACGTGAAGCCCCTGAAAACAGGGCGTATCCACACAGGATCAACTAGCAAACTAACCCTAACTGGACAGCAGGTACTGAACGGTGGAACAAAGCTCCGATTTTGTTTTTCATCGCTGGCCAGACGCGTTTCGTTCAAGTAGAGCTCATCGCTGGCTCAGCGCTGATCATGACTGGAGAGAATCATAGGAGCTGTAACATCAAAGAAAGACCACTAATATTGTGGCCTTCTTCTCGGGGTGGGAGAACATCTCACCTTGGCCTATACCACCTAAATGCTCTCAGTGAAGGAAATAAGAGAGAGAGAGAGAGAGAGAGAGAGAGAGAGAGAGAGAGAGAGAGAGAGAGAGAGAGAGAGAGAGAGAGACAGACAGACAGACAGACAGACAGACAGACAGACAGACAGACAGACAGACAGACAGACAGACCGCGCCTACTAAGGGGAAGAAGTTTAACCCTCTGTACCAGAGTAACGTTAGATCTAGCACACTGCGTGTTTTTACAGCTAGTGGGTACACGATACCGTTAGAAACTGTTCGAACACTATAAAGAAAAGTGAGAGAAGAACTATTCCGTTCAGAAAGTCTAGGCCTGCTTGGGATTAGGCTTTTTAATGCTTCAATCAATCAAATTCTATAGGTGTAATCAATCCTATAGGTGCAATTAATCCAATCACTATAGAACTGAACCTGGAAAGGTCCGAGTTTGTTTCTCATCGCCAGCCAGGCGCGTTTCGCTCAAGGAGAGATCGTCGGTGGCTCAGCGGTGAGCATGACCGGAGATAAAGTCTCTGTTATTATTTTCAGTATACATTGTTACGTAGAGACTAGCTGCCAAAGCGCTTAAATTGGAAATCTTTATAATGAGAGATAATGAAAGTGCGCCTATCAGGAGGGGGAGATACGGATTTAGCTGTAACCAGGGAGTAACGCACTCTTTTTGGTGAGTTTCTCCTCTGGTCGATACGAGCCTGTTTTCGGGGACTTCCCACTGGACTGCAGTGTTAGCACAAAGAACTGAAGCTGACCCGCAGCGGACCTTATGCTCCCAACTAGGTTCTCTCTGAGGGGAAAATATTTCTTCTTATTATTCCCTCTTCTGTTTGTTTGGTAGTGTGCCCGCAGCCTTTAAAGGGTACCGCCGAGCAGACTCGTTTTTTTCGTTTTTGGTGCTGTTATAGGGCGTGCGTGAAATCGTCAGTCCAACGCTTGACCCAACTCACTAAATGAGTAGTCAACGTTCTGTACCCAACTCACTAAATGAGTGGTCAACGTTCTGTACCCAACTCACTAAATGAGTGGTCGACGTTCTGTACCCAACTCATTAAATGAGTGGTCGACGTTCTGTACCCAACTCACTAAATGAGTGGTCAACGTTCTGTACCCAACTCACTAAATGAGTGGTCAAAGTTCTGTACCCAACTCACTAAATGAGTGGTCAACGTTCTGTACTCATCTCACTAAATGAGTGGTCGACGTTCTGTACCCAACTCACTAAATGAGTGGTCGACGCTCTGTACCCAACTCACCAGGCATCACTATTTGTCTCAGAAATGTGTCGACGTCGAAAGTGGTCAGGTCGTCCGGAGCGCGTTCCGCCAGATCGTCGAGAGTGTCGAGGAAGTCCCGGAAGTAGTTATCTCCTTCTCCCGCCCAGGGGTCGCTTTCTCCTGACCCATCTCTTCGGTCGGGCCGGTCTCTGTCCAGCAGCTCTTTCAGTTTTTCTCCGAACTCATCTGGCGAAAATGTCCGTCCCCGCAGGCCTTTGCTGCCGCTGAGGTCTCCAAACGGTGGCATGTTGCTGTCGTCGTTACTGTTGTTATCGGTTCTGTCATCAGTCGCGTCGTCTATTGCTTGTCTCCTCATGCGATGTGTGTGTGCGAGATCTGTCAGACAGAAAATGCAAAGGCTTCGTTGTAAATCTTACTGAAAGCACTGGAAAAAAGAAGAAAAAAACTCCGTTGTAAATATTCTTGACAGCAATACAATCCTTTTACTCCAGACTGACAAAAAGAGGACAGACAGACACAAACATCAAGAGACATCAACCATTAACGTGATTGCCGGGCCTGAGTGTTTGCGCATGTTTGTGTGCCCGAGTCTGTGACAGGATAACGGATAGGCCGAGAGCAGTGACAGGCTAATGGATCTGCACAGCGCTGTGCCACACTGCACACAGCCCCATATTGCTTACTGCGCCACACAGCTCCATACTGCTTGCTGTGGCACACTGCACACCGCTCCATATTGCCTGCTTACTGTGCCACAATGCACACAGCTCCATACTGCTTACTGTGGCACACTGCACACCGCTCCATATTGCCTGCTTACTGTGCCACAATGCACACCGCTCCATATTGCTTACTGTGGCACACTGCACACAGCTCCATATTGCTTACTGTGCCACACTGCACACAGCTCTGTATTGCTTACTGTGCCACAATGCACACCGCTCCATACTGCTTACTGTGCCACACTGCACACCGCTCCATATTGCTTACTGTGGCACACTGCACACAGCTCCGTATTGCTTACTGTGCCACACTGCACACAGCTCCATACTGCTTACTGTGGCACACTGCACACAGCTCCATACTGCTTACTGTGCCACACTGCACACAGCTCCATATTGCTTACTGTGCCACACTGCACACAGCTCCATATTGCTTACTGTGCCACACTGCACACTGGTCCATATTTCTTACTGTGGCACACTGCACACTGGTCCATACTGCTTACTGTAGCACACTGCATACAGGTCCATATTGCTTACTGTGGCACACTGCACATAATTCCATAATTATGACCCCGTGGAGCGAAGACATCGGAGAGATTAGAGCGCCAGACTGGTGATCACACACTGGGAATGACTGGCATGCGACAAGAGCGCAGTAAGTTTGCTGGAGATCGGAAAACAGCGAGAAAAGCGATCAACAACAACCTACACACAGTTCCACATAACCTACACACAGTTCCATAAGACCTAAACACATTTCCATATGACCTACACACGGTTTCATATGACCTACACACGGTTCTATATGGCCTACACATGGTTCCGTGTGACCTACATTCGGTTCCATACGACTTGACTTACACACACCACGAGGTGGCCCAGCAAATATCCATTTCACACAGCCGCCCGTCACCCTCGTGACCCGAACAGGTCAAGGTGTCAAACTGCATGATCAATCTGCCAGTCTTCCCACGGAGCGTGCGGTGTTGAGTCACACGCCCTGTGTTAGTGTCACTTCGTTTAGCTTAACGTGGGGTGTTGAGTCATACACCCCGTGTTGGGGTCACCTCGGTTTAGCTTAACGTGGGGTGTTGAGTCATACACCCCGTGTTGGGGTCACCTCGGTTTAGCTTAACGTGGGGTGTTGAGTCATACACCCCGTGTTGGGGTCACCTCGGTTTAGCTTAACGTGGGGTGTTGAGTCATACACCCTGTGTTGGGGTCACCTCGGTTTAGCTTAACGTGGGGTGTTGAGTCATATACCCTGTGTTGGGGTCACCTCGGTTTAGCTTAACGTGGGGTGTTGAGTCATACACCCTGGTTAGCTTAACGTGGGGTGTCGAGTCATACACCCCGTGTTGGGGTCACCTCGGTTTAGCTTAACGTGGGGTGTTGAGTCATACACCCTGGTTTTGTCTTCACCTTGGTTTAACTTAACGATAGACATTGTAGTTGTGTGGATTTATTATAATGACTGGTATCAGGGTCGTGCCAGTTTATTATAACAACCGACATGGAAATTATGCTGGATTATTACGACAGACATCGGAGTTGTGTTGGTTTAGCATAATCAATCAATCAAGCAATCCACCGATCAATCCACCAATATGTTTGTATTGCCATATGTTAAAGAAAAACATGGAATGAGGCTTGGTGTTGAGAACATTCATAATCATACAAACATCCACAATATCAGGTTTTATACGTGTACGTAAAACAATTTTGCTGGGTTCAATGTGCTTAACAAACACATCTAATTATATTACAAAATAAGATTTTTAAAAAATACTAATAATAGCTGTCATTTCCATGGCGACCTATGGTGAGCACAACGCGCTTTACAAGATCTTAAGACCTCAACATTATATAGTTATAATATTGTATTCCCCTCACACACACGCACGCACGCACGCACGCACACACACACACACACACACACACACACACACACACACACACGGGTGCACAGAAAAAATATAAGGAAGAGTGAGAGAAGGCAGGAATTGAGTCAGAGAAGTTGTGACAGTTCATAGTTTGTGGTCTATTCTGGCTTAGACCTGTGACCATTGATGAGCTTGCAGAAGAGGTTGCACATGATCACGTTTGTTTGCTTTAAAAACCATTTTCGCTGCAGAGTTCTGAACTTTCTAAAGTCTATCGAGAAGGTAAGGTGGGCACCAAGACAGAAGAGAATTACAATAGTCCAATTTGGAGAGAATAAAGGCACAGACGAGAGATGTGTGCTACTACAGTGAATATAAAATAACAAAACGATGTGTGTGTGTGTGTGTGTGTGTGTGTGTGTGTGTGTGTGTGTGTGTGTGTGTGTGTGTGTGTGTGTGTGTGTGTGTGTGTGTGCGTGCGTGCGCGCACTTCAGATAACATGACTCTTGACGAGCACTTTTCAACTGTCTGCCATTCTGTTTACACGGAAATCAGAGGAATCCGCTGTCTGCCAGTACCTGACCGTTGACGAAACCAACACTATCGTCTGTGCCTTCGTTCTCTCTAAGTTAGACGATTGTAATTCTCTTCTGTTTGGCTGGCCACTCTACCTTCTCGGTAGACACAGAAAGTTCAGAACTCTGCAGTCCCTTGCCTGTCTCTCTGACCTTCTCACCGTGTCCACGCACAGTATATAGTGTTACACGTCCACACATCCGGTATTGTCACAATCAATCATTCCACATTTAGTACCTACTGTATCATGTTAATCATACTACTACTACCACTACTACTACAACTACTACTACTACTAAATAAATCAATAAAAGTATTTATACAATGCAAAATCCTGTCCCGAGAGACTACACGCACACACATACACAGCAAACTACACACACGAGTATACTGACTATACACCACTTAATTTACAGCCAACTTAAACAGATAAAAAACGTGTTTACACTTCCGGTATAGTCATAATCAGCCAACATAATTATGTTCTGGGTACTTTCCAATTGGTATTGCAACGACACATCGTCACGACGTAGCAACATTAAAAAACGTGATCATATCATCACATCCCCCCCCCTCCCTCCCTCCACCCCGTTTAAAAGGCGTGATCATATCATCACATCTCCCCCACCTCCCTCCCTCCACCCCGTTTAAAAGACGTGATCATAGCATCACATCTCCCCCACCTCCCTCCCTCCACCCCCTTAAAAAGACGTGATCATATCATCACATCTCCCCCCCCTCCACCCCCTTTAAAAGACGTGATCAGGCTATTACATCTTTACCACCACCACCCCTTTAAAAGACGTGATCATATCATTATAGCTTCACACACACACACACACACACACACACACACACACACACACACACACACACACACACACACACACACACACACATAAAAGACGTGATCATATCATTGTAGGGGAGTGGGGTGGGGAGTTGAGGGGAAGCAGGTTGGAAGCATGGATGAAGAGTCACAAGTCAGAGGTTGCTATAACATAACTTTTATTTGTACAACAACCAACCAGGAAACAGTGTCTGTTTTAGAAAAGACACAAGCAAACAAAACATTTAGAACATGAAAGCAAATGTAAAGTCTAAACAACAGCAATTACTAATCTAATAAATACAGTAACCATTTAGTTTACCTGTAGGTTAATATAATACATGATGGTAACTGTGTCAAAAGGATTAATTATCAAGCACATAAATCGTGTGCTTGACTTACACTTAAAACCCTTATCTCTCAGAGGAACGGTGAGTATACAAGAGACGGCCAGTCAATTAACTGATGTACTCTCAGTATAATAGTATACAATAAAGTAACAGTGAAGAATACGGATTACCAAGCTCATTCTTAACTAAACAGGAAGAGTGAGATAATCGTTACAGCAGTTCCACTTAAGCACACAACGAGATGGATAGTAACACTGGTGGCACCTGGGTCCATGCCGTAAGCGGGAGGAAGTCAGTCATAAACTGACCGGCTCCAGCCTCAAAGCGTTACAGCATGTTACTGTTACCGACTAGCAGAGCATATCCGGCTGTAAACAACGTCATCAAGAATCTAAACTGAGGGTAGCGCATCAAGAATCTAAACTGCTGATCTGGCTGCGCCTGTCTGCTCGGTTAGTGAACAGAGACAAAGACCTAATTGCCCCCACTGACGCGCATCACCGGCCAGTTCGGGTACACGCACAAAGACCCGGAAAGGGTTTACAAGCTAAGTAGAGTGAAAGTCTGCGCGCCCAAGACTCGGCCATACAAAAGCCGGATCAAGCAGAAATAACATGTCTCACAGTTTATACAATCACCCCTATGCACTAAACCATATTCAACTAGTAAAATGAACATTCTACAACTATGAAGTCAACATCTTCCAAGTGTTAGCTATAATATACCACCGATTTCATGTAGCAACATAGATCGGTAGGAAACCAAACATATAAGTTATGCCGCACAGAGATCTGCACGGCCACGCTGACAAAGTATCCATACTTTAGAGGGATAACTTTGCATCGGCAAAGCATCACTCAAACTGAACATCCAGCAATGGCAACATACCAGCTACATACCAGCTAACCAGGGTTAGCTGCATACATTTTGGAAATACCGGCTATCCTGTGGCATAAAGGTTTAACATATGAACATACAAACAAGGTACTCTGACGCGGCCATAGCGGCTGCAACCAGGCGGCAATCTGACGCCGAAATTAGCCACGTATTCAAGAACCAAAATCAAGGCACGTTGTGAACATGATAACATTATAAACATACATTATTTACATCAATAAGAAACAACAGAACAACAAGCCATAGAAAAATAACTACTTACAGGCTCTCCCCTGATGAAAACATGAACACCGGCCGCAACAGTTAAACAAACAACCTGCCTCTGCAGGGACACTGGGGGAAAAGGGACGCTGCCGGCCCAGCACACAACTTTTAACACCTTAGATAATTGGGCCATAAAAACCCCACCCAATCAAAAAGGAAAAGGACCGGAAAGAAAAGGTTATAGGGTCATGGCCCGGAACATGTATACAATACACTCGGTTACATCATTATAGCTTCACACACACACACACACACACACACACACACACACACACACACACACACACACACACACACACACACACACACACACACCTTCAAAAGATGTGATCATATTATTACATCCCCCCTCCTTTAAAAGATGTGATCGTATCATTAAATCTTCACCACCACCCCTTTAAAAGACATGATCATATTATTGCCCCCCCCCCCCTTAAAAGAGGTGATCATATCATTACATCTTTAAACCCCCACCCACCCCCACCCTCTTTAAAAACGTGATCATATCATTACCCCCCCCCCCTTTAAAAGACGTGATCATATCATTCCCCCCCCCCTTTAAAAACGTGATCATATCATTACCCCCCCCCTTTAAAAATGTGATCATATCATTACCCCCCCCCCCCCTTTAAAAGACGTGATCACCAAATTCTCCTCTCCCGCCTGAACTCTCATTTTGACATTCAGTCTGCTGCACTCCAATGGTTTCAGTCATACCTCTCAGACACATATCAGTCCACTTCAGTCAATAACTCGTCTTCGTCACCATCACAGCTCATGTACGGTGTGCCTCAGGGCTCAGTATTGGGGCCCATTCTCTTCATCCTGTACACTACGCCTCTCTCCCATATCATAGCCAACCACTCTGTAAACCATCAGCTTTTCGCAGATGACACACAACTCCAGAATATCCGCTCCTCCCAGAGAAGTGACCAACCTCACCAAAGAAACTCAGTGCATGCACAGACGACATAAAAACCATGGATGACCGAAAATTAGCTCAAACTGAACGACGACAAAACAAAAAGTCTTCTCTTTCCCTTTTCGTCTTCCTTGAAACCGCCCACCGTTTCCCTCCCGGACTCGATTACTCTTGGCTCTCACAACCTCCCCTTCTCTGATTGTGCCAGGAACCTTGGAGTCATTCTTGACTATTCTTGGTTCTCACAACATCCCCTTCTATGATTGTGCCAGGAACCTTGGAGTCATCCTTGGCTCAGACCTGCCCATGAAGAAGCACGTCATAAACATTTGTCAAACTGCGTCAGGAGATTTCTTTTGTTCATGCTCTCACCAAGGGGAAGGTTCTAACGGAGAAAGAGACATGAAAGGTCAAATGTTTCATAAACTGAGTGAATACCGAAGCGACGTACTTTCCTACTCCCAGGATCTTCATGGGACTGAACTGCCATTACTACACGTGTTATTGAAGGCATCTCTCTCTCTCTCTCTCTCCTACTCTCTCTCTCTCTCTCTCTCTCTCTCTCTCTCTCTCTCACACACACACACACACACACACACACACACACACACACAAGCGCGCAAGGGTCACATCTACCTATTTTATTTCACACACATCACCGCTTTCTGAAGAACCCCACACAAAGAAAATATGGGGGGGGGGGGGGGGGGGGGGGGGGGGGGGGGGGGAGAAGAAAAAAGGATACAAAAGAAAACGACGGAAACTCGTAAGTACGGCACTTCCATATATGGTGGCACACAGTGCGGGGAGCTGTAGGCCGAAGCACCACGCCCATACCGTCTACAGCTTTCCGCGCTTCAGCTGTCTCCAGACTCGGATGGAACTCTCTTGAGGAGGACGGGGAAGACGAAGGCGTACTATCAAGTGCCTGTAGTCAGAATCTAGGGAAGGAGGATGAGGTCGTCTATTGCGCCGTCAGGTGGCTGTCAGAGCAGCGTCACCTGTCCCATCCATCTCCTCCAGGTGACAAAGAGTGGGCGACACACCAGTCGTCAGCCCATCGCCGACTGTACAACTGAGGGGTCAGGCTGAGCAACTGACAGACGTCCCAGTAACAACCGGCGTGCAACGGGCTACACTGCTGTCCTCTCTCTCTCCTCTCTTCACTTTATCAACATTCAAGTCCAAACAGGGCTCTTGGGTGTGCCTACTAAAGGTGCCGCTGACCTGGTCTCACACAAACCTGGTACATGGTGGCACAGACCTGGTCTCACACAAACCTGGTACATGGTGGCATTGACCTGGTCTCACACAAACCTTGTATATGGTAACGCTGACCTGGTCTTACACAAACCTAGTACATGGTGGCGCTGACCTTGTCGCACACAAACCTGCTACATGATGGCGCTGACCTGGTCTCACACAAACCTAGTACATGGTGGCGCTGACCTGGTCTCACACAAACCTAGCATATGGTAACGCTGAACTGGTCTCACACAAATCCAATACACGGTGGCGCTGACCTGGTCTCACAAACCTAGTACATGGTGGCACTGACCTGGTCTCACACAAACCTAGTACATGGTGGCTCTGACCTGGTCTCATGCAAACCTAGTACATGGTGGCGCTGACCTGGTCTCACAAACCTAGTACATGGTGGCTTTCTGTACTCTGATTATTTTATTCTGCTGCTGCTCGTCTGCAGAGCGTACACTGGACGAAGCCGGTAGATGTCTGTCCTGACTAACATCTGTTAGTCAACACAACTGTCCTGACTGACATCTGTCCTGACACACAGCTGTCCTAACATCCGTCAGTCAACATAACTGTCCTGACTGACTTCTGTCCTGACACACAACTGTCCTGACTGACATCTGTCCTAAGACTGTTGTCCGTGCTGTGCTGGCGACTGACGCAGTTTTACTGTGGTCATGTTAGCTCGCTGAAAAGCTGAAACATTTGTCTTGAGACTGTATATATTGCACCGGTTCATTTATGCGTCTTGTGCGCAAAAACCCAATCTGCCATATACATATGCTATTACCGTTTATGAAATTGTCGGCTGTTATGTGTATTTCGCCACTACAAGACGCAAAACTCGTGGACATAATTGTTGTGCTGGCGAAACACACAGACACAGGACTGTGGAGGGCGGGGCCTGGTGTTGTTAATGTTAATTGTGAACAGCGTGTGGACAAACATTCAAAGGCACACACACATACCTGCTGCCGTGCCCAAAGCTCCCACAAAGAGAAGGTCAGCTCACAGAGGACTCAAAGAGAAGTCAGCTCACAGAGGACTCAAAGAGGTCAGCTCACAGAGGACTCAAAGAGAAGGTCAGCTCACAGAGGACTCAAAGAGGTCAGCTCACAGAGGACTCAAAAGAGAAGTCAGCTCACAGAGGACTCAAAAGAGAAGGTCAACTCACAGAGGACTCAAAAGAGAATGGTCAACTCACAGAGGGACTCAAAAGAGGTCAACTCACAGAGGACTCAAAAGAGGTCAACTCACAGAGGACTCAAAAGAGGTCAACTCACAGAGGACTCAAAAAAGAAAGCTCACAGAGGACTCAGAAGTTAAGAGAAGAAGATTGTAGCCGGAAACTAAGACCCAAGTCCGGCTGACACATGGGTGTTGTTTCTGTACACTGTTTTCAGTACACATTATTATGTGCTCTTTTCTGTACACTGTTTCAGTACATATTATTATGTGCTTTTTTCTGTACACTGTTTTCAGTACACACTATTTTGGGCTCTTTTCTGCACACAGGTATGTTTTCGTAGCTTCTTACTATATGTACACTCTTTTTAGGTCAAAGTGTGTGTGTGTGTGTGTGTGTGTGTGTGTGTCGTGTGTGTGTGTGTGTGTGTGTGTGTGTATGTGTGCGTGCGTGCGTGTGTGTGTGTGTGTGTGTGTGTGTGTGTGTGTGTGTGTGTGACTACTGATTTACGGCTTGACTTATTGTGTACGGCAGCGTGTCGAACAGCAATATTTAAGTCAGTCTTGGTTTCCCATTTATAATTTGTGTCCTGGAAAGAGCATTAGCTGGCCTAACTTGATCCGCACCCGTCCTGCTCCATTTTCCAGTCACACATACAAGACAGCACCGGAAAAAATGAAGGAGTTAAATAAAGTGAAGCCGCGTTTTTCAATGCATTTCCGACGTGAGGAGGGTCACTGAAAATACGCACGTCCAGCTGAATGGTTTGATGTCAAGTGCTGTATGGCGGGCAAAAGCTGACGACGTATAGACCGTGTTAAAAAAAAAAAAAAAAAAAATTAAAGGCATCATTTACATACAGGAACTAATGAGTGAAAATGTATGCGTGAAGATTACTGTCACATCAACTGGATACCTGATCTAAGCCGCCTTGCATTTTGCTTCTGATTTCTAAGATATATTTTCCAGATGTGTGCAGTGTTGCGTCATCTGCCAACATGTCACAATCAACAGATATATGTTTCACGTGTAACGTACGGTCATAACAGAAGAAACTAAAAAAATAATATGTCGCAGGACAGAGCCTCGTGGTACACCAAACTTTACTGTCTTCAGAGGAGTAAGAGCCATGGAGTTAGACATTACATTCTGTTATCAAGATTTGATTTAAAACATGGTGGAAAACATGAGTTTGTAAGATAAATGGTGAGGCTTCTTTAATAGAATATCATAATCAACGAGGTCAAAAGCCTTCTTTAGG
>OY757541.1:342831-365331 GCA_963584105.1 Alviniconcha strummeri
GAAAGCTCGGGTCGTGTAACTGCTGACACGTGAACGGAACAAAAGGAGACGGGGAAAGTAAACCAGGCGTCCAGCAACTCCACTGCCAGCTGTGGGGTTACCGCCCCTTTTCTCGTGACTCAAACGCATTGTCCTCACTCGTCAGCAAAGTAAGTAAACATGGTGCCTAACGTCCACAGAAACCATAAGGCTTATTAGGGACTGGGCACGTCAGCAAAGACAAGCGTTTCCTCGGTATTGCCTTTCGGTGAACTTGGCCTCCAGGCACCTCACCCCTCCGTAGCCTCAGAGACCGGACGCAGGTAAGCCCCTTCAAAGACAAAAGACAGCGCCATTTGAACTTAGAACTGCTGGACCTGGCTGCACGTACAAGTATCTCAAAAAGTGAAAGAATCACAAGTTATGTTTATACAAACTATGTGTGCCATTTTTGTTTGAAAGTAAACTGGCAAAATGAAGCTTGGGTGTTTTCCCCTAATTCATAAAGAACACGAAGAGAGGCCTTCTGTCGTCCACGGCTTCCCGTCCCTGAGTCCGTACGGTCTCAATGGACGCAACGCAACGCTGAAATGTGCCAAGACTGGCGTTGTCGCCCAAACTGACCGCTCGCTGGCGAGGTGTCTCGACCTGCGGACAGTGGAAGAAGAAACTGCCACCACTGAAGATAAACAGATCGAAGTTCTTGTTGCCCATCTGATCACGGCGGCACGAACAGAAACAAGAGAAGGGATGTGCGTTTCTCCGGCAAATCGACGAAGATTTGGGCGCGGGTAGCCGGTTGTTTTCATAATAAGAACTGAAGTGACTGAAGACATCTTCGTCAAATTAAAACTGCTCTCAAGTCAGACATACAAACTCAGTCTAAACACAAATGCAACGTAGAGAAACCCCACAAGAGGCCAGAAAGGTTCCCCCTAGTTTGTTCTGGGGTGGAATAAAGAACAATAGTACAAATCTGATGGCCACGTGTACGTAAAGAATTAAAACACACATTAATGTATATCGCAGTCCCTTCCCATCCGTACCTGATCTGTTGTAGAAAAACACAAAACACAAAGTTTGTTGTTGTGGTGGTGTTTTTAAATATATTTTAATTCTATTTCTATTCCACGGGAATCTCGAGCGTCATTGGCTGTTGACGACGAGCACGGTGACCCGCTTGGTACCGTTGGCCGGCACCTAACTCGTCTTAGCCGCACACCACGCAACGGGGGGCGGGGGGGGGGGGGGGGGGGGATGGAGAGACGATTTGGAAAAATGAAGTTGAATGGACCTGGAAGGTATTAAATTATGGACAACATTCCTGGCAATGGGCGAAGTATGCATGGCTGTATTCTTTCCAATCAGGGCTTTAAAGAAGAAGAAAGAGAGAGAGAGAGAGAGAGAGAGAGAGAGAGAGAGAGAGAGAACAACAACCATTTATAGCAGTTATAACCTTCGATAGCTCCGGGATATCAGCCCAGGGGACGAATTTCTGCGTCCGCGGTAGCCCAAGGCCCAGTGCGGGGTACTAAGGGAGAGCGAGAGCGGTGGCGAAGGGAGACAATGACGGGGAGCAAGTGAAGATCCGGGTTCGGAGGATGGACGAGTGTCACCCGGATCTGTCGGCTTTGTGCTGGTAACGAGGCGGTGGCTTTGTGCTGGTAACGAAGCGGTGGCTTTGTGCTGGTAACGAGGCGGTGGTTTTGTGCTGGTAACGAGGAGATGGCTTTCCCGTTCAGCAAGTCTGGAGCCTACTTAAGGCGGGTAGCTGTTACCCCCGCCCTCCTTACACACCAGTCCTGTGACGATTGCTTCATCAAACATTTTCTTGTTTGCATTAGCACATGTTCCGCTGCAAAAGTCTGTGCAGACTCCACCAAAGTCCTTCGGATGAGACTATCAACCGTGGTCACCCGTGCGCAGAAAGATCCCATAAGCACGTGAAAGATCCTGTAGTGGAGTTCGGTGGCTTATGGTAACAGTAAAAATAACCCAAAACGCACTAAAAGACCAGGTCAGTACATGATCCAATAATACTGTAAACTGATGTAAGCTGGCGCTGTGATGATGTGGGGCTTTGTGTCCTCGGAGTGAGGGGGAGGGGGGGGGGAGGGGAGGGGGCTGACATAATTATTAGGGACAAGTGTAAGCATGCATAGTTTTATGGTGTGCTCAGAACGTGCGCCAAGATAGCGGTTTCAGCTAAGTATCGCCATTTATGTAGGAAGTGCACCACGTCGGTAGATATTCAAACGGGCCACGCAAGCTTTTACTCTCTCTCTTCTTCTTCTTTTCAAATTAGGTAAAATCAACAACACATTGTGGCACTGTAGGTATCTAACCATATACTAAAGGGATGGTAAGATGGAGCGCTTTAATAATAATTCTTATACAGCACTATAGGCCCACCCCGTAATAATTTACCAGCTCGCAGCGCTGTGCATTATCGACATCAGCATGAAAATTTTAAGAAAGACAAAAGAAAAAGACGAGTGCTGTAATGCATTTCCGAAGAGCGGAGAGATCTACTTGGGCGGTTTAAAGATCAGAGAGGTAGCATGGAGTGTCAGAGTTGATAGCATAGAAGGCAGGACACGTCTCGACAGTCATGTGTGTGTGTGTGTGTGTGTGTGTGTGTGTGTGTGTGTGTGTGTGTGTGTGTGTGTGTGTGTGTGTGTGTGTGTGTGTGTGTGTGTGTTACTGTAGTGTTATTGCGTTTACTTGATAATTCTTTTTCTGCTTCAAATATTACTTAATGTATCAGTAGGAATGTGAATTACATGTGTATAAAGTTTTGTCTTTAGGTTAATAGTGTACCCTGAGAGCGCTAAAAATGTCGATTGGCGTGTTATAAATGTACATTATTGTTAAAATTGTATGTTTGTAAGGAATGGGAGCACGTTTTGGAAGCCAGTGAAATTCTTGGAGTAGTTGTGGGTATCGAGAACCGTTGCCTAATGAGACGAAACATTTTTCGCATGTCGGGTGTTGAGAAGCAGTGGTTATGCAGCTTGGAAACTGGAGCTGTGCTCCTCATCAGCTCACAATGGGCCCGCCACAAGGATCACCGCTCTCGTCGGTCTTCTTCAAAGTCTACACCAAAGACCTGGCAGATCTGAATCAAAACGGACCTTGCAAGATTCTCACACAGGCAGATGACGGGCTCAGAACACGAAAGGACTCCCAGGAGGCAGCCGAAGCAGTGCAACAACTGGATAGTGTTAGTGTATCCAAGTGGTGTCACGACACCGGATCTCTCATCAGTCCAGACAAGGCACAAAAACTGTGATGCACGCTTGACAACAGAACAGCAAGCAATGCCAGCAGTCACATTGGATGGAGCTGTGGTCGAATGAACAAGTCATCTGAAATACCTTGGGATCCACTTTGACAGAATGCTGATCTACAGAAAACACGTGGAAACAACAGCACTGAAGTGAAGAAAGGTATGTCAGTCCTGAAGGCTGTGGCTGCAAACTGTATCGATGCTTAGTGTCATTGACTACGGCCCAGGTCTCACGACAATGGCACAGACAAATCTGCTAAAGCTGGACAGAGTGCAGAACGAGGCGATGCAGGAGTTATACTGGGAACCACCAAAGACAGCCATTGAGACCAGGAGGCTCACGCTAGACCTCCCACCAACGGAAGCCAGACAGAAAGTGGAGCAGGTAAAAGCATACTTCAGTGACGTCGAAAATCCCCACAGCCCACTCCACGAAGCTGTAAAGGACACAAAGGGGTGCAGACTGGGACGGGCCAAGTCTTGGATGGGCCCAACAGAGGACTCAATACTGCAAGTATGCCAGCTGACAGAGCTGAAGCAAACCGAGGAGTGGGAAAGGTACCCAGACTGATTCCGGCGTCTCTACGAGACATTCATGCCAGAAAACCTGGAAAAGCACTGTCGAGAATGGCCAGCAGACATAACAGAGTCAGTGATCAAGTTTTTCATTCAAGAAAACAGTAAACCACAAGATCTCGTACTGTACACTGATGGCTTAGTCAGCAAAGACCAGTCAAGCAAAGTGTCATCCATGAAGACAGTGCAGCCTATACGGTCTCATCCTCCAGCTTGACAATGGAGATGGAAGCAGTCACCCATGCCCTCCTCTGGATTGCCTCAAGAGGTGTCAGACCACACATGCCATCATCCTCACAGATTCAATGAGCTGGCTACACAAATTTAAAAATTGAATGGGAAGCCAGGAGTGGAATGTGTCGATGGTCGACATCCACCTTCGAAAACTGTGGGTGTACTGCCTTGGACATGCCGGAGTGAAGATAAATGACCTAGCAGATAGATTGGCAGGCAAAGCAACCCTCACAAATGGCTTGCTTCTCGGAAGATCTGAAGTGTTGAGGAGCTTGAGACACTACCTGCGGGCACAAAGCCAGGGACATGACACCATCCATCGCCTGGAGGAGAGAGGCGTGGAAAGAGGAAGCGCTAGACGATTTTTATTGAAAGGATGAGAGAGGGCCGTCATCAAAACTGCTTCAAAGGCAACGTTGGGAAACTTCTCAAATGCAGGGTGGAGCGCATATGCGCCTTTCAGAGCACATCGATACCTTCGTGAACTGAACTTAACCAAAAGGAGAAAGAGCGGGGTCAGCAACAGGCAGAGACAGAGCAGGACCAGAGAGAGGTGGGCCAGTAACAGGCAGACAGAGCAGGACCAGAGAGAGGTGGGCCAGTAACAGGCAGACAGAGCAGGACCAGAGAGAGGTGGGCCAGTAACAGGCAGACAGAGCAGGACCAGAGAGAGGTGGGCCAGTAACAGGCAGACAGAGCAGGACCAGAGAGAGGTGGGCCAGTAACAGGCAGAGACAGAGCAGGACCAGAGAGAGGTGGGCCAGTAACAGGCAGACAGAGCAGGACCAGAGAGAGGTGGGCCAGTAACAGGCAGACAGAGCAGGACCAGAGAGAGGTGGGCCAGTAACAGGCAGACAGAGCAGGACCAGAGAGAGGTGGGCCAGTAACAGGCAGACAGAGCAGGACCAGAGAGAGGTGGGCCAGTAACAGGCAGACAGAGCAGGACCAGAGAGAGGTGGGCCAGTAACAGGCAGACAGAGCAGGACCAGAGAGAGGTGGGCCAGTAACAGGCAGACAGAGCAGGACCAGAGAGAGGTGGGCCAGTAACAGGCAGACAGAGCAGGACCAGAGAGAGGTGGGCCAGTAACAGGCAGACAGAGCAGGACCAGAGAGAGGTGGGCCAGTAACAGGTAGACAGAGCAGGACCAGAGAGAGGTGGGCCAGTAACAGGCAGACAGAGCGGGACCAGAGAGAGATGGGCCAGTAACAGGCAGACAGAGCGGTACCAGAGAGAGGTGGGCCAGTAACAGGCAGACAGAGCGGGTCCAGTAACAGGCAGAGACAGAGCGGGACCAGAGAGAGGTGGGCCTGTAACAGGCAGACAGAGCGGGACCAGTAACAGGCAGACAGTGCGGGACCAGTAACAGGCAGAGACAGAGCGGGACCAGTAACAGGCAGAGACAGAGCGGGACCAGAAAGAGGTGGGCCAGTAACAGGCAGACAGAGCGGGACCAGTAACAGGCAGACAGAGCGGGACCAGTAACAAGCAGAGACAGAGCGGGACCAGTAACAGGCAGAGACAGAGCGGGGCCAGAGAGAGGTGGGCCAGTAACAGGCAGAGACAGAGCGGGGCCAGAGAGAGGTGGGCCAGTAACAGGCAGACAGAGCGGGACCAGTAACAGGCAGAGACAGAGCGGGACCAGTAACAGGCAGACAGAGCGGGACCAGTAACAGGCAGACAGAGCGGGGCCAGTAACAGGCAGACAGAGCGGGACCAGTAACAGGCAGAGACAGAGCGGGACCAGGGAGAGATGGGCCAGTAACAGGCAGACAGAGCGGGACCAGTAACAGGCAGAGACAGAGCGGGACCAGTAACAGGCAGACAGAGCGGGACCAGTAACAGGCAGACAGAGCGGGGCCAGTAACAGGCAGACAGAGCGGGACCAGTAACAGGCAGACAGAGCGGGACCAGTAACAGGCAGACAGAGCGGGGCCAGTAACAGGCAGACAGAGCGGGACCAGTAACAGGCAGAGACAGAGCGGGGCCAGAGAGAGGTGGGCCAGTAACAGGCAGACAGACAGAGGTCGGCAACAGGCAGAGACAGACAGAGGTCGGCAACAGGCAGAGACAGAGGTCGGCAACAGGCAGAGACAGAAAGAGGTCGGCAACAGGCTGTAGCCTCATGATCACATGAATTTGTACCACGTTGAGAAAATTGACCAAGGTGATTCTAAAAACAGAAACCGGATTGTGAGTCCATGGGAGAATGCAGCGCAAACATCACACCCCCCCCCCCCCCCCCGGCCCCCACTCCTGCATGGGGAAAGTCAAACATCCGTGTCTACAAACTGGACGAACATCCGTGTTTACAAACTGGAAAAAAAGTGACAACCTGTCTATATAAACGCGTCGTCGCAACTTCGAGAAAGTATATCGGATCGCGTTCTTTCTCCAGCGCTGCAGAAAGTCTGAGAACACCTACTGTTGTCTTTTGCTTACAACGCCTCGACTTTCTTGTTCTGTATCTGCAGCTTGTCTCTCGAGAACAATCTCTTTGAAAACACTCAGCTTCTCTTCCAAGGTTTCTGAGCCATGAAGACCGTTGGGCCGCTGCTGTCGCTGCTGTGGATGGCTGTGTTGGGGACCGGATGCTGCCAAGGCCCCCCACCTCCTCAAGAAGCCGATTGCTCCTCGAAACCGGGCTATGGTCCCGGTTCACAGGCCTGTTGCGGGAACTTCGTGTTTGGGGCCATAAACCACATCTGTTGCACGGATCCAAACACAGGTATTTGGTGCCAAAAACCTCATCTGTTGCAAGGGTCCAAACACAGGTATCGTGGCTGTGTGTAACTGACCGTCCTTCCGATCGCTGCCATTGACATAGTAATTCTCACCATCTTCCTTATTATCATCACCATCCCCACCATCGTCAAAACTACCTCCAGCATCGTCGTTGTTATTAACACATGGTCTTCATCTTCACCATCGCGATTACCATGCAGCTTCATGGTTGCAATGAGCGAGTTTCTGTCTGCTCTGTCCGTCCTAAATGACCTTGCGTGCAGTGAGCGAGTTTCTGTCTGCTCTGTCCGTCCTAAATGACCTTGCGTGCAGTGAGTTTTCGATTGCGCTGCACGGCCTCAGTGACAGTAATAATTAAAATAAATTATATTGCGCCTAAACAGCAGTTTGATGAGTTCCTGGCGCTGTACAAATCCACAAATGTAAATGTCAACACGCACATCAGTATAATTATTGTTTGACCTTGCAGTCTTATTACCACTGTTTTGCTTTATTGACTCTTTTGCTTCTAATCATATAAAAGAAGTAAACACTTTTTCTTTTTTTAACAGTTTACACTTTCTGTGCTGAAGGCATGGACCTTTTCAAGCGGAGTACCAGAACAAATGAGAGTGCTTCGGATCGTCTCTGACTTTTCGGTGAAGAACTCGTTTAACTGACCACGAGGGTCAGCAGGGTAACTATTGCACGGAAGGACAGAGTTCGTCTTGCCCATCACCTGACCGCTCAGACTAAATAGTTCCTTGGAAGAATCGGCACTGGAAATATTTCCCCCCACAAAAACTGTTTCTTTGTGTTTCTGATCATCAACTTTTTTGTTGATTTTTTTAAGGAAGGAAAAAAGAAGAAGAAAAAGTCGGTGACAAAACCCCGCATAATGCTGTGACCTGAGAGCTTCTCGTGTTCTATCCGTGACGCCAAAGATTGATGACGTCAAAATGAAGCGCGTGGGAAGTGCACTAAAAGTGGTGGCTAAAGGTCATGAGAGTACTGAATGGGTCGTGAGTGCAATGCACAAGTTAAAGGTAATGAGTTTAATGACCGAGTTAAAGGTCACAAATAACGTCACGGATAAAACACCAAGAATTTTCCATTTCTGCGTACACCCGTACAGACAAAATAAAGGTGGACTTTTGTTGCTGTTTGTTTTTACTTTTGTTGTTATTGTTGTTGTTGTCTGTCTAACCCTCAAGCTTTTAATCAACAGAGATACACACTTTCTCAGTTGAGTGAACGTTTGAGGATGTATTGCAGCAGTCTAGAAAAGGAATGATCTAATGGGGTAACTTCAAGATATTAGCTCGCCCTTTTTCATATAGTTTGTTGTTGTTCATAGAACGAAAAAAGAAAAGAAAAAAAGACTTAAAGTTTAGGACATTTTTTAATTGTTTTTGTTGCTCCTCTCTCTCTCTCTCTCTCTCTCTCTCTCTCTCTCTCTCTCTCTCTCTCTCTCTCTCTCTCTCTCTCTCTCTCTCTCTCTCTCTCTCTCTCTCTCTCTCTCTCTCTCTCCCTCTCCCCCCCCCTCTCTCTCTCTTGTAAAACATAAATGTTTGTCCATGAGGGAAATTTAATTCCGATCTTTCTTCACATTTTACTGGAACTCTGTTTAACTGCATTAATCAATTGCTTATTCGTGCTTATAATATCTGTTTACAATATGGTCGTGGTTTCTGTGTTTGTAGTATATAGCAAGAACTGGCTGTTTGATAGGTCCATTTGGACCTAACGCTACTGTCCTTGAGTTTTGGAGTTCGGCTTCTCTCGTTCTCTGGTGGAAGTGAGAAAGTCAGTTACTTGAAAGAAGAAAGGTCCTTTAGCAGAGCATGCCTCCAATCTATCATTGGCGGGAGCTGCCACAAGAATCTTTTTTTTTTTTTTTTTTTTTTTATCGCGACAAACACGTGTTTGTCACGACAAACGCGTTTGTCGCAACAAAACTGATACTTGTGGAAGCTGCCGCCAGTGATACCTGTGTTTGTCGCGACAAACCTTTGTCGCGACAAAAATGATACATGTGGCAGTTCCGGCCTATGATAGCAATCAGCCCGGGTGACTGGGCTTCGGACCTCGGTCACAGGACCAGACACTGAGTCCACCGGGAGCAGGACTGCTAGCCCAACCAGGAGTCCAACCCAGAACTTCGCCAGCCCGTGTGCATTGTTGCTATCAGTCTGCTACAACGCCTGTACTGTGACACGACACAGTCACGTCATGTTCAGAAGTGCTTTGCTGTAACTTATTAATAATCCTGATATCCTAATTCAGAGCTATGCCACTTTGCCGTGTCGCAATCCTGACGTCAGAGCTAGGTTACTCTGGTGTGTAACAACTCTGACGGCGTGTTTTAGATGCGTGTAACTGTGATGTGTAAGATGGGACGTCATGTTTATGTTTTAGATACGTGTTACTGTGATATGTAACAATGGTGACGTCATGCTGCAGGTGACTGTTGGTGTGATGTGGCCCGTTATCCAGTCTGCGCCGCGGCAACAACCTCTCCACCACCCCCTGTAACTCGTGAGTAGTGGACAATTAACCCTTTCTGTTACAGCTCGTGAGTAGTGGACAATTAACCCTTTCTGTTACAGCTCGTGAGTAGTGGACAGTTAACCCTTTGTGTTACAGCTCGTGAGTAGTGGTTACTTACACCTTCATAACAGTTCGTGAGTAGTAGTCACTTACACCCTTCTAAAACAGCTCGCGTGCAGTGGTCACTTACACCTTCATAAACAGCTCGTGAGTAGTGGTCACTTACACCTTCATAAACAGCCCGTGAGTAGTGGTCACTTACACCCTTCTATAACAGCTCTTGAGTAGTAAACACTTAAACCTTTCTGTAACAGTTCGTGAGTAGTAAACTGTTGAACCTTTCAGTAACAGCCTTTGTGTGACCTCTTTTATAACAGTTTTTGAGTTATGGATATTTAACCCTACCCCGCCTAGACGTGAGTAGTGAACAGCCGAATCTCTCTATAACTTCTGGCGAGTAATAGGAGGTTAAAGCATTTTATAAGCATCGTGAGTAAAAGACTGTTGAACCTTTCTATAACGACTTGTGAGTACTGAAAAGTTGACTTGTCAACGACTCGTGACTAATGAACAGTTGAACATTTCTATAAGGACTCGCGAATAGTTGACGGTTGAACTTTTGTTTAACGATTCGTGGGTAACTGATTGTTGAACCTTTCTATAACGACACTGGAGTGACTGACATTTAACCTTCCTATAACGGTTCGTGAGTAACGGACAACTGAGTCTTTGGGTTCAGCCAAGAGGGTGATCTGGGAAATAAAAAACAAAACCAGACTTGAACAGAAGTTTGAAAGAGAGAGAGAGAGATAATGACTTAATTAAGAGAGCTAGTTCCGGACTGTAAAGTGAAGGAGAAAGATGCCTGCAGTTTGTTGGTCAGGTCTCACACTGGGCCGGGCCGGCGAGCGAAGCACTTCTAATGGCCGAACCATAGCCCTCTCCCCGCCCCGCGCCAACACCACCGTGAACAGTGCTGGCGAAATCAGTCGTGGAGAAGTAAACAATCAAAAACAGAAGGAAAAAAAAAAAAAAAAAAAGAGAGAGAGAGAGAGAGAGAGAGAGAGAGAGAGAGAGAGAGAGAGAGAGAGAGAGAGAGAGAGAGAGAGAGAGAGAGAGAGATTACTGCTGGTGGTATATATTTAGAGGCAACTTTCCGCTCTGGACTGAAAGGAGGCCAGAGACGGAGCTGCAACAACAGCTTCGGGGAGGCTGTTCCAGTCAGAGACAAAGCGGTGGGGGGGGGGGGGGGGGGGGGGGGGGACTGTTGCCGGCACTGGATACAGTGGAAGGGTGTGTCAAAAGAGCAGGGTGGCTATTCCTCTGCTTCCCTGTTCTCGGGGCGTGCCACTGTCTTCCCTGTTCTCGGGGCGTGCCACTGTCTTCCGTGTTCTCGGGGCGTGCCACTGTCTTCCCTGTTCTCGGGGCGTGCCACTGTCTTCCCTGTTCTCGGGGCGTGCCACTGTCTTCCTGTGCCGTGCCATCCTCAGGGTCGAGCACTTCTGGGGGTGGAAGGACATCTTCCATCTTTCCTCCCAAACCGCGAGTCTGTCGGGCTCCTGCTGTAACTGGCGCCGGCCTGCTTCACCGGTCATGGCTTCTGGCAAATCGTGTCGTCGGCAAAGAGACGTGCTGTGGACACGAGGCCCTCGGGCAGGTCATTGCTGTACAGCAAGAAACAGGGTCGGTCCCAGGACTAAATGAGATTGGAATGAGATTACTACAGTAATCTTGAATCGCAACTGGACATTGGAACCCTACAGTCCACGAGTTTCAGTGGCAGAATGCAGTCAGTACAACTCACGCGTCTGATCTTGACTGTTGCACTGTCGCCCAGTCCCTCCCCCCTCCCCCAACACACATACATACACACACGCACGCATGCACACAGTCGTCCCCTCCTTGGCCCTGCCTGTCATTTCTGGCATCGAGCCTTTCTGGCATCGCTGATCACTCCTGCACTCATTCACTGACTGACTGACTGACTGACTGAGGTGAGGGGTGTGGGCTGTTGCAGTATGCCGCAGTGCAGGAGGTCCTACCCGTCGTCTGCTGGGCTCGACCACAGTCAGCGACGCCTGCTCAGGACGCGGTGTCGTCAGCCTCAACATTGGCGGCAGCCAGGTCCGTCACTGGCCTTTCGTTCCCTTCTTCTGACATCACTGGCCTTTCTTTCCCTTGTTCTGACGTCAGTGGCCTTTCTTCCCCTTGTTCTGACGTCACTGGCCTTTCTTCCCCTTGTCCTGACGTCACTGGCCTTTCTTTCCTTTGTTCTGGCGTCACTGGCCTTTCTTTCCCTTGTTCTGACGTCACTGGTCTTTCTTCCCCTTGTTCTGACGTCACTAATTTTATTCCCTTTGTTCTGACGTCAGTAATTGTTATTCCCCTTGTTCTGACGTCAGTAATTGTTATTTCCCTTTTTCTGACCGAACAACTCTCCAGTTTAGTACATTGGATCATGTGCACCCCAACGTCTGTATGCACGCTGCATGACGGTGACGGTGATGGTGAGGTGGCGGTGACAACGTGCCGTCTTGCTGGGTGTGGAGGCAGTCGGTGAGCTCACTCTTTGTCAGCCTCTGAGATAGCCTGTGTTGTGTTGTGTCTTCCCATAGTGACAGTGATTAGTTAAAAGTTGTGTGGTGTACTGCAACACAGTGAATACAAATAAATTGTTGTTTAAACTAGTGGTAAATACGTACTGAATAATAATTTTTAATCTTGTAACTGTTCAAGGTGTGCTGAGTTGGTGTTGTACAGTTTTAGAGTGCATCTATTAGTTCAAAAATATAGTGTTAACAGCGTTTCAATAAAGGTTTTGTTTGTTGAAACGTATGTGAACGTGGTTTTCTGATGGGTTGTTTGTACATCGCAGTGAGTTTAACTCGGGTTAGAGATTAGCTCCTGGTAAGAATTATGTATTATTAATACGGCTGCATGGCTTACGACGGTTCGTGACTGAAGGGTTGGTGTAGAGTGTTGTCGGACTGCGTGTATGCGCTGTTTCGTGGAGAGTATTAGCCTTGATATAACCTTATGTGGTTGACTGGACTCAAAAGCATCAACTAACTAACTAACTCATGAAGAGTGAGTATTGTCAAACTGGATCTCTATGCTGTCTATACTGAGTGATGGAGAGTTGAGCAACTGCATGTCTATACTGAGTGATGGAGAGTTGAGTAACTGCACGTCTATACTGAGTGATGGAGAGTTGAGTAACTGCACGTCTATACTGAGTGATGGAGAGTTGAGTAACTGCACGTCTGAGTAACTGCATGTCTATACTGAGTGATGGAGAGTTGAGTAACTGCATGTCTATACTGAGTGATGGGGAGTTGAGTAACTGCATGCCTATACTGAGTGATGGAGAGTTGAGTAACTGCATGTCTATAATGAGTGATGGAGAGTTGAGTAACTGCATGCCTATACTGAGTGATGGAGAGTTGAGTAACTGCATGCCTATACTGAGTGATGGAGAGTTGAGTAACTGCATGTCTATAATGAGTGATGGAGAGTTGAGTAACTGCATGTCTATACTGAGTGATGGAATTGAGCAACTGCATGTCTATACTGAGTGATGGAGAGTTGAGTAACTGCATGTCTATACCGTGTGATGGGTTCAACAACTTTGAGTCTATGTTGTTTGATGGAGAGTTCAGCATCTGCGTGTGTAACCTGTTTGGTGGAAAGTTGTACAACTGCGTCTTGAAGTTGATGGACTGTGTGCAGTTTTGTAACGCGGCCTTCGCCGTGCACCCGGTGAGTGGCCAGACAGTGCTGTACACCCTGACCTCCTGCTGGGACGCTGTCGCCGCTGCCATGGAGACCGACGTGCCGTGAGTTTCCGCATCGCCTGCCTTCCCGTGCCCCCACAGGTCATGACATCTCCTGCTTTCCCGTGCCCACCACAGGTCATGACATCTCCTGCCTTCCCGTGCCCCAACACAGGTCATGACATCTCCTGCCTTCCCGTGCCCCAACACAGGTCATGACATCTCCTGCTTTCCCGTGCCCACCACAGGTCATGACATCTCCTGCCTTCCCGTGCCCCAACACAGGTCATGACATCTCCTGCCTTCCCGTGCCCCAACACAGGTCATGACATCTCCTGCTTTCCCGTGCCCACCACAGGTCATGACATCTTAATAACCCCCACACCGCACCTGTATATCTACATAGGTGCGCGTGCCCATCACGTTTGCGTGTGTCCGTTGGTGTGTGTGAGTGTTTGGTGTTTATTGCTTTTCTTTCTATTTCGTGTGTGTGCTTGTGTGTGTGTGTGTGTGTGTGTGTGTGTGTGTGTGTGTGTGTGTGTGTGTGTGTGTGTGTGTGTGTGTGTGTGTGTGTGTGTGTGTGAGAGAGAGAGAGAGAGAGAGAGAGAGAGAGAGAGACAGAGACAGAGACAGAGACAGAGAGACAGACAGAGACAGAGACAGAGAGAGACTATGACGGTCATTGGGTTTTTTTGTGTGTACTTTAGGGCAACGGGAACTATCTTCCATGATTCATTTCCTTTGGATAACTGCACAGTGACCGAAGGTGGGAATCTCTCTCTCTCTCTCTCTCTCTCTCTCTCTCTCTCTCTCTCTCTCTCTCTCTCTCTCTCTCTCTCTCTCTCTCTCTCTCTCTCTCTCTCTCTCACACACACACACACACACACACACACACACACACACACACACACACACACACACACACACATCTGTGTATGAGTACTCGAATTATCTACATGTTTTCCGTAGACAAAACACTAGCACACAGGACCATTTGTCGTTTCACATATTATGTCTCTGTTTCGGAACTAAACAAATACACATCGAAACTGGAAAACAAAAGATCGCGTGGTCTGCGTGATATCAGCAACCAATAAGGCTGCTAGTAATACTACTTGTCGTTACCATACGTAATAAACTCACGTATATTTTAAATGTATGCATCAAGAAAGAAAAAAAATCATCTCAGCTTGAAAGTGGTTCCGCTTCCAGATTCTAAGGAAAATAACTCCGATTGAATTTTAGTCCAATATCACAAGACATCAGTGATTGTCTCACTGACAGACACCAGTGATTGTTGTACTGACAGACACCAGTGATTGTTGCACTGACAGACACCAGTGATTGTCGCACTGACAGACACCAGTGATTGTCGCACTGACAGACACCAGTGATTGTCGCACTGACAGACACCAGTGATTGTCGCACTGACAGACACCAGTGATTGTCGCACTGACAGACACCAGTGATTGTCGCACTGACAGACACCAGTGATTGTCTCACTGACAGACACCAGTGATTGTCTCACTGACAGACACCAGTGATTGTCTCACTGACAGACACCAGTGATTGTCGCACTGACAGACACCAGTGATTGTCGCACTGACAGACACCAGTGATTGTCGCACTGACAGACACCAGTGATTGTCGCACTGACAGACACCAGTGATTGTCGCACTGACAGACACCAGTGATTGTCTCACTGACAGACACCAGTGATTGTCGCACTGACAGACACCAGTGATTGTCGCACTGACAGACACCAGTGATTGTCGCACTGACAGACACCAGTGATTGACTCACTGACAGACACCAGTGATTGTCGCACTGACAGACACCAGTGATTGTCGCACTGACAGACACCAGTGATTGTCTCACTGACAGACACCAGTGACTGTTGCAGCCACGATCAGTGGGAACGTGATGATGCTGACCCTCTCCACTCTGGCTGCCTTCTTTGTGGAGAAACACGTCGACTCTTGCCCTAGCCCCGGCTGTGTCTACAGCAGTGACGTCATGCATGATGCCATCAACCTCAACGACTGCTTCATCGTCAGCTACGGCTTCTCGTCTCTGGGTCAGTTACCAAATCCTAACCCGGCAGTGCGGTACTGCGGACGCAGAAATTAATGTTGCCCTAGCCGCGAACCTACAGCTATCAAAGGTTTTTTGTTTTGTTTTAAACCTAGCCAGTAGCCTGGGTCTAAAAATAGCGTTTTTAAGCCTAGTCAGTAGCCTGGGTCTGAATATAGCGTTTTTAAGCCTAGCCAGTAGCCTGGGTCTGAATATAGCGTTTTTAAGCCTAGTCAGTAGCCTGGGTCTGAATATAGCATTTTAAAGCCTAGCCAGTAGCCTGGGTCTGAATATAGCGTTTTTAAGCCTAGCCAATAGCCTGGGTCTGAATATAGCGTTTTTAAGCCTGGCCAGTAGCCTGAGTCTGAATATAGCGTTTTTAAGCCTAGCCATTAGCCTAGGTCTGAATATAGCGTTTTTAAGCCTAGCCAGTAGCCTGGGTCTGAACATAGCGGAACCCACGTTTTGCTTCAGCAAGATATAGCCTACCAGTAATGACAGAGACAGCATGATATAGTCTACCAATAATGTCAGAGACAGCAAGCTATAGCCTACCAATAATGACAGAGACAGCAAGCTATAGCCTGCCAATAATGACAGAAACAGCAAGATATAGCCTACCAATAATGACAGAGACAGCAAGATATAGCCTGCCAATAATGACAGAGACAGCAAGATATAGCCTGCCAATAATGACAGAAACAGCAAGCTATAGCCTGCCAATAATGACAGAGACAGCAAGCTATAGCCTACCAATAATGACAGAAACAGCAAGATATAGCCTGCCAATAATGACAGAAACAGCAAGATATAGCCTACCAATAATGACAGAAACAGCAAGATATAGCCTGCCAATAATGACAGAGACAGCAAGCTATAGCCTGCCAATAATGACAGAAACAGCAAGCTATAGCCTGCCAATAATGACAGAGACAGCAAGATATAGCCTGCCAGTAATGACAGAGACAGCAAGCTATAGCCTACCAATCACAGAGACAGCAAGCTATAGCCTACCAATAATAACAGAGATAGCAAGATATAGCCTACCAGTCACAGAGACAGCAAGATATAGCCTACCAATAATGTCAGAGGCGGCAAAATACAGCCTATCAATAGTGACAGAGACAGTAACATATAGCCTACCAATAATGTCAGAGACGGCAAGATATAGCCATTCTAAGTGTTATCCAACGTGGGTTTCAACGTCACATCATAGAGGACGTGGTCATCTCTCTCTCTCTCTCTCTCTCTCTCTCTCTCTCTCTCTCTCTCTCTCTCTCTCTCTCTCTCTCTCTCTCTCTCTCTGTGTCTCTGTCTCTGTCTCGGTGTATCTGTGTGTGAGTGAATGCAGCATTGCCTACTGTGATTTATGATCTGATCTACATGTTTTTTTCCCCCTAGTAAAGACTTGATAGGAATTTGATTTGAAGCCGACACTCAACGAGACATTGCAGGGGAGATTAATTTGTTCAGTTATAAAGTATGCTACCAACAGCCGCTGACCCGACTACTCGCAGTTGACAACCTGGTACTCGATGGCACGATTCTTCGCAGTGGAGGTGCAGCGGATGAATGTGAATGTGAAAAACGTTTGTAACGTTAGGTGAGAAAGGCAGCGAGGAGTCAGAGCTAATATCAGAAGCATTGTGCTTCTACATGGAGGCTGGCAGCAGCGGCAGACCCTGTTGGTGAGTCGGATCAAAGGGAGAAGAAGGATGACAGAGCAACGACAGTTAGAAGGATGACAGAGCAACGATAGACAGAGTGAGAAGGATGACAGAGCAACGACAGACAGAGTGAGAAGGATGACAGAGCAACGATAGACAGAGTGAGAAGAATGACAGAGCAACGATAGACAGAGTGAGAAGGATGACAGAGCAACGACAGACAGAGTGAGCAGAATCACAGTGCAACGACAGACAGAGTGAGAAGGATGACAGAGCAACGACAGACAGAGTGAGAAGGATGACAGAGCAACGACAGACAGAGTGAGAAGGATGACAGAGCAACGACAGACAGAGTGAGCAGAATCACAGTGAAACGACAGACAGAGTGAGAAGGATGACAGAGCAACGACAGACAGAGTGAGAAGGATGACAGAGCAACGACAGACAGAGTGAGAAGGATGACAGAGCAACGACAGACAGAGTGAGAAGGATGACAGAGCAACGACAGACAGAGTGAGAAGGATGACAGAGCAACGACAGACAGAGTGAGAAGGATGACAGAGCAACGACAGACAGAGTGAGAAGGATGACAGAGCAACGACAGACAGAGTGAGAAGGATGACAGAGCAACGATAGAGTGAGAAGGATGACAGAGCAACGATAGAGTGAGAAGAATGACAGAGCAACGATAGAGTGAGAAGGATGACAGAGCAACGATAGAGTGAGAAGGATGACAGAGCAACGATAGAGTGAGAAGGATGACAGAGCAACGATAGAGTGAGAAGAATGACAGAGCAACGACAGACAGAGGGAGAAGGATGACAGAGCAACGACAGACAGAGTGAGAAGGATGACAGAGCAACGACAGAGTGAGAAGGATGACAGAGCAACGACAGAGTGAGAAGGATGACAGAGCAACGATAGAGTGAGAAGAATGACAGAGCAACGACAGACAGAGGGAGAAGGATGACAGAGCAACGACAGACAGAGTGAGAAGGATGACAGAGCAACGACAGAGTGAGAAGGATGACAGAGCAACGATAGAGTGAGAAGAATGACAGAGCAACGACAGACAGAGGGAGAAGGATGACAGAGCAACGATAGAGTGAGAAGGATGACAGAGCAACGACAGAGTGAGAAGAATGACAGAGCAACGATAGAGTGAGAAGGATGACAGAGCAACGACAGACAGAGTGAGAAGGATGACAGAGCAACGACAGACAGAATGAGAAGGATGACAGAGCAACGACAGACAGAGGGAGAAGAAGAAAACCATAGCAACGACATAAAGAATGAGAGACAGAGGGAGGCCAGAAAAAGGGACAGACAGAGGAACAGCAGAAAGAGGGAGAGACAGAGGAACGACAGAAAGAGACAAAGGAACGACAGAAAGAGACAGAGGAACGACAGAAGGAGACAGAGGAACGACAGAAAGAGGGAGAAGAAGAAAGGCTGTTTTTGTGGCGGGCGAGAAGGGTGAGGGTGTGGGGCGACTTGTGTGAGTTAGGGGTGTGGGTTTGTTTCAGTGCCTAACACGGCCACGGGTGGCGAGGCTAGTCGGGTGTCGGTGAGGGTGTGGGGCGACCTGTGTGAGTTAGGGGTGTGGGTTTGTTTCAGTGCCTAACACGGCCACGGGTGGCGAGGCGAGTCGGGTGTCGGTGAGGGTGTGGGGCGACCTGTGTGAGTTAGGGGTGTGGGTTTGTTTCAGTGCCTAACACGGCCACGGGTGGCGAGGCGAGTCGGGTGGCGGTGAGGGTGTCGGATGTGACTCAGTGCCCGGACGCTGTGTCTGGCTCTCAGTGCTTCGTGTCCGCCTCAGTTGGCGCTGGCTGTCTGGTGAGTCTTCTCCCTTCTCACCCTCTGTCTGTCTGGTGAGTCTTCTCCCTTCTCACCCTCTGTCTGGCTCTCTTCTTTCCTTCTCCTTTCTCACCCTCTTTCCCTCTGTCTGTCTCTCTTCTTTCCTTCTCCTTTCTCACCCTCTGTCTGGCTGTCTTCATTCCTTCTCCCTTCTCACCCTCTTTCCCTCTGTCTGGCTGTCTTCATTCCTTCTCCCCTGTCACCCTCTTGCCCTCTGTCTGTCTCTCTTCATTCCCTCTGTCTGTCTCTCTTCATTCTGTCTCTCTTCATTCCCTCTGTCTGTCTCTCTTCAGTTCTTCTCCCTTCTCACCCTCTTTCCCTCTGTCTGTCTCTCTTCAGTTCTTCTCCCTTCTCACCCTCTTTCCCTCTGTCTGTCTCTCTTCATTCCTTCTGCCTTCTCCCCCTCTTTCCCTCTGTCTGTCTCTCTTCAGTTTTTCTCCCTTCACACCCTCTTTCCCTCTGCCTGTCTCTCTTCAGTTCTTCTACCTGTTTCTCTTCATTCCTTCTGTCTGTCTCTCTTCATTCCTTCTGCCTGTCTCTCTTCATTCTTCCCTCTCTGTCTTTCGTTCCTTATTTCTGTCTTTCTGTAATTCTCTCTTTGTTTCATTCTCTTTCCCTTTTTCGTTCTTTCTTGTTCTTTTTTGTTTGTTTTTCTTTCTTCTGTTTTCTTTACTTTGTTTTGTTTGTTTGTTTTGTTCTCTCTCTCTCTCTCTCTCTCTCTCTCTCTCTCTCTCTCTCTCTCTCTCTCTCTCTCTCTCTCTCTCTCTCTCTCTCTCTCTCTCTCTCTCTCTCTCTGTCTTATATATATATATATAAGTGTTTGTTTCACGGACAGGTTGACCGACAGGCATTCGTGCCTAAACCTTTATGCTTGTGTAATAAACTTCAGTCAATCAATCAACCTCTCTCTCTCTTTGATTGAACTTAAAACTACAATCCTTGTAAAATAAAGTTTTAGAGCTCGAGTTCCAGTTCTCTGTCTCTCTCAGACAGAGAGAGAGACTGAGGTTTCCGAGTGATTGCAATTGCAATGACTGGTCATTTGAGACCTATTTTATACACCCATACAACTCCGCCCAGTCCTTCCGACTGCTTGTGAGAGTGCCCCACCCCCCACCCTCTCCACGTTTTCTTTTCCTTTCTCCCCCCCCCCCATCCCCCCTTTCCTTCTCACTTACTGTTCTTTATAAGATAAGCACTGACTGCTTCTGTTTTCTTTTCCGATACTAGTCATATGAATTGATCAGATGTTCTGCTGCTTTATTTGCTGGTTGTGTGCTCATAATATGTAACTGAATGCTGTATGGCATGTGTTCATATGGCGCTGTGAGCACGCTATGTTTTGTGTGCAAATTCTCATGTATAACGGTTCACTCACTCATTCATGCCTATATGTATTATAAATAATGCCTGTAATTTGATATCTACTCATCAGTAGCTTAGCAAGGACTAGCTGTTAGACAGGTTTTTGTCTGAACCTAAACTTCAATCCATGTAAAATAAAGTGTTCGAGTTCTCTCTGTCTGTCTGTCTGTCTGTCTGTCTGTCTGTCTGTCTGTCTGTCTCCTTTTTCCACTTTCTTTCGTTTCTCCCTTCCTTCTGCTTGTCTTTTTCCCTTCCTTCTTTCCTTCTCTCTTTTTGTGGTCTTTCTGCTCTGCTTCTCTGTCTGTCTCGCTTTTTCTACTTTTCTCTTTAGTTCCTCTTTTCTTTCTTCTTCTTTCTGTTGCTTTCATTTCTTCCTTCTTTCTTATTCTTTCTGTTCTTTTCGTCCATTCCCCACCTTCTTCACTTTCTTTCGCTGATTCCTTGTTTCTGTTTGTCTTTCTTCTTCCTATTTCTTGTTGTTTTTCTTCTCCTCTGTCGTCTTTCTCTTTCTTTCTTTTTTCTTCTTTTCTCTATGTCTCTTTTATCTCCGTTTATTCTTTCCTTCTGTCGTTTTAATGCATGGTTATTCCTGTCTTGTCTCACCATTTCTTCTTCTTCTTCCATTCGCCCGACACCTCAACATCAATTGTGTTTTCCCCCTTGCGTGTTCTTGTGAAGTTTTACATTGGCATTCCACAAGAAAATCAGCTTTCAATGTTTCTATTTTCAGGCGTTGCTTTTCACTTTCCTTCACTTTCCTCGGTCGTATGGATGAGGCTTGACCGGTAGAGCTTAGTGCGGTCTGACCCAGGCCTTGGTCGTATGGATGAGGCTTGACCGGTAGAGCTTAGTGCGGTCTGACCCAGGCCTTGGTCGTATGGATGAGGCTTGACCGGCAGAGCTTAGCGCGGTCTGACCCAGGCCTTGGTCGGATGGATGAGGCTTGACCGGCAGAGCTTAGCGCGTTCTGACCCAGGCCTTGGTCGGATGGATGAGGCTTGACCGGCAGAGCTTAGCGCGTTCTGACCCAGGCCTTGGTCGGATGGATGAGGCTTGACCGGCAGAGCTTAGTGCGGTCTGACCCAGGCCTTGGTCGGATGGATGAGGCTTGACCGGCAGAGCTTAGTGCGGTCTGACCCAGGCCTTGGTCGGATGGATGAGGCTTGACCGGCAGAGTTTAGTGCGGTCTGACCCAGGCCTTGGCCGGATGGATGAGTCTGAATCGTCGCTGAGCATTGACCCCTGCGCTCAGTTTGTGTACCTAGATCCTCTTTGCATGTGGTAGCGTTGGAAAGATGCAACCGTTCGTGTAACGCCCACACAGCTGGCTCTGAAACTGTTGGCATGATGGCGGTAGTGTATTGCGATGATGATAGGCTACATCCTTAGCCTTCTTTAACTGACGTTGACCGACGAATTGCGGTTGGTGTTGTGCACGATGATGGTGCTATACATCCCTAGCCTTCTTTCACTGCTGCTGATCGACTGATGAAGGGTGGTGGTGATGGTGCTATACATCCCTAGCCTTCTTTCACTGCTGCTGATCGACTGATGAAGGGTGGTGGTGATGGTGCTATACATCCCTAGCCTTCTTTCACTGCTGCTGATCGACTGATGAAGGGTGGTGCTGGTGATGCTTGTGCAGGGTGACGATGGCGCGCCGGTCTATTGCGGCCTCAGCACTGGCGAGGTGGCCCTGTATGGAATTGCCTCCTCTCCTAACGACTGCAGCCTCTCGGACACGTCCTTCAGTGTCCTCCCCATCACCGCCTAACGGCCGCAGCCCCTCGGACACGACCTTCAACGTCATCCCCATCATCGCCTGGACGGGGAGACGACACGACGCGGGCTCCCGTGTGATGGACACACGTCACGGTCACCATGCACCCCCACCTTCAACGGACACGGCTAGCAGCGTGGGGCTCAGGACGGAATTCTCAACCCCGCCACACACTCCGTTCTTCTTTTTCCCTCTTCACAGCTGTTCACATAGACTGACCAGTGGCCGCCACACAAGGAGCAGTGTATTGTGGGAAATACCGCTGACGCCCAACTTCATCCCAGCATTGAAAAAGTCACAATGTTATACGAGGTAGGCCTACATTTCTTAATAAAGCACTGCGTCCCACAATGGCTGTATATAGCAATAAACGTTTAGATAAAATAAATAAATAAATAAAATATAAAATGAATAAACGCGTGTGGCATACAGCTCGCTTAATTTTTTGACTCAACATTTTCCTAATTCCGCCCTTGACATCGCAAGACAAAATAGATTGAGTTAGGTTGTATAAAAATAGATTGAGTTAGGTTGCATAAAAATAGATTGAGTTAGGTTGTATACATTTATTTTTAACTTTGGTCCCTGATGTAGTTTGTATACATGTTCGCTGTGGTCCCTGATTTAGGTTGTGT
>OY757541.1:367831-370604 GCA_963584105.1 Alviniconcha strummeri
GTGTGTGCATATGTGTGTGTATGCATGTGTACATATATATGTGGAGGAGAGAGTGACAGTGAGCTATGTAATGCATCATTAAATTAGGTTGGGTGCTGTTGTAATGTTTCAGGTACTACCCTTTGTGCCTCACGTGCGTATCATAGAGGAATTTGGCTATTGTTTTGTTATTAATATTATTATTAACCATACAGCCACTGCAATGCATCATCCACTGGGAGCAAGAATAGCTCAGTGGCTAGAGCGCTGGACTTGTGACTCATAGGTCGCAGGTTCAAGTCCCTGCATGAGCGCTGGGAGAATTTTCTTCTCCAGGGTCAACTTTCTGTGCTGACTCTTACTTTGGTATCCATTCCACCCCTGTGTTACCGCAGTAGCACGTAAAAGATCCTGGTCATTCTGCCAAAAGTGCAGGTGGCAGGTTACAGCTAAATGCACATGCACTTTATGTGGCTTTGCATGAAGTGACATCATGCATGGTTGTATGGTGTACACAGAACCCACCAAGATGCAGCAATTTCACGTGGCACCAGCCATGCCAGCACTGTAAGTACACCACTTCGGTGGATATTCAAAAACGCACTATAAAAAGTTAGTCACTGATGTAGAATCACATGCGAGCACAGTGAGTCTGCTTGAGAGTGGAGAATTGCACTATATAAAAGTGATCAACAACTTTAACCATTTCACTGATCGGTTTTATGCTGCCATTCTCAGACTGACAGCACTCTAGCTGCATGTGACTGAATGACTAATTTGCATGGCACATTTGAGTATCCACCACCAGTGCTAATTGTCTGCGACATGGCTGGTGCCAGGCAAAACGCCTGCTATTTGGACATATGTTCTGTGCCCACCATACACCAAGGCACCAGTTTACAGTGTTATCTAAAGCCACATTGTTCTCTGGTCTTTTAGTGATTGCTGGGTTATTTTAGTGTTTCTACAATCAACCAAAATCTGACATGGGTCTTTAACATATGTACATGAGATCTTTTTGCATGTGTATACAAACAGGGGACCTGGGTTTATAGTCTGATCTGGAAGACTTTTGTAGAGTCTGCACAGGGCAAGTGCAAAGTCTAGAATGTAATGGTCAACCATTCATGTGGTGACCACGCTCCACTGCTTTCAAGGGTGAGTGCTCTTTCTCTGCTCTACTGACTCTCCAAACCACAGCCATATGAATCCCACCTCCATATACATAAACATCAGTCATACATCTGTGATCATAGCAATCATGCAGCCATAAATACACCAAAAGGAAGATTTGTGGGAAACAGTCACACAATTGATAGCATCTGCTAACAAACAACCTGCAGCATATGTATCAAAGCAGTTTTATGCTGCCTAACACGTGGACAACACACAAAGCACTTACTCTGTTTCTTCTCCTCTCTGGTTTGAAAGGCATAGAAATTGGTTAGCTCCTGAAATAGAAAAACACTTTTCATCTCTGAATGACCCACAAACATCCTCACTCTTGTGTGTGTGTGTGTGTGTGTGTGTGTGTGTGTGTGAGAGAGAGAGAGAGAGTGAGTGTGCATGTGTGTGTGCGTGTGCATGTGCATGTGGTGTGTATGTGTCCCTCTCCATGTTCACCTTCTGTTCCTTTACTTTCACCTTCCTCACATCATGTTCTTCCTATTCCTCCCTTTATCTTCATCTTTCTATTCCTCACTTTATCTTCACCTTTTCATTGCTTCATTCCTTTATCTTCACCTTCCTATTACTTCCTCCCTTTATCTTCATCTTTCTATTGCTTTCTCCCTTTATCTTCATCTTCCTACCTCCCTTTATCTTCATCTTCCTATTGCTTCGTCCCTTTATTTTCATCTTTCTATTCTTCACTTTAGCTTCATCTTCCTCCCTTTATTTTCATCTTCCTCCTTTTATTTTCATCTTTCTATTCCTCCCTTTATCATCATCTTCCTCCCTTTATCTTCCAATTGCTTCCCCATTTAACTTCACCTTTTTATTCCTCCCTTTATCTTCACCTTTTTATTCCTCCCTTTATCTTCACCTTTTTATTCCCCCCTTTATCTTCACCTTCCTATTCCTCACTCCCTTTATCTTCATCTATTTATTCCTCCCTTTATCTTCACCTTTTTATTCCACCCTTTATCTTCACCTTTTTATTCCCCCCTTTATCTTCACCTTCCTATTCCTCACTCCCTTTATCTTCATCTTTTTATTCCTCCCTTTATCTTCACCTTTTTATTCCTCCCTTTATCTTCACCTTCCTATTCCTCACTCCCTTTATCTTCATCTTTTTATTCCTCCCTTTATCTTCACCTTCCTATTCCTCACTCCCTTTATCTTCGTCTTTTTATTCCTCCCTTTATCTTCACCTTCCTATTCCTCACTCTCTTTATCTTCACCTTCCTATTCCTCACTCCCTTTATCTTCACCTTTTTATTCCTCCCTTTATCTTCACCTTCCTATTCCTCACTCCCTTTATCTTCATCTTTTTATTCCTCCCTTTATCTTCACCTTCCTATTCCTCACTCCCTTTATCTTCACCTTTTTATTCCTCCATTTATCTTCACCTTCCTATTCCTCACTCCCTTTATCTTCACCTTCCTATTCCTCACTCCCTTTATCTTCATCTTTTTATTCCTCCCTTTATCACCTTCCTATTCCTCACTCCCTTTATCTTCATCTTTTTATTCCTCCCTTTATCTTCACCTTCCTATTCCTCACTCCCTTTATCTTCATCTTTTATTCCTCCCTTTATCTTCACCTTCCTATTCCTCACTCCCTTTATCTTCAT
>OY757541.1:370804-528546 GCA_963584105.1 Alviniconcha strummeri
CCCCCATCTTTGCCTTCCTCTTCCTCCATGCCCCCCTACTCCATTCATGTCCCCCCCCCCACCTTCCTCTTCGCTCACTGTGTCAGTGGTCTCCCCGCAGACTCCCCATCTTTGCCTTCCTCTTCCTCCATGCCCCCCTACTCCATTCATGTCCCCCCCCCCACCTTCCTCTTCCTCCTTTCATGGCCCCCCCACCCCCATCTTTGCCTTCCTCTTCCTCCATGCCCCCCTACTCCATTCATGTCCCCCCCCCCACCTTCCTCTTCCTCCTTTCATGGCCCCCCCACCCCCATCTTTGCCTTCCTCTTCCTCCATGCCCCCCTACTCCATTCATGTCCCCCCCCCCACCTTCCTCTTCCTCCTTTCATGGCCCCCCCACCCCCATCTTTGCCTTCCTCTTCCTCCATGCCCCCCTACTCCATTCATGTCCCCCCCCCACCTTCCTCTTCCTCCTTTCATGGCCCCCCCACCCCCATCTTTGCCTTCCTCTTCCTCCATGCCCCCCTACTCCATTCATGTCCCCCCCCCCACCTTCCTCTTCCTCCTTTCATGGCCCCCCCACCCCCATCTTTGCCTTCCTCTTCCTCCATGCCCCCCTACTCCATTCATGTCCCCCCCCCACCTTCCTCTTCCTCCTTTCATGGCCCCCCCACCCCCATCTTTGCCTTCCTCTTCCTCCATGCCCCCCTACTCCATTCATGTCCCCCCCCCACCTTCCTCTTCCTCCTTTCATGGCCCCCCCCACCCCCATCTTTGCCTTCCTCTTCCTCCATGCCCCCCTACTCCATTCATGTCCCCCCCCCACCTTCCTCTTCCTCCTTTCATGGCCCCCCCACCCCCATCTTTGCCTTCCTCTTCCTTCATGCCCCCCTACTCCATTCATGTCCCCCCCCCCACCTTCCTCTTCCTCCTTTCATGGCCCCCCCACCCCCATCTTTGCCTTCCTCTTCCTCCATGCCCCCCTACTCCATTCATGTCCCCCCCCCACCTTCCTCTTCCTCCTTTCATGGCCCCCCCACCCCCATCTTTGCCTTCCTCTTCCTCCATGCCCCCCTACTCCATTCATGTCCCCCCCCCACCTTCCTCTTCCTCCTTTCATGGCCCCCCCACCCCCATCTTTGCCTTCCTCTTCCTCCATGCCCCCCTACTCCATTCATGTCCCCCCCCCACCTTCCTCTTCCTCCTTTCATGGCCCCCCCCACCCCCATCTTTGCCTTCCTCTTCCTCCATGCCCCCCTACTCCATTCATGTCCCCCCCCCCACCTTCCTCTTCCTCCTTTCATGGCCCCCCCACCCCCATCTTTGCCTTCCTCTTCCTCCATGCCCCCCTACTCCATTCATGTCCCCCCCCCACCTTCCTCTTCCTCCTTTCATGGCCCCCCCACCCCCATCTTTGCCTTCCTCTTCCTCCATGCCCCCCTACTCCATTCATGTCCCCCCCCCACCTTCCTCTTCCTCCTTTCATGGCCCCCCCACCCCCATCTTTGCCTTCCTCTTCCTCCATGCCCCCCTACTCCATTCATGTCCCCCCCCCACCTTCCTCTTCCTCCTTTCATGGCCCCCCCACCCCCATCTTTGCCTTCCTCTTCCTCCATGCCCCCCTACTCCATTCATGTCCCCCCCCCACCTTCCTCTTCCTCCTTTCATGGCCCCCCCACCCCCATCTTTGCCTTCCTCTTCCTCCATGCCCCCCTACTCCATTCATGTCCCCCCCCCACCTTCCTCTTCCTCCTTTCATGGCCCCCCCACCCCCATCTTTGCCTTCCTCTTCCTCCATGCCCCCCTACTCCATTCATGTCCCCCCCCCACCTTCCTCTTCCTCCTTTCATGGCCCCCCCACCCCCATCTTTGCCTTCTTCTTCCTCCATGCCCCCCTACTCCATTCATGTCCCCCCCCCACCTTCCTCTTCCTCCTTTCATGGCCCCCCCACCCCCATCTTTGCCTTCCTCTTCCTCCATGCCCCCCTACTCCATTCATGTCCCCCCCCCCACCTTCCTCTTCCTCCTTTCATGGCCCCCCCACCCCCATCTTTGCCTTCCTCTTCCTCCATGCCCCCCTACTCCATTCATGTCCCCCCCCCCACCTTCCTCTTCCTCCTTTCATGGCCCCCCCACCCCCATCTTTGCCTTCCTCTTCCTCCATGCCCCCCTCCCATGTCTTTACCTTCCTCTTTCTCCCTTAGTGCCCCCCCCCCCCCCCCGTCTTTACCTTCCTCCCTTCATGTTTCCCTTCAAATCAAATTTTATTGTTCTTAATTACAGCAATACAATGCATAAAAATGAAAACCTTTCTTTGAAACATTGGCGCAAGAAGAAGCTACACCTAGATAAACATGTAAAATGATCTCCATCTTTACTTCTGTTTCACTCTCTTACCCCCCCCCCCCTTTACACACACACAAACATTTAGCATTCAAAACACACAGACAGTGCAAGTTAATAGCAACTTAACATTTAACGTCAAAGAAAAGCCTGATTCACAGTTAAAATTAAAAAAACAAATTTAATAATCTATCACCAGTAAGCACTACCCTAAGGCAAACATTCCTTTCTGTTTTTCTTCCTCTCTTTATATTTACTTATTACTCCTTTCATGTTTCCCTTTCTATTCCTCTCTTTATATTTACTTATTACTCCTTTCATGTTTCCCTTTATATTCCTCTCTTTATATTTACTTATTACTCCTTTCATGTTTCCCTTTCTATTCCTCTCTTTATATTTACTTATTACTCCTTTCATGTTTCCCTTTCTGTTCCTCCCTTTCTGTTTCCCTTTCTCTGTTCATGTTTCCCTTTCTATTCCTCCCTTTCTGTTTCCCTTTCTCTGTTCATGTTTCCCTTTCTATTCCTCCTTTTCTGTTTCCTTTCCTCTGTTCATGTTTTCTATTCCTCTCTTTCTGTTTCCCTTTCTCTGTTCATGTTTCCCTTTCTATTCCTCCTTTTCCGTTTCCCTTCCTCCGTTCATGTTTACTTTTCTATTCCTCTCTTTCTGTTTCCCTTTCTCTGTTCATGTTTCCCTTTCTATTCCTCCTTTTCCGTTTCCCTTCCTCCGTTCATGTTTCCCTTCTCCTCCTCCCATTATGTTCCTCTCTTTATGTTTACCTGCCCCTCTTTATGTTTACCTGCCTCTCTTTATGTTTACCTGCCTCTCTTTATGTTTACCTGCCTATATATTTCCTTTTCTCCCTTTATGTTCCCCTTCCTCTTGCTCTCTTAATGTTTTCTTTCCTCTTCATGTTTCCTTCCACTTCTTCCATCCATGTTTCCCTTCTGCCTCATCCCTTTACTTTTTGTATCCTCCTTCCCCTTCACTTTTACCTTCCTCTTCCCCCCTTTGTGTCTGCCTCTCTCTTTCTGTTTACCTTCCTCTTCCCCCCTTTATGTCTGCCTCTTTCTGTTTACCTTCCTCTTTCCCCCTTTGTGTCTGCCTCTCTTTCTGTTTACCTTCCTCTTCCTCCCTTTATGTTTACCTTCCTCCCTTTATGTTTACCTGCCTTTATGTTTACCTTCCTCCTTTACGTTTATGTTCCTCTTCCTCCCTTTATGTTTACCTTCCACCTTTATGTTCCTCTTCCTCCTTTTATGTTTACCTTCCACCCTTATGTTTACATTCCTATTCTTCCCTTTATGTTTACCTTCCCCCCTTATGTTTATGTTCCTCTTCCTCCCTTTATGTTTACCTTCCCCCCTTATGTTTATGTTCCTCTTCCTCCCTTTATGTTTACCTTCCACCCTTATGTTTACGTTCCTCTTCTTCTGTTTATGTTTACCTTCCTCATCCTCCCTTTATGTTTACCTTCCACCTTATGTTTATGGTCCTCTTCCTACCTTATTATGTTTACCTTCCTCCCTTTATGTTTACCTTCCTCTTCCGTTTCCTCCCTTCCTTCTGCTTCACTCTCCTGTCCTCTGCCTCAGTTCTGGGGGCTCCCTTGTTCTTGCCCACGCGGGTCACCACCACCCAGCCTTCCTCGTCAGGCTCCGCCTCCTTCTGCGCCTCCTCCTTCTGGGAGATCAAAGGCCCCACTCTACATCCACATGGCAATGCAATGCTGGCACAAAAGCCCCATTGTACATCCACACAGCAATGCAATGCTGGCACAAAGGCCCCATTGTACATCCACACAGCAATGCAGTGCTGGCACAAAGGCCATACTTTACATCCACACAGCAATGCAGTGCTGGCACAAAGGCCATACTTTACATCCACACAGCAATGCATTCTGGCACACCAGTTTCAGACCTAAGAGACTGCTCATGCTTTGATTTCAAAGTTCATTATCCAGGTTTAAAGAAGTGGACTAATGGCAAGTCCAGTAAGCACTACCCTAAAGCAAAGTATGAAAGCTTTCACATGTGTAGAGTCCATGGAAACTTTGTGTTTGCATGTGGGTGTGTGGATGTTCTTAGTGATGTTGTAATGCACTCTCGGCTCCCACTATGTTTGGCAGATGGGCACTACCACTCCCCCCCCCCCCCCCACTTTGCTATTCTATTCCTACAAACTCCTGTGCCAGCTTTTACGGTGGGTCCAAACTGGCCAGATGGCCTAATGCTGATCAGTGAGCTACTACAGGAAGTACACCAACTCGCAGGTTTAACACAGCAGTCAAAACTGAATCAAAATCTGTTTAACCCACTTGGCCCCAGACTGCCTGTCACCGCCCCCTCTTTTGCTTTACCACCTGACCCCAGTCCGCCCGATAGCAGCCGGCTAGCAGGCTGCCTGTCACCGCCCCCTCTTTTGCTTTACCACCTGACCCCAGTCCGCCCGATAGCAGCCGGCTAGCAGGCTGCCTGTCACCGCCCCCTCTTTTGCTTTACCACCTGACCCCAGTCCGCCCGATAGCAGCCGGCTAGCAGGCTGCCTGTCACCGCCCCCTCTTTTGCTTTTCCGCCTGACCCCAGTCCGCCCGATAGCAGCCGGCTAGCAGGCTGCCTGTCACCGCCCCCTCTTTTGCTTTACCGCCTGACCCCAGTCCGCCTGATAGCAGCCGGCTAGCAGACGTAGCATCCTGGCTTATGCAAATAGGAACGAGATTCTCATGAGACTTGTAGCCTCGTTTCCACTACTGTTTACTACTTCCAGTGATGTCCTTTGTTTGAATTTTGGTGGAGTTTGAGAGAAGCTCCGAATTTTCAAAGTTGCGAAAGATGCACAAAAATAAACAAAAGCCCTACTGTTGGCAGTGTCATCAGAGCTTCATCCTTTGATATTTGAACTGCAAATCTGGCTCAGTCGCTTACCATGGGCACCCTAAAATCTCATGGAGCTTCATCTTTGGAGATTCAAACTGGAAATTTTGCAGTCAGTTACCCCGTAGGCACCCAAAACCCAGACATTCAGATGCGGACATTTCTGAGTTGGGATTTTTTTTTTAATGCTTTTGTTTTTGAGTGAAAAAAATCAAAACCTGCTGGGTATACAAGAACACTGTATTTGCAAACTGGGGAAAATATGAACTGAGCTGAAACTTTTGTTTGGAGTTTATTACTGATCTTTAAAGTTGTATACCGGGATCATTTGACACAGTTACTTTCCTTCGCATGGGATTTTGTTGCGAAAGGGCAGCGGCTGGTCTGGGGCCAAGTGAGTTAATCTGGTGCAGTTAAGCCACAATTCAAAGCAATCAAATTGCAATTTTTGTCTGAGTGTGCAGACCCCCCACATCCCTCAGTGGTGGCAGTAACACTCACTTCTTTCTCAGCTCTATCATGCATCAGGATCCTCTCAGTCAGTGCTTTCTTCACCTCAGCAACGTCCATCTGCCGTGACAGGTATGCCTGTTTGTATCCTGCCACACACATTATACACAAAAACATGCACCCGTGCACAAACACACAAACATGATCAAAATCAGGAAAGACTTTATAACACATTGAGGTGTACTGCTGTTAAAAGTTCATTGCTGTTAAAAGTTCAGCACAAAAATACCCAACATAAGCCAAGAACAAAACAGATATGTCACAGAACACAGAACCCTACTTACTGGTACAGCCATGGGTGATGGGTACTTAGTGGTACAGCCGTGGGTGATGGGTACTTAGTGGTACAGCCATGGGTGATGGGTACTTAGTGGTGCAGCCGTCGGTGATGGGTACTTACTGGTACAGCCATAGGTGATGGGTACTTACTGGTACAGCCGTGGGTGATGGGTACTTACTGGTACAGCCATGGGTGATGGGTACTTACTGGTACAGCCATGGGTGATGGGTACTTACTGGTACAGCCGTCGGTGATGGGTACTTACTGGTACAGCCATGGGTGACGGGTACTTACTGGTTCACCCGGGGATGATGGGTACTTACAGGTACAGCCATGGGTGACGGGTACTTACTGGTTCACCCGTGGGTGATGGGTACTTACTGGTACAGCCATGGGTGACAGGTACTTACTGGTTCACCTGTGGGTGATGGGTACTTACTGGTACAGCCATAGGTGACAGGTACTTACTGGTACAGCCATGGGTGATGGGTACTTACTGGTACAGCCATGGGTGATGGGTACTTACTGGTACAGCCATGGGTGATGGGTACTTACTGGTACACCCATGGGTGATGGGTACTTACTGGTACAGCCATCGGTGATGGGTACTTACTGGTACACCCATGGGTGATGGGTACTTACTGGTACAGCCATCGGTGATGTGTACTTACTGGTACAGCCATGGGTGACAGGTACTTACTGGTTCACCCGTGGGTGATGGGTACTTACTGGTACAGCCATGGGTGATGGGTACTTACTGGTACACCCATGGGTGATGGGTACTTACTGGTACACTCATAGGTGATGGGTATTTACTGGTACAGCCATGGGTGATGGGTACTTACTGGTACACCCATGGGTGATGGGTATTTACTGGTACAGCCATGGGTGATGGGTACTTACTGGTACACCCATGGGTGATGGGTACTTACTGGTACACTCATAGGTGATGGGTATTTACTGGTACAGCCATGGGTGATGGGTACTTACTGGTACACCCATGGGTGATGGGTACTTACTGGTACACTCATAGGTGATGGGTACTTACTGGTACAGCCATGGGTGATGGGTACTTACTGGTACAGCCATGGGTGATGGGTATTTACTGGTACACTCATGGGTGATGGGTATTTACTGGTACAGCCATAGGTGATGGGTATTTACTGGTACACCCATGGGTGATGGGTACTTACTGGTACACTCATAGGTGATGGGTATTTACTGGTACAGCCATCGGTGATGGGTACTTACTGGTACACTCATAGGTGATGGGTATTTACTGGTACAGCCATCGGTGATGGGTACTTACTGGTACACTCATAGGTGATGGGTATTTACTGGTACAGCCATCGATGATGGGTACTTACTGGTACACTCATAGGTGATGGGTACTTACTGGTACAGCCATGGGTGATGGGTATTTACTGGTACAGCCATGGGTGATGGGTATTTACTGGTACACTCATAGGTGATGGGTACTTACTGGTACACTCATAGGTGATGGGTACTTACTGGTACAGCCATGGGTGATGGGTACTTACTGGTACACTCATAGGTGATGGGTACTTACTGGTACAGCCATCGGTGATGGGTACTTACTGGTACACTCATAGGTGATGGGTACTTACTGGTACAGCCATGGGTGATGGGTACTTACTGGTACACTCATAGGTGATGGGTACTTACTGGTACAGCCATGGGTGATGGGTACTTACTGGTACAGCCATAGGCAGTGGTTACTTACTGGCACTTCCATGGCTAATGTGGTTTTCCTCTGTTGAAAGGATCAAGGGTTTGCAGTACGACAAGTGCAGTGCCTTCCTGACAGCCTCCTTCTTCTGGAATACAATGTATGCCACTCGGTGGTCCATCTGAAACAAAGTACATCACTCTGAGGTCCATCTGAAACAAAGTACATCACTCTGTGGTCCATCTGAAAAAAAGTATATCACTCTGTGCTCCACCTGAAACAAATATGCATCACTCTGTGGTCCATCTGAAACACAGTACATCACTCTGTGGTCCATCTGAAACACAATGCACATCACTCTGTGGTCCATCTGAAACAAATGTGCATCATTCTATGGTCCATGTAAGTAACAAGATATAAATGGAGACCAGCCCAGCCTCCTTACTGGAGATTACCTTGGGGAACAAGTCCTTCCTCAAGCCCTCTGCCTGCCGCTTTCCTCTGCAGGGCTTGGCGTGGAAACACACCTTCTCTACCTTGCCACAGCAGCTGAATGCACGCTCAAAACTTTCCTACAACAAATAAAAGCAACTGCACAAGCACAAGCCATCAAATCAGAACTGCAGATAGAAATTGGTGTCAAAGTACAGACCATAAAATGAGAACCAGCCAAAAACATTGGTGATTTATTATCATTTACGCTATGCTGTCATCTTATTTTTGTTATTCAACAACAAACGAAGGAAAGGATGATACTTCAGTAGGAAGAATACACATTTTAACTAAAATCTGAAAAAAACTGACTGACAATGCTGTGAAAAAAGCACATGAAAAGTCAACCACCATAGTTAAAAGAGTTTTTTAAATGGCAAACACACATTTTTGAGCAGACCCTTTTTAGCAACAAGCAGACAGGCTCTACAACTAATAACAGTCAGCTAGGGAGAGAGGGAAAGAAACAACTTCCTTAGCTCTCAGTCACTTCAACTCTCACCAGTCTAGAAAGGAAGTATGAAAATTTCAATAATTCAGGAGTTTTTGGTGCTTGAAAAAGAGGTTGACCCCAAAATTTGCACTATAACATTAAAAACAAAAACCAGATAAACAAACAAACAAAAAGCATTCTTTTAATTTTTTGTGTTTTTTTGAAAAAGAAGAAGAAAAAAGAAAGAAAAAGAAGCTAGGGGATAACAATAAATGCACTGAAATATGGTCAGTCAGTTCATTAAGACTAATACTGTGGGGGTATTTTCTACCCTAACCCTAGTCATACACAGTGCACAACTCACCAGTGAAACAAAGTACTGGTACAAAGTACTGAGTGGTACTGGCAGTGATACAAACATACAAACTAAGCACTGAACTGCTACAAAGTACTGAGTGACACTGACACTGTGACAGTGATACAGAAACACAAACTAAGCACTGAACTGCTACAAAGTACTGAGTGACACAGACAGTGATACAGAGACACAAACTAAGCACTGAAGTGCTACAAAGTACTGCGTGACACAGACAGTGATACAGAGACACAAACTAAGCACTGAAGTGCTACAAAGTACTGCGTGACACAGACAGTGATACAGAGACACAAACTAAGCACTGAACTGCTACAAAGTACTGCGTGACACTGACAGTGATACAGAAACACAAACTAAGCACTGAACTGCTACAAAGTACTGGTACAAAGTACTGAGTGACACTGACAGTAATACAAAATAAGCACTGTTAAAATGTACTGTTACAAAGTGGCCTGGCCTTAGGCCTACAAGCATGATGAGCAAATAGAGTTGAAGGCAGATAGCCCCTAACCCTGATTTGCTGAAGAGTCCATAAGTCCGGCTCTGCTGCCAGGCATTCATGAGTCATCAAACGGCTCCAAATTAGCTGTTCATTTGTGTCTATTTTTAGGTCGTGAAAGTCACTTAGTTTTACCAACAATGCAACATATGTGATGTCAAACACCCTGAACTGATTGGACATCGCACGACAACAACCTTGTCAGTTTCAAGTTCAAAGTTGAATCAAAGTTCACTTTGATTGTAGCAGATACCTGTGACACTGACCCAATGACCACTTCCAAGATTTTCCTGTTTCCTCTTTGCCATCCATGTTGATTATGTGTGTCTTGATGCACAAATCTATATTTTCTTGAATAATTTGTGGTCCTCAATGGTAATGGTCCATGGGATGGTGTCAGTTCCTACAAGCATTTGCTTTCTCCTCCGTAGCGCCTTCTGTCAGTAAGGGCAGCATCAGAGCTTTTTATGCAGCGTTTAGGCTGCTGACACGTTAAAAATGATGAGTCCAAATATCTATATACTTGGCCGGCTGGATAATCCTATCTGGGGCTGTTTTAAGTACTTGCTCATCATGCATGTGGGCCCTGCAGTGAAAGCTGATGAGCAGAAGGCCGTCTCACTGGAGTGGCCCAGGGTGGAGTGTTTCCAACAAACAAGGTCCTGTCAGCAGGTTTCACCTCCTCCGGCTCCCTCTGCCGCACATCGTGCTGCTTGAGGTACACATAGTGCACAGCTGACCTGCTCTTATGCAACTGGACTGGGACCACTGGAAAACAGCGAAAGAAAATTAAATGTAGTCTCAGTCAAACTACTTATTAAGACACAAAGACTGCTCAGAGAACAGTACTAAACATGCTCGACCATAAAGCCCACCCACCCACACACACATGCTGCACATAGCAGCTCATTCCATTCATATAAAGGGTTACTGCAAAGAATGCAAATTGTCTTTGACCTTTTTTGTGTAATATGTATGCACAAGGTTCAGCCCAATAGAAGAACAAAGCAAAAAAACTTTTGGTGGATGGCCATCAGTTTCGGAGTGGTTTCAGCTTCCATGTCATAGGCCATAATACTTGAGAGTACTTTTAACTATAACAGCATAACTAAGGTGATTATTTTGTCCAGCATTGTAAGGTCTCTCTTACTGCATGTACCATGGTGAGATGAGCACTGTGCATGCACCATGGTGAGATGAGCACTGTGCATGCTGTGTGCACCATGGTGAGATGAGCACTGTGCATGCTGTGTGCACCATGGTGAGATGAGCACTGTGCATGCTGTGTGCACCATGGTGAGATGAGCACTGTGCATGCTGTGTGCACAATGGTGAGATGAGCACTGTGCATGATGTGTGCACCATGGTGAGATGAGCACTGTGCATGATGTGTGCACAATGGCGTGATGAGCACTGGCAAGTCTGATGAATGGGTTATTGTGCTAACAAGTGCTGACACCAAGAACTAAAAAATGGTCCACCAATCTTGACCTGAAGTTGAATCCACAGTTCAGTTCACTTCAAGATGAATGACTTCAGGAATAAATAATAATGTGTGCAAAAACACTTCCATATATATGTGTGCACTCACACACAGAGTGACACAAGTGGGAAGGAGAATTATGGCTGATCTACAATGAATTACAACTGATCTACAATGAAAGAAGTGTGTTTTGAGACTGAGAGTGAGACTGAGAGTAGAGCAGAAAGAATAAACAAACTCAAGAGTCTGTCTCCCTGGTGCTCCTGGGCAGGGCATTCAGCCATTCCACTGGAAGGGGTGAAATCTCTGAAGGCTTGCTGGTCATTTCACTTTGTCTCACTAATTTAGTAATTACAGTCCTTGGGTGCAGGAACATCAGGAAATGACTCACTCACTGATTGGAGAGAATAACAGTAGTGCAATGAGCTTAGAGAGATAGAGTGGTAAACAGTAAGTCATTAACTTAAATGACAGAAAACAGCTTACTGAGATTATGAGAGGGCAGCTGTGCACAGCCAGCCAGTGCAGTTGTCTGAAGTGGGGGTACTGTGATCACATTTTCTCTGCCATACCAACACCCTAGCAGCCTGCACTGCCTGTAACTGTGTAAGTGTAATTTAGTGTAAGCTCTTCATCTGTCTTTCTATGCTATTTACTATTTGTCTTATGCGCTCGGAAAAGCACATCATTTTATGTGCGCTCTATCTCATCTCCCAGAAGTTTCCTGAATGTTTGCATTTGAAACAGTTCCCACAGTAGCTGTTTCATAGCTTTAAGTTTAATGATAATAAAATCCGAAGTGTTTTCTTTCACGCAAAAACCTTGTTCACTGAAGTATAACGTTAATAAATATTTTAGATATCGTATGTACAAAATTTACATGCAACTCAGACAATAAACAGGCACTTGTGGCTGAAAGTACCAGAAGCAGTACTTCAAGTCCTCTGAGATCTGAATGCTGAGGTATGGGTTGGAGGGAACTTGTTCAATGATTTGGCTGCCCAGTCCATACAACTTTTAAATCAAAAGCAGGTAGATTTATCATTATACTCAGCATGTAATGCTTGGGTATTAAACTGACATTATATCTGGTCTATTACGGATGGGGGAGAGGGGGGGATCAGTTATCTATGAATAACTCATCCAAAGCACTCTGGCACACAAAAGCAAGCAAGAGCACCAACAGCAGAACAATATATTAAGGTTGTGGGGCGCCAGCCAGTGCAAAGCAGTTTGGGAATTCTGCAACTTGCTCTTTCTCTTCACTTCTTCCGTATACTATTCAACTTCAACATATTCAACTTCAACATTAGGAAGACTGACACTTTTAGTTTTACTAATTTTAGTGCATGCCGAGTGCATGCTGCCTCGGTTTAGAAAATATATAATCTACTATCTATATATCTATATGTATATATATATAGATCTGTCTTATCTTCATCTGATGGATTTTGTTGTAGTATGGCTTGGAACTTTGGTTATGTTTAGGGCCTGGCTCTGTTCACCTCCATCCCTCTATACTTCAGTGTGAGCATTCCAAGCACAGCTAACCTCTGGTTTAGATCATATGCACTCCATGTTCTGTGTCTGATCTCTGTGTAATCTTGTGCATCAAAATAAAAGTAGCTTAATGAAGTAACTGTGTTTTAGTCTGCTACCTGCATTTATAGTGTGTGTGTGTGTGTGTGTGTGTGTGTGTGTGTGTGTGTGTGTGTGTGTGTGTGTGTGTGTGTGTATGTGTGTGTGTGTGTGTGTGTGTTCTACAAACCATCACATCACAATATTACAGATGTTTGCAGAGTCTGCACAGAATTTGACTCCAGAGAAATCTCAGGGTGGGTGCAAATCCTAGCATGTAAGGGTCATCCATCCATTTTATTGTGCTTAACTTCGGCTTTTGAGAGAAAATACTCTTGCTCAACAGTTGTAGGGAACAAAGTCACAAAGACAGTGTCCAGAGAACCAACTACTGAGCACAACTGAAGCAAAGACTGTCCTATTCACCATGTGATAGCCCAGCTCCACACTCCCTGCTCACACAGCCCCCAGGCTCCCATTAACAATTAACACTATAAAAGCATAGCTTAACGGTCTTCTTCTTCATAGTTCAGGAGCTGTGTGAGAGTCGAGGTGGATGTCCTGGGCTGTCCGTCCTAACAAGCCTTCTGGTTTCCGTGGACGTAAAGATTTATTGAACTGTGCTTCAGCATTGGTCACAGCTTGTCCCTAATATGTCAACTGACATCTGAGGACATTAAGCATCAACTCATCATCTTCTTCTTCAGAGCCCAGGAGAGATTCAGAGCCCAGGAGAGATTCAGAGCAGGGAGAGATTCAGAGCCCAGGAGAGATTCAGAGCAGGGAGAGATTCAGAGCCCAGGAGAGATTCAGAGCCCAGGAGAGATTCAGAGCAGGGAGAGATTCAGAGCCCAGGAGAGATTCAGAGCCCAGGAGAGATTCAGAGCAGGGAGAGATTCAGAGCCCAGGAGAGATTCAGAGCCCAGGAGAGATTCAGAGCAGGGAGAGATTCAGAGCCCAGGAGAGATTCAGAGCCCAGGAGAGATTCAGAGCAGGGAGAGATTCAGAGCCCAGGAGAGATTCAGAGCCCAGGAGAGATTCAGAGCCCAGGAGAGATTCAGAGCAGGGAGAGATTCAGAGCAGGGAGAGATTCAGAGCAGGGAGAGATTCAGAGCAGGGAGAGATTCAGAGCCCAGGAGAGATTCAGAGCCCAGGAGAGATTCAGAGCAGGGAGAGATTCAGAGCCCAGGAGAGATTCAGAGCAGGGAGAGATTCAGAGCAGGGAGAGATTCAGAGCCCAGGAGAGATTCAGAGCAGGGAGAGATTCAGAGCAGGGAGGTGGAGCTGGGCTCTCGTTAGTCATAGTAGGATGGATTGTCTTGCTGCAAAGTTGTTCCCCAACAGTTGCTTCTCAAACACTGTCTTTGTGACTTTGTTCCACACAGTGGTTGAAACAGCAATTAGCTTCAAACTGGCTGGGTCCCCAAGTCCTTAACAATAACATTGTTGGGTAAAATCCAAGGAGACAGTTGGAAATTCCTGGACTGTTTTAAAAGTTATTTTGGGTCACAAGTATCATCACAATCATTAAGATTAAATGAGGTCCATATCTACTGATTACAGCCAAAATCCACAACAGAGGGAAAGTTGTTTTTTTCTCCTCTTATTTATATTTTCATCTCTGATTGTTTCGATTGAATCAGTGTCATACTCAAAGATACTAAGCAAATGATGAACAAAGCTGACAAAGTGCTGCTAAGTCAGCGGCCTTGTTAACAACCTATGGCAATTAAAAACCCACGGAAAATGTACGGAAAAAAATTGCAGTCTGAGAATGTTGAGTCGTGAGCATGATTTCTTTGCCAACGCCAGCAATAAGGAAGCGTTCACGGTGTTACTGGGAAACTAGGTCATATGTCAAAGGGCAACATGCGCCAATTCGAAACAATCAAAGACAAAAATATCTGAAAAACTCACCTTTTGCTGCGGATTTTGGCTCTAATCGGTAGATAATAACCTCCTTTAAGTTTAATGATTGTGATGATCTTTGTGACCCAAAATAACTTAAAACGGTCAAGGAATTTCCGACCGTCTCCTTGGCTTTTACCCATTGTTGTTTGGATGGTGGCTGACAGTCTCTTCGATTTTCACGGGTCAGAGCGCACAGACGAGTCATTCATGTCTACCTCATCCCCCCCCCCAGTTTCCGAGTAACGACGTGCAAGCTTCTCTAGTGATGTCGGCAAAGCAATCGATCGTGTACTGACGACTCACCCTTTACAACTGTAATCAAACTCTCTTTTGTGGCAAAGTTTGGTTTCATTCGCTAGATATAAACCTGCCTGAGTGATTCCACTACTTTAGTGATATTTGTGACCCAAAATGTTTTTTTTAAATGTCCCATCCATCTGGACTCTCACACAGCTCCTGCACTTACCAGTCAGTCCTTTGATTACCATGTGCTCGTTGTCCGCCATGATGTTTGTATAGTAATTTTAAAATCGGGATCGGAAAATAAAACGTCAACATATTAGCCAATGTTTCCGGAGATACCAGAGCGTAAACGGGTTTAGAACTGCACTAGTTTCTACTTGCTTGCTTCAGTTTTGATATCAGTTATCGCCATTTTCTTTTTGACTTTGTAGAAGTAAATTTCAACATAAATTCACTTCGGCATAATCAGAACAATAAAAATGTAAGATCATTTCCGGTTGGTCCGTCCGTCTGAATTTGCAGAGGTGTGGTGGCATTTTTGGAAAGGTTTACGCAGTTAAAACAATTAAATAATCATACTTATCAACGAAGATCGCTAAACCGGGGTACCTGTTGACATTCTCACGCCAGTTGATCTGGTTACTTGCGAGGAAAATCAAATTGCATGGTAATAACTTTGCTTGACCCTGTTTGTTTTGGTTTGACAAAGCTGTGGTTATAGGGAATTGTTTAATGTAACTGTTGGAGAAGTTAACTGCTGATCACTGCCTATCTCTCCAACTCAAATGTTTTGAGTGAGTTGAGCTGTAGCAGTCCTTACAGTTACCAAGTTTTTGTTTGTTGTGTGTGTGTGTGTGTGTGTGTGTGTGTGTGTGTGTGTGTGTGTGATCAGATTACATACAACTTGCAAAGCAATGTCGTGAGTCCAGCCCCTCCACACATGTATACATGTAATGCATTGCGAAAGTGTGAAACCACTAATCAGAGTCATCCCACACATGATATGATGTGATATTGTCCGATGTTTAGATACTTTTACTTCGGCTAAAAGCCTTTATTAATCTCGTCTTTGGCAGCCCAAGCAATTCTAGCCAAACTGTTAACACTAACACTGTAAAGCCTGTTCTTAACTGGGCTAATGTTTGTTCACCGAACATACTTCGGACAGTTCGATGAACTATGATTCATTTCTTAATTGAGCTTTTAGTTTGCCGAATATGGTTCGGACAGTCCAAACTTTACTTCGTTATCAACTGGCTTGTAATGAGATGCAAGCTTCGGCCCGAACTTGGGGCAGATGCGCAGCAGACAGCATGATCGAAAATATAGGCTAAAGTCAAGTTAATATACTTTCATCATCCCTCACAGGGTAATTCAACTAACTACTATCTCATTCTGGGTCTCCGAGACAAGGCTGCGCCTCCCACAAGTCAACAAATAAACAAATTCCCTCCGAAGCGAATGAAGAACCTAGCGACACCGTCATCCATTTTTATTTTTGTTTTTTCTTCATCCACAGGAGAGCTCTGCTCTCAGCCAATCAGAGGCAATGATCGTTGAATAGGGTGAATGTTCCCAGAACATGCTGAACAAAGCTTTTTGGACCCCAAAGGTATCTTCAACGCTTACTTCCAACTAGGTTCGCGAAGAAAAATTTGCCCAATTAAGAACCAACTAGCTTCGCTGAATACTTCCAACTAGGTTCACGAAGAAATATTCACCTAATTAAGAACGGGCTTAACAGAGGTCATTGTGTGGGTGGGCAAAATTCACTGAAGAAACTTGCTGATTTGCCAAGTGGAGTCTGCTCTTGAAAGCCTTTTTTTTTTTTTTTTTACATGTTGCTGTATGGGGGGGGGGGGGGGGGGGGGGGGTACAGGCTGTGAATAGCTTGTCCCAGTGCACCTCATGTTTACATGCCTGTTTCAGTGCTATGTTACATCCAGTCTGAACTCTTATTAATACCCAGACCTTTTGGAAGATGCTGACTACTAGTGATGTCCAGTATTAGCAGATGATAATGATGATGAAGTGATGCTTAATGTCCTCAGATGTCAGTTGACATATTAGGGACAAGTTGTGACCAATGCCAAAGCATGGTTCAGTAATTTTTTATGTCCACGGAAACCAGAAGGCTTGTTAGGATGGACAGCCCAGGATGGCCACCTCGACTCTCACACAGCTCCTGAACTATGAGTATTAGCAGATAGGTGTGTAGAGGTAAAAAGTGCCCATCCAGTGGCATAACCAATTCTGGCAGAGTTTGGAGGAAGGGTGCTAGAGTGTGAGGCATCAAATGTGATTAGGATCATCAACTGCATTCATTTAATGCTTAATTAAATCAACACATTACTACTTTGCTGATCAGTGCCCCGCAGTTTTCTATTCAGCCAGAGGTAGAATCAGTTACTGGAGTGTTTGGAGAGGGAAGTTTTCATGAGGTATTTCAGCATTGTAAAAAATTGGGTGATATAATTAGCTCACTAGAATTGGGGAGGAGGGGTTAGCCAGCAGATGAAAGAAAATAATGTTGTATAAAAATAAGAACAAAAAATAAAAGAAGAAGAAAAAAAGAAAAAGAAAAAAATCAGCCCCCACACCCCCACCCACACCCACCTTCCCCAGTTATTTTCTTTTCCCACATTGGAACTGAAGGCTGTTGTTTTTGTTTTTCAGTTTTTTTCTTGACTGGGATTTCCACAGTACTCTGAAGAAGAAGAAGAAACACAGAGGTAAAGGCTGTTTATCTTTTAAAAAGAAGTTTGTACACCTTCAGAAAATTAATACTGAACTAGGCTTGCTTGTTTGTGTATTTTGCCTCACCCAGCTCTGCTCTGTGGAACTGGCCACAACACTGAGTCACACTTTCATCATCACTACTTATTCCTTTAAGAATGAAAGATGGTGCTTCATTAAAGTGTCCAAATGTTTTCAATTAAATTTTTGTTTAAACCAAATGTTTTCAATCTTTTTGCAATTTTTAAAAAATAACTTTTGAACATAACATTAAGTATTGAGTGATGGGATTGTGGCACTTTGTTAGAAAACAGGTAGATGGTGACAGTGATAGCATTGTTTGACCAGCTGTTTGCAGACTGCTGGGTGAGTTACTGAGTATCAAGGATTTACCCAGTGAGGCAAGGCTGCCATTGGGTTCACTGCATTATGACATTCACAGCAGTGGCACTGACAGTGAGTCAGTGATAGCAGGTGTGGCTGTGACTGTGCATTTGTGAGTCTGAGTCGGCGAGTATGTTTGTCTGTCACCGTACTTGCGTGTGTCAGGGAAGGGGTGGGCTATCCATTTGTGGTGAAAGATGGGTGTGGTGTGTGTGGGGGGATGGGGAGGGGGGCAGTTTGTGTTGGGGGGTGGAGGGGGGAGACTATGACTATGAGGCAGTGTGTTTCAGTTGGTTGATGATGTGTGCATTGTGATCAGATGGAGCCCCATGAGAGGTGAAGGCGTAGGGAGGGTGGGAGCCCATTGTGAACACTGGCCACGCCTGTCCATGTGAGTGTGGAGGTGGCGGTGGTGACGGCGGGAGTGGGGCTGGCCCATGTGGAGGCTGCGGGGATGACTCAGGTCCAAGCCTTCCGCATGCAGCAGGAGGTACAGCTGCGATTCCTCTGCCCCTCTGATGTGGGCGAGGTCAAGAAGCTGTGCAGTGAATGGTTTCCCATTGAGTGAGTTTGTGTTTGCATGAAAGATAAATTTACTACGTCTTGCTTTTGGCTACAGATACATTGATGTTTTTTACAAAGATGTGCTTGTGATTATAGATACCCTCATTTTTGGTGCAAAGACCTGCTTATGGTTATGGATACCCTCATTCTGGCTGCAGTGACATGTTTGTGGTTACAGATACCCTGACTCTTAGTGGGATATCTTAGTTCTTACTTTTGGTTACAGATAGGGGAGACTGGGGTAAATTAAGATGCTTTTTAAAAATGTCTTTCTTATTGTTATTCATAAAAGAACAGACAGTAAAGGCTGGAATAAACTTCAGCATGAGCTTGACTCGTTTAATAACACAGAAAACAAAGGGGGAAAAAAGAAGAATAGTGTGCTTGTTAATCTTCTAATTACCCAAGCAAACCCATGCCTGGGGTAGATTTGTTAACATGGCCTGGGGCAGTTGTCATTAATAATTAAAACTCTAAAGTTACAACTTTGAAAATTAAATAAATAGTCAATAGTAAATAAATAGTAATCATTGTAGCTTATAGTATAGACTGATTGTCTTCAGAAAACACTGATCTAACTCAAAATAACAGCTGAATGAGAAAGGAACAAAACTATACCAATAAAGTCATAAGTAATACAAAATAATATAGATCTATATATTGCAACATTGCGAAACTCAGCCTGGATTCATCATCTTTTCATGACCCAAGCTAGCCATCCCATCCTACCCCAGGCCAGGTGTTATTATAAATTTGACATTTAGATAATTTAAATAAGATGCTGTCAGCTCTCTCTCTCTCTCTCTCTCTCTCTCTCTCTCTCTCTCTCTCTCTCTCTCTCTATTACCCCTCTGTCATTCCCCCTCTCTCTTCCCATCTTCCTCACCAGAATGTAAGATGAATTAAGGTATGAAGTTTTTGTTGCTGCTGTTTTTGTTTTCTTGTGTGTGTGTGTGTGTGTGTGTGTGTGTGTGTGTGTGTGTGTGTGTGTGTGTGTGTGTGTTTTGTCTTTGTCTTCTGTTTGGTGTCTGTTCTAGTCTCTTGTAGCTTTACATGTTATACAATGCTTGTTATCTTGATACTACTGAGATTAGCTACTTATATACTTAATAGTCATTGTAGGGCATATACATGTATGTATTATATAATATATATTTATCTTGCCATTGTTACTTGTATGCTTAATGGGATGGAGATTAAATATTTAACAAACAAAAAAACAAAAGCAAAAATGTGTATAAGTATGTACAAAAAAACTAACGCCTTCCTTCCTTTGTCCATGATATTTGAAAATCAGCTCAGGTTCTGAAATGTTTAATAATTGTTATAATTATAATAATAATAATTATAGTGCAGAATGTACATGTGAGGAACAAAAATCATACAAAGACGTGTGAATGCATGAGTGAGAGAAATACTGTAACGATGGATGAATGTTTCTGAATAAAAGCCCCACAATGATGTGCTTGGCAAAAAAAAAAAAAAAAAGTGGCCTGGGGCAGTTGTCATTAATAATTAAAACTCTAAAGTTACAACTTTGAAAATTAAATAAATAGTAATCATTGTAATAAATAGCAATCTATATATAGACTGATTGTCTTCAGAAAACACTGATCTAACTCAAAATAACAGCTGAATGAGAAAGGAACAAAACTATACCAATAAAGTCATAAGTAATACAAAATAATATAGATCTATATATTGCAACATTGCGAAACTCAGCCTGGATTCATCATCTTTTCATGACCCAAGCTAGCCATCCCATCCTACCCCAGGCCAGGTGTTATTTTAAATTTGACATTTAGATAATTTAAATAAGATGCTGTCAACTTCAGTCAAGTGCACAAACAGTTTTGGGAGTTATTTATCCATAAGGCTTACCTAAAATATGTACCAGAGTTTGTTTATTTTCAATTTTACTTACCAGTGAAAAGTTCTTGACATCCCACAATGAACTTACAGTGCTAAACAATAGGTCTGAAACTGCACCAGAGTGTTTAGACTGCCACCATTTGCATTAACCACAGAAACTGATAGATTTCATTAAAACTCAAAAACAGACTGGACAAGAATTGATAGATTTCATTACTTCATTGGCCTAGAAACGAACTAAAAATAGTGTCACTGTGTAAAATTACTAAAAACAACCAAACGTGCCACAAGGCCCAAAGTGCTCCTGTCTCCCCTACCTTGACTTGTCACAATGGCATCTTGCTTGTGATAACAGCCACTGTCATTTCCCATACCATGATGACATCATGCTTGAAGGACAGATAATCTGACACTTGCTACAGTGGCATCTGCCCCAAAAGGAGGCCTGGGGTGTTTGAGGCCCCCCCCCCCCCCCCCCAATCTCAGGGCTGTCATTTATTCCCCTTTCTGATCTCCTCATTTGTTTTCCTGCCTAGCCCTCTTGCTCTTTCTGTCTAGTCCTCAGCCCTCTTGCTCTTTCTGTCTAGTCCTCAGCCCTCTTGCTCTTTCTGTCTAGTCCTCAGCCCTCTTGCTCTTTCTGTCTTGTCATTATTCTGCTAATGGTCCATTTTCTTCACTATTTTTCAGAAAATTCTCAAACATAAAAAAAAAAAGTTTTATAAGCGTGCGGCTTTTCTTGTGTGACTCTTGTTGAGCAGCTAGGAGATGATTGTTGATAGGTGGTATGTACAGCTTGCTGCTGTATGGCACTGGTATCTGCTAATGCTATTATGCTTATAATTATGATTTAAAAACCACACGTTTTCATTGCTTTGAAATAGTTTGATTTTTGTGTCTACATACATGTTTAGTTCTATGTTAGTTTAGGGCTTCGTTTTGTGGATTGACTTGAGAAAGGTTTTTTACCTGAGAAGAGTTTTGAAATGTGTATTTGCTTATTAATATTATAAATAACACAGAGTTTGATAGTCCTGAAGTGACCCTGTGCAGTGGACAGGACAGTAAAATACAATTACTAACTGACCATACATCTTGCTTGTGGTTACAGATACCCTGACTCTTGTTATGATGACATCATACTTGTGGTTACAGGTATCCTGACTCTTGTTATGATGACATCATACTTGTGGTTACAGGTATCCTGACTCTTGTTATGATGACATCATACTTGTGGTTACAGATATAATCCTGACTTGGTACGATGACATCATATTTGTGGTTACAGATACCCTGACTCTTGGTACCATAACATCATACTTGTGGTTACAGATATCCTGACTTGGTATGATGACATCATACTTGTGGTTACAGGTACCCTGACTCTTGGTACAATGACATCATTCTTGTGGTTACAGATATCCTGACTCTTGGTATGATGACATCACCTCCAGCTCTCGATTCTACTCTTTGGCTGCCACCCACCAGTCTCGCATCATTGGCCTCATTGTAGCTGAGCTCAAACCCAAGTCCAAGCTAAACAAAGAGGTCAGTGTTTATCCATCTGTCTGTCTGTCTCTTGTTCACCAGTCAATACATCTCTGTCTGTCTGTCTGTCACTCGTTCACCTGTCACTGCATCACTGTGTCTGTGTGTCTCTTCTTCACCAGTCAATGCATCACTGTCTGTCTGTCTCTTGTTCACCAGTCAGTGCATCACTATCAGCCTGTCTCTCATTCACCAGTCAGTGCATCACTGTCTGCCTGTCTCTTGTTCACCAGTCAATGCATCACTCTCTCACCAGTCAATGCATTACTATCTGTTTCTTGTTCACCAGTCAGTGCATCACTATCTGCCTATCTCTCATTCACCAGTCAGTGCATCACTATCTGCCTCTCTCATTCACCAGTCAGTGCATCACTGTCTGTCTGTCTGTATGTCCGTCTCTCATTCACAGTCAATGCATCACAGTCTGTCTCTCTCATTCACCAGTCAGTGCATCACTATCTGCCTCTCTCATTCACCAGTCAATGCATCACTGTCTGTCTGTCTCTCATTCACCAGTCAATGCATCACTGTATGTCCGTCTCTCATTCACCAGTCAATGCATCACTGTCTGTCTCTCATTCACCAGTCATTGCATCACTATCTGTCTGTCTCTCATTCACCAGTCAGTGCATCACTATATGCCTGTCTCTCATTCACCAGTAAATGCATCACTGTCTGTCTGTCTGTATGTCCATCTCTCATTCACCAGTCAGTGCATCACTGTCTGTCTGTCTGTCTGTCTCTTGTTCACCAGACAATGCATCACTGTCTGTCTCTTGCTCACCAGGGGCCTTAACTATGAATCGGGCCTAAAGCGGTAGGCCGGCCTAAATCTCAAGGCCATTGACAATGGCCCCAAAATGGTAATCATGGACCGGGACTACACCAAAGTCCGGGCCGAACCTCGGGCCTAAACAGCCGATATTTAGGCTAGCGATTTCGCTGGACTAAAGGTCGTAGGCCCGGGACTATGACTGCTTTTGGCCTTGTTGTGCTTGGAAAGTTGGTTCTTCTTGTTGTTTTTGTTTATTTTTTGCTGTTGTTGCGTCTTTATATCTGAATCCAGCGGTTTCTCTCTCTTTTTAATTTTTCTTTTCTTTTTTTCTTTCGTTTCATCAAATGAGTACTAGATATTCGTCGGCCAAAGCTCTTTCATTTTGGAGGGAAGAAAGGTCGCACTAGCCGAGCGATGCAGGCATAATGACTGATTAATGTGATCGTACGATTTAATGTTTGCAAATTATTATGAGAGCAAGTTTGCTTGACGTCTTACATTCTCACTTGATTTATTTTCTTGTTGTTTAAATTCATCTGCACAGTGCAGGCTACCTGATTTCACAGCGTCCACTCGCCTTTCTGACAAGTTCAAAATGGCCGACATAGCAGATGATGCTACGGTTACTTGATTCAGTAAATGAGAAGAAGAATACTCCATCGAAGATGTTGATAGATTAGCGTTTTTACGAATAATGACCTCGTCGAGATCGCTTGGGTGTTGCAGAAGTAAAACATGGCGAATCACATGCAGAATCGGGCCTGCTAGGCATGCCTTCACCTAATGTTTATGTTTACCGATGATTGCGCGTACGAAATACGTCGCAGGGAAGTGGACGAAGCGTGTCGGTGCGCGTGCCCAGATGGGATTGCCCCGTCTAAAGTTAGCACAAGTGATGATGCGTGTGATGACTACTTTCTTATCAGCGCGAAGTCAGAGACTGTTGTCTCGACCATTGTCCGCGTCCATGTATACGAACTTTGCCTAACTCAAAGTCTCGGACTCTAAAGTCAGGAACTTTGGTTTAGGCCTGGCCTACCGTAGTCCCGATTCATAGTTAAGGCCCCAGAGAATGCATCACTGTCTGTCTGTCTGCCTCTTGTTCACCAGACAGTGCATTACTGTCTCTTGTTCACCTGTCAATGCGTCACTGTCTGTCTGTCTGTCTCTTTTTCACCAGACAATGTCACTGTCTGTCTGTCTGTCTCTTGTTCACCAAACAATGCATCACTGTCTGTCTGTCTCTTGTTCACCAAACAATGCATCATTGTCTGTCTGTCTCTTGTTCACCAAACAATGCATCACTGTCTGTCTGTCTCTTGTTCACCAGACAATGCATCATTGTCTGTCTGTCTCTTGTTCACCAGACAAAGCGTCACTGTCTGTCTGTCTCTTGTTCACCAGACAATGCATCACTGTTTGTCTGTCTGTCTCTTGTTCACCAGACAATGCATCACTGTGTCTGTCTCTTGTTCACCAAAGCATCACTGTCTGTCTGTCTGTCTCTTGTTCGCCAGACAGTGCATCACTGTGTCTGTCTCTTGTTCACCAGACAATGCATCACTGGCTGTCTGTCTGTCTCTTGTTCGCCAGACAGTGCATCACTGTGTCTGTCTCTTGTTCACCAAAGCATCACTGTCTGTCTGTCTGTCTCTTGTTCGCCAGACAGTGCATCACTGTGTCTGTCTCTTGTTCACCAGACAATGCATCACTGGCTGTCTGTCTGTCTCTTGTTCGCCAGACAGTGCATCACTGTGTCTGTCTCTTGTTCACCAGACAATGCATCACTGTCTGTCTCTTGTTCACCAGACAGTGCATCACTGTCTGTCTCTTGTTCACCAGACAGTGCATCACTGTGTCTTGTTTCATCAGTGCATCACTGTGTCTGTCTGTCTCTTGTTTCACCAGTCAGTGCATCACTGTGTCTGTCTGTCTCTTGTTTCACCAGTCAGTGCATCACTGTGTCTGTCTCTTGTTTCACCAGTCAGTGCATCACTGTGTCTGTCTCTTGTTCACCAGTCAGTACATCACTGTGTCTGTCTGTCTCTTGTTTCACCAGTCAGTGCATCACTGTGTCTGTCTGTCTCTTGTTTCACCAGTCAGTGCATCACTGTGTCTGTCTGTCTCTTGTTTCACCAGTCAGTGCATCACTGTGTCTGTCTCTTGTTTCACCAGTCAGTGCATCACTGTGTCTGTCTCTTGTTCACCAGTCAGTACATCACTGTGTCTGTCTGTCTCTTGTTTCACCAGTCAGTGCATCACTGTGTCTGTCTGTCTCTTGTTTCACCAGTCAGTGCATCACTGTGTCTGTCTCTTGTTCGCCAGTCAGTGCATCACTGTGTCTGTCTGTCTCTTGTTCACCAGACAATGCATCACTGTGTCTGTCTCTTGTTTCACCAGTCAGTGCATCACTGTGTCTGTCTGTCTCTTGTTTCACCAGTCAGTGCATCACTGTGTCTGTCTGTCTCTTGTTTCACCAGTCAGTGCATCACTGTGTCTGTCTCTTGTTTCACCAGTCAGTGCATCACTGTGTCTGTCTCTTGTTCACCAGTCAGTACATCACTGTGTCTGTCTGTCTCTTGTTTCACCAGTCAGTGCATCACTGTGTCTGTCTGTCTCTTGTTTCACCAGTCAGTGCATCACTGTGTCTGTCTCTTGTTCGCCAGTCAGTGCATCACTGTGTCTGTCTGTCTCTTGTTCACCAGACAGTACATCACTGTGTCTGTCTGTCTCTTGTTCACCAGACAATGCATCACTGTCTGTCTGCCTGTCTCTTGTTCACCAGTCACCTTGATGCAGAATGTATAGATTGTTTTCTTGCTTGCTCTTGTCAAGTTTTACATTTATATTTCATATTTTAAAAAACATAACTTTTAATGTCAGTATTTTCATGCAGTATTGTATCTTTTTTCCTCATTCTTTGTTGTCATCATTTACTTATATGTAATTTATGAACTGTATATATTATGGTCATGAGTCAGAAATGGTGTTTATATATATATATGACTTAGTGCCAAAAGGTGCACAAATGGGGGGTCAGATGTTTGACAATAAAATCCGTTTCAAACACTTTGTCTTATTGTTGCTTTGTGTGTGTTCATAATTGGTCAGTATCACAGTAGAAACAATATGAGCTCCAAATCTGGAGCAGCTGGAGAAATATTATTTTTTGATAGTGAAAAGTGCCACGAAATTCTACCCCTGAAAACGGACACGCTTACGGTGAGTACTTTTGATGCTTTCATTCACCTACATGACAAATCAAAACATTACCTCAGTCACTGATTTGCACAGAGGAGATATCGCTTTACACAGTTCATATAAAATTGATTATCATTAGGTTTTGTTTTTGGAGTTAGAGGCTCCGAAATATTCCTCGGTCGAACATTATGTGTGTTGAAATGTTTCATGACCAGCATCCGCAGACAATGTAGTGAAGAACTGACTTTCTCGTTCGTCAAAACTTTACTCCAGTCACTGTGGTACGTCACCGCATCAGGCGCCAATGTTTTATTTTACTGCCAAATGTCTGGGTAGTTTTTAAAATATATTTTGCCATTCTTCATAAAATTGTTGCAATAAATAACATTCAATTAGATTAAACAAGCAAAACGAAAAAAATAAAGTTTTTCGCGCTTTTGCACTACTTCTGGTCAGCCATGTTACACATCCAGGTCATTTGCTTTTAGCACATGGCCGCATGGAAGAGACGTTCTGATATGCGAAAGGTGTGTGGTAATATTTTTGAAGACCATAACATTCAACTTTATTTAAACGTTCATCACAGATTTGGTGGAGATTTAGTCAGAGATATGATGATATTTATATTGGTATATGCCAAATCTTTTAAAAGTATCGGAATGTTAGCATACAGAGTGAGTTTTTGTTGCTGTCAATCTAAAGTTTGTTCAGATGCTTTCGTAAATTTGTTTTCACCCAGTTTCTTAGAACATGGGTGCGTATTGAAATCGTAATGTGTGACAGCAGACTGGTTATTAACAGTATATTCTGATCGTACTCTTTACATTTTTTGCTTGCACTTAATGCAGTTTGTTTTGTTTACAAACTACATCTTCAAACAAATCATCATATATGGTAGACAATTCAAATTTACACAGGTTAAAGTCGTCAAGTTATGTGTTGAACATTACGATTACAACATGAGCTGTGGAAATAACATTCGACATAATTATAGTGACCATGCCTGTCTGCCTTCCAGAGTTCTAAAAATGTAAGGTGCCAACCTTAATAGCATTTTATCCTTTGGCTGTGATATTTTTAGTAATATTTATTACGATTTATTTTATTTTATTATTATTAATTCTTTCACTTTTAAGTTAACTGTTTAACTATTTTTGTCCTAGGCACCTGAGTCAACATCACCAAGAAACACATGGATGACAGGTTGCGTGTGTGTTTTCCTGTGACACCCAAAAGCAGCAAAAGTTGCACTCACTCTTACTTGCTCCATTTTCTCTTACAAAACACTTACTTGTTTGTTAAATAATACGTGTTACTTATTTTGTTATGAAAAACAAAGTACCATGTTGTGTCATTAACATTATGTTATCCACTACAACAAAATTAATGCAGCAAAAACTGTTCACATGGAAATAGTTATGTGTCTTTATACTTTACAGTAATAAAAAGTTACTGATTTATCATTTGCATCAAGAAACAAACAGCATTGTACATCTTGTTGAAATAGTAATGTACAACATATATCTGACATCATTTGCTGTTTATGTCAAGAAAGCTTAAATTTGAGGAAAAAAATCAAATCTTCTTTGTCACATATTGTTCTATTAAAGAATAACTGTTTATGTTTCAAAATGTGTTGCTTTTTATTCATTTAAAAATGTTCAAGATTGGCTGTATGTTGAACGTTATCTATTACAACAAACTATGCGTAGCATGCTGTTCTGTGTGACACAGAACAACAACAGTTCACTTGGTAATACTCATGTGGATCACATCTTGTAAGATCAGTTGGGTTTTTGCAGTTAACTGCATGATTAGCAGCACAGTGATGTGGGCTTGTTGTAATGTGTAATGTTCAGCATCTTGTCACAAATCACACTGAAAGTCAAATTTCTCAGGAACGAAGAGCAGCACTGCCTTCTCCCTTCACTGGTGGATGACTTCACATGTGTTCATTCAAAAAATGCATTACTCACTCACATCCTGTCAACTTTATTTTCTACTACCTCTGCCCTCTTTTCTTGCCCACCTTTTGGCACTAAGTCATATTATATATAAGTAAATGTACATTGCAAAACATTTTTGTGTGTCATTTCAACATTTATTTTAGTTTTGATCCAGTGATGAAAGTAATTTTGTGTACATGTATAACTGTCGCAACAGCATGAACTTTGCTGTTCTCACAACTAACAAACAAATGAACATAAACAACCAGGAGGTGTTGCACCTCACAAACAAGCACTGTGTTGGTAGCCATAGGTAAAAGCAGTGTTCCTGGTTGAAACAGATGTAAGGTAATTTCAAGAAACAATTGTGTACATGACTTCGCAACTTTAAAAACAAATCTTTTAATATTCTCCTCTGGTTCAAAAACAAGTTGCCAGTTCTTCTCATATACAGAAAATTATCAGTTCAACTATAGACTTTTATTTTGTTAACAGAAAGAAGTTGTCAAGACAGCTATGTAGGAATCACTGCAGTAAATTAGTAGGGTGCAAACTGTTTCATGAAAATAACTACTTTAGACCAAGTTACAGGTGGATTAGAGCAATATTCTTAATACTGTTAGGTGCTGAATTGAATACTTGCACAGACTTGTCATTTACAGTCGGTGCGTGTAGGTAACCATTGATATACACAACAGCTGCATTTCTTGGCAGATGTGTACGTAACTTCACAACATCACAAAACCAACTGTAGGTCTTACAAATGTATGTAACCAATACACTACAGAAAAGCTTTTCCATGACATAATGTGAAATGGCAGCACAGACTGCTGCTAAGTATTTCAGTGGAAAGATGCAATTTACATACTTATGTAAAAGCAAAAATAATGTTCATGTACATAAGTTGACACCAAAGAATTGACCATTCAGAATCACATAATGTTGATGTACATAAGTTGACACCAAAGAATTCACCATTCAGAATCACATAATGTTGATGTACATAAGTTGACACCAAAGAATTCACCATTCAGAATCACATAATGTTGATGTACATAAGTTGACACCAAAGAATTCACCATTCAGAATCACATAATGTTGATGTACATAAGTTGACACCAAAGAATTGACCATTCAGAATCACATGATGTACATAAGTTGACACCAAAGAATTCATCATTCAGAATCACATAATGTTGATGTACATAAGTTGACACCAAAGAATTCACCATTCAGAATCACATAATGTTGATGTACATAAGTTGACACCAAAGAATTCACCATTCAGAATCACATAATGTTGATGTACATAAGTTGACACCAAAGAATTCACCATTCAGAATCACATAATGTTGATGTACATAAGTTGACAGCAAAGAATTCACCATTCACAATCACATAATGTTGATGTACATAAGTTGACACCAAAGAATTCACCATTCAGAATTACATGCAGCAAGAGTACAGTGAGTCTGCCGGAGAGCGGAGAACAGCACTGTATATAAAAGCGATTAATAATAATCACACATTGTGAGACATCAGTGCATACATTAATAATAATATATTGTGCATCCATTGAGATGTCAATGAATAGACTGAGACGTGCACTTGTCTGACAGGATGGAGACATTCTTGCCAGCTACTACCCACCAAGCGTGCAGGTGGCCTACATACTCAGCCTGGGGGTTGTGGGTGACTTCAGAAGGAATGGCATTGGTATGTGCTTGAGAATGGGATGGAAGGCTGGGGGAGCTTGTTTGTATGTCCAGTTATACACTCTTATATATTATTGTATATATGTGGGTGGGTGTTTTTATAAATATTTTTAAAAACATGTTACATATATTTTTTAAATAATTTGTTTGATTAATTCTCTAAGTTGGGAGATAAATTAATCTACCACACAGGAGACTGAACAGAACAATCACACAAATTGGTAAATGAATGAATCAACTACAGAGAAGAATGAATGGATCTGCCATACATTAGGAGATGAATGAATTGAACACAGAGGAGAATGACTGGCTCTAGCACATATTTGGGGATAAATGGATCTGCTGCACACGAGATTGCATGCAAGTTAAGAGATGGATGGTTCCAAGAAAACTGTAGATGTTGCTGATGCTGTTGTTTGCCGACTTGTGCATGAGAAGGTATGGGCAAGCTGCAAGGAAATGTTATGTGTTCTGTTTGTGATCTTCAGGATTATTTGGTGGCATTGTGGAAGGAGACAAAACTGACCATGGAAAATGGTGTATTTTTCAGCATCCCTTCTGCTAGACAGCCTACTGTCCTACCTCACATCCAACGAGCGCGTCAGCTGCAAGGCTGTGTACCTGCATGTCCTGGCCACCAACTCCATCGCCATCCGCTTCTATCAACGCCGCAGCTTTCACCCTCATAGCTTCCTGCCTTTCTACTATTCCATTCAGGGCAAGCCCCGTGATGGCTACTCCTACGTGCTGTACATCAACGGGGGCCAGCCGCCATGGTCACTGATATATCCTTTGCTGCTACACTGGCTGGCTGCGGTCAGTCGGGGCACTTTGCTGCTACACTGGCTGCGGTCAGTCGGGGCACTTTGCTGCTACACTGGCTGCGGTCAGTCGGGGCACTTTGCTGCTACACTGGCTGCGGTCAGTCGGGGCACTTTGCTGCTACACTGGCTGCGGTCAGTCGGGGCACTTTGCTGCTACACTGGCTGCGGTCAGTCGGGGCACTTTGCTGCTACACTGGCTGCGGTCAGTCGGGGCACTTTGCTGCTACACTGACTGGCTGCGGTCAGTCGGGGCACTTTGCTGCTACACTGGCTGGCTGCGGTCAGTCAGGGCACTTTGCTGCTACACTGACTGGCTGCGGTCAGTCGGGGCACTTTGCTGCTACACTGACTGGCTGCGGTCAGTCGGGGCACTTTGCTGCCCATGCCTTGTCTTCTAAGCGGGTACAGGGCTCTCATACTGTGGTAAACTCATACTGTGGTAAACTCATACTGGGATAAACTCATACTGGGATAAACTCATACTGGGGTAAACTCATGCTGGGGTAAACTCATGCTGGGGTAAACTCATACTGGGGTAAACTCATGCTGGGGTAAACTCATACTGGGGTAAACTCATACTGGGGTAAACTCATGCTGGGGTAAACTCATACTGGGGTAAACTCATATGGTGATAAACTTATGCTGTATAAACTCAGACTGTGGTAAACTGATATTAAAATCAGACTGTGGTAAACTGATACTGTGATAAAGTCATACGGTATAAACTGATGCTGTGATAAAGTCATACTGTATAAACTGATGCTGTGATAAAGTCATACTGTATAATCTGATGCTGTGCTACACTGTGTTTGCTGGGATGGGAAGCAGTTTTCTAGGGGTAGAAAGGGGTCTCATACACCACCAAGCGTGAAAGTTTACAAAAGATATCAGTTTTATTCGGACACTTATCACTATATCTTCTAACCAATAAAATAATTATGCAACACTAACTCAACAGGCCTTCAATGGTTACAAGATTATCATTTAATATGTAGTTACTACCACTGGTAGTACTAGTGCTAACACATTCAAGCAAGGTTAAGCAAGAAGTTCAGTGCATGGTATCACACCACAACATTATCAACAAGACTAATCACTGTTAATATTGGTCCACACGATGACACAGCATAGGCTATAGCAGAGTGTGACAAAAGAGAGAGCTCACTGACTGACTCCACACACAAACACGGCACACTGTAACTGCTGGGGCATGACTTTCACCTTCATGGCCTAGCTACAGTCCAGCTTTTCACTCACACACACACACATGCCTTCACACACACACACATGAACACATGCATGCACACACACATGCTACCTACCTCCTCATATCAACCACTCAAAACTCAGTGTTTTTTATTTCACAGGTAGACACACACATTTACACATACATACATACACACACACCACACTTTCTTTAAGCATTGGAGAATGGGGGGGGGGGCATTTGCAAGCTGCCTGTGTCATGATTATTAGTCCTAACAAATTGTGTTGGACTCAAAATCCATTTAGTTCTTTTTTCTCCTGACGGTTTTCACACATGTGCATGCATACACACTTACATGCACACACACACACACACACACACACACACACACACACACACACACACACACACACACACACACACACACACACACACATCCTACCTAGATCCTCTCCCTTCATGTCAGCCATGCAAAACTTTTTTTTTTAAATCTCCACACTAAGAATGAAACTATGGCATCTATGATGGGATTTATAGGAATCTTGATTTTAGTATTGTTCTTTTGGTACTGCCAAACCTTGGACTGATACTCTTACATAGAGACATCATGTATGTGAGTGTATTGGCCTGAACTGCCATGATGTTGGCCAAAGCTCAGGCTTTGAGGTGGCCTTTTGATCATGAATGATTGAGACAAATAACGAGGAGAAAAGGACATACTCAGAGCTGTGTGTTGCATCAAACCTTACAATGCTGAAAGTAAGTGTGATGTTAAGTAAAGCATACAAGTGCTAAACACTACAAAATATATTTCATTTATGAGAGTAAAAGTTTGTTCATTCGTTCAAAGTGGTTTTTCTACCATGTGCCTGTAAACCCGTTGTACCCCTGCGTGGTTGTTGTAAACACCTGCGTGTTTTAAACTTGCGTGTACATTAATCCTGTTTTGCATTGCAAACCTGTGTTTAAACAAGTATGTCGCTAGGTGTGAAAAGGGTGTGCGTGCATTGTAAACGTGGGAGTGTGTATTGTAAGCATGTGTGTGGGCCAAGTACTTGTCCTTGACTGGCCTCACAGATTACATCTCACACTGTGGAAGCATGATCTACAAGCTGCAGCCCTGTGGACTTCCACGCCACTTGTATCGTGCTGTGCGGAACATGATCCACCGCTTCCTGTCCCGTCCACCGGTCCAGGTCACCCACACCAGCTGAGGCCCTTGACCTCTCTCATCAGTCCAGGTTGCACTTGACCTCTCTCACCAGTCCAGGTCATGCACACCGGCCGTGGCGCTTGACCTCTCTCACCAGTCCAGGTCATGCACACCGGCTGTGGCGCTTGACCTCTCACTAGTCCAGGTCATGCACACCGGCATGGCTGTTGACCTCTCACCAGTCCAGGTCATGCACACCAGCTGTGGCACTTGACCTCTCTCACCAGTCCAGGTCATGCACATCGGCTGTGACGCTTGACCTCTCTCACCAGTCCAGGTCATGCACACCGACTGTGGTGCTTGACCTCTCTCGCCAGTCCAGGTCATGCACACTGGCTGTGGTGCTTGACCTCTCTCGCCAGTCCAGGTCATGCACACCAGCTGTAGCACTTGACCTCTCACCAGTCCAGGTCATGCACATCGGCTGTGGTGCTTGACCTCCCACCAGTCCAGGTCATGCACACCGGCTGTGGTGCTTGACCTCCCACCAGTCCAGGTCATGCACACCGGCATGGCTGTTGACCTCTCTGTGCATCCTGTGGAGAATTGGAGGTCCTGTGACTGTACACGTCAGTCTTGTTCTCCATGTGGGCTGTGATTTCTGTCATAACAGGCTTTTTTCTTCTTCTTCTGGGGGTGAGAAGCAGTGAAAGTGGAACAAAAAACTGACTAAAGTTGTACTCCTGGGAAGAAAAGCTGCTTATCTCATGAAGAATAGTATGCAGTTTGTTCTGAATTTTCTGTGTTGTTTGGTGACAGTATGGAATGGTTTGGTAGGACTGGCAGTGTTTTATGTTGTTGCTGGATTTTTGTTTGCCATACAAAGCCAAACCCCCAAACATGAGTCGACATGATCAGTGCTAGGTCCCCCCTCCAGGTGTGGCAAACACTTCAGCATTGCAGTTTTCTTTCCCACTGTAATAAGCACCTGATTTTGCACAGTGATACTACTTACTTAGCTTTACCCAGCCACGCCACTTTTAGTGACCATGATGACATTCCAAGGTCACAGCAGCCATCTAAAAGTTGTAGAGATTGAAAGCTGTATAGTTGCATCATTTTTTTACCTGATCTACTTTCAATTTCAAATGTTGATTAGATCAACCAGACTGTCATGTTGTACATTTGTTGACTTTAGGGGCCATGTCCAAGGTAGACCATGCTACTAACCCCCCCCCCCCCCCCACCCCACTCCCCCCATATAAAGTTTGGGGCATATATTAGACTCAGCATGTCTGTCTGTCCTTGTGCATGAGTTTTTTAGGATGATCTCTACTGAACTACTCAACAACCCCTTGCACCCAAAACACCCTGAGCCAGAGTCATGCAAAAAATATTAAAAAAAATAGGTTAGGGACAAGATCACAGTAAAATGTGGCTGTTTCCAGTATATCTTCTTAAAGAATGATCTTTCTGCAACTAAACTTAGTTTGATGGTAGCTCACCATAAGCCGGATTGTCTGTCTTCAAGGTCAAGGTCACAGTAAAGTTTCAAAATGTTAAGCTGGTTGTACATGCACCATCATAATCTGGAATGGAATGTCATTATTTTGACGATATGTACATGCAAAAACTTGTGACAAAATGTAGGTGTAAAACACACACGCCATGCATGCCTACCATATTGTTACTGAAATGCTTTCATGAGGAGGTGAATGGGGGGGGGGGGGGGGGGGGGGGTGCACTTATTTGCTTTTGTGTTTTATATCCAGCAGATTTATTTGCAGTGTGTGTGTGTGTTTTAATTTTGAAGAAATTATTCTTAGAAAAAATAACAAGATGGCTGTCTTACCAGTGTTGAGATTGTTCAAGGGAGATAATAAGTTGCAGTTTCACTTGTTGACTGCCAGTCCTCTGATCACTGTGTAGGTTTTCTGCACTTGAAGTCCTCCTCCTCTTGTAACTGCTTTTATCTGGCTGGACCCTGCTCAGTGGACTGGCTTCTGTATGTTAAGTAACAATTCCTTTAACGCAAGTTACTGGAGCATTTAATGTCTCATTTCTTATCCTGTTTTCCTACATATGTTTAATTGTTGTAGTTGTTTCTGAGAGAGATAATGTCAGTAAAGTGGGCTGACATGGATATCTCAAGTTGAGAAAAAAATCAACATTTCAAGTTGAGGAAAAAGTCAATTTGTTTTTTGACTTGCATACAAAATAGATCCAGCCCTGAGCGCAAGCAAATCATTGTTAAAGGTGTTTTGGTTTTTATGTTGTTTTTGGTTTATTTCTTTTCTAAATATATTTGGCCACCCTCCAAACTAGTGTTGCTGGATCAACAGGTGATGGGCAGCTGGAGGAGTTGTAAGGTTCAGCCCACAATTAAGGCAATTAAGGCAGGACTGCCACCTCCCTCTTAGAAAGCTGTCATGACGCAGGGTCACCAACACCCCGCCGCCATCTCCCTCTTAGAAAGCTGTCATGACGCAGAGTCACCAACACCCCACCGCCATCTCCCTCTTAGAAAGCTGTCATGATGCAGGGTCACCCACACCCTGCCGCCACCTCCCTCTTAGAAAGCTGTCATGATGCAACATAAATTGATAATTGGATTTTAACGCCCAGTCTGTCATGATGGTTACATGATAGAGATGATGGTCAGGATGGTTACATGATTGGAGATGATGGTTACATGATGGCAATGACAGTAATATGATGGCAGTGATGCAACATGATCAACCCCTTCTGGGAGAACTTTCTCAAGGCAACTACATTTCTGGTAATCCTAGCTACATGCCACATAACCCTAGCTACATACTTGGTAACTCTAACTGCATGCTTGCTTATGTGTTGTCCTGTTACCTCCAAAGACTGAGTATTTTGTATGTGGCAAGCTTGTGGTCCTTTAAAGTTATGAGTATAGAAGGCAAAGAAGAGGACAGTGCAAAGACATGGTTCTGAGAAGAAGAAAAAAGATCAAAAATTGTTTTGCAGTTGTATTTCCACATGCAAGAACCTTCATATTCATATGATCTGTTTCTTTATATTTCCAGTTAATGCAGTCACTGTGGAGAATTGGCACCATTTTGTGTGTGTGTGACTGCCAGGTCTGAATGGCATGACTAATGCAGTATAAGTGGTGTGCTCAATATTGTGGCATGTTGGTATGGCTTGAGTTTCTTTCATTGATAATGGCACGATGCAGCGGAAATGATGATCCGAAAAAATATTCTGTTTACTGACAAAATGGATTGATTGCTTCTGATATCCAGACCTGTTGGCCGCTGGACTGTGAGAACCTGCAATGCTGTGTGGTTGTTTGTTTTCACTCTGGCTGGTTGGTACATGGCTGGATGTGGAATTTATTTTGGTCATTCTTTACTGGGAACTCATCACAATGGACCACAGTATGTATAGAGACAGAAATCAGTGTTGACAGTGATGTGTAGGGCCAATATCTCTCACAATATCCACAGAGACATCGCTGTTGACAGTCATGTGTAGGGCCAATATCTCTCACAATATCCACAGAGACAGAAATCAGTGTTGACAGTCAGTATCCACAGAGACAGAAATCAGTGTTGACAGTCATGTGTAGGGCCAATATCTCTCACAGTATCCTCAGAGACATCGCTGTTGACAGTCATGTGTAGGGCCAATATCTCTCACAATATCCACAGAGACATCGCTGTTGACAGTCATGTGTAGGGCCAATATCTCTCACAATATCTACAGAGACAGAAATCAGTGTTGACAGTCAGTATCCACAGAGACATCGGTGTTGACAGTGATGTGTAGGGCCAATATCTCTCACAGTATCCTCAGAGACAGAAATCAGTGTTGACAGTGATGTGTAGGGCCAATATCTCTCACAGTATCCTCAGAGACAGAAATCAGTGTTGACAGTGATGTGTAGGGCCAATGTCTCTCACAGTATCCTCAGAGACAGAAATCAGTGTTGACAGTCATGTGTAGGGCCAATGTCTCTCACAGTATCCTCAGAGACAGAAATCAGTGTTGACAGTCATGTGTAGGGCCAATGTCTCTCACAGTATCCTCAGAGACAGAAATCAGTGTTGACAGTCATGTGTAGGGCCAATGTCTCTCACAGTATCCTCAGAGACAGAAATCGGTGTTGACAGTCTTGAGTAGTGCCAGTGTATCTGACAATATCCACAGAGACAGAAATTGGTATTGACAGTCATGTGTAGGGCCAATATCTGTCACATCCCAAGCACATGTGTCTGCATTGTGCTTCAGTGTGTAAGATGCGTGTCTTTCATGATGGGTGGGCATGTGTCTGCATCGTGCTTCTGCGTGTAAGATGTGTGTCCTTGATGATGGGTGTGTATGTGTTTGCGGCATACTTCTGCATGTAAGTTGCATGTCTTCAAGATGGGTGTGTATGCGTTTGTGTCGTACTTTTGCATGTAAGTTGTGTGCCTTTATGGTGAGCATGTATGTGCCTGCATTGTGCTTCTGTGTGTATCTTTATGATGGGTGGGTACGTGTCTGCATCATGCTTCTGCGTGTATCTTCATGATGTACGTGTCTGCATCATGCTTCTGTGTGTATCTTCATGATGTATGTGTCTGTGTCCTGCTTCTGCGTGTAAGTTGCGTGCTTTGGAGCGTGAGCCTATGCCTAGCGCTGCCTGTGCAGGGTATGTGCCTGTCTGGAGCATCTGCCGTTATGTACTGTTCAGACTGTTGGTATATATCTGTTGTGTGTAATTCTCTCTTCAGCACTCCCTGACTGTGTGAAGAGGGAGAGTGTGTGAGTGAAGTTGGTAGTGTGTGCAGCTGGGAGGGGATGTGTGTGACTTGGGTCTCTATATTAGAGACCTGATGAGCAGCCCTTCACACTTCCTTTCCACAGTAAAACATGTGGTCCTACTCTTCTTCAAAGACCCTCACTTCAATTGGCCTTTTGGCCTTTTCGTGTACTCTACAGTGACATTCACTTTGAACACATTCTCATTGTCTTCTGGGTTTTGCTGAAACTGTTGCCAATGAGCAGGTGATTGTGACTTTTGTTGTCTTTGCTGTACACGCAATTGTTTGTCACCACGAGGTTTTAACTAGAAATGTCAAAAGGGCATGTTTTTTCCTCTATTTGACTGTACCTATTGTGTTGTTTTACTTATTCATTTTAATGGGGGGGGGGGGGGGGGAGGTATTAGTAAGTCTTTTTGTAATAATTTGGACGAGTTGTTTTTCAAGAAGAGAACAGAGTGAAGCAGAACAGCAACAGGGCCCAGTCCTGTGTGAGACTGCTGCAGAAAGGGGCTTGTAGCGGTACATTAGGTGTCTGGAAGTACGACAGGGGCTTGTAGCGGTAGATTAGGTGTCTGCAAGTACGACAGGGGCTTGTAGCGGTACATTAGGTGTCTGCAAGTACAACAGAGGCTTGTTGAAATGCTGCTTTATGTCCACAGAAACCATATGTTTATTAGGGATGGGAGCCCAGGACGTCCACCTTGACTTTCACACAGCTCCTGAGCTCTGACAGGGGCTTGTATTATGTAGCAGTACATTAGGTGTCTGCAAGTCCCCAGGGACGGGGATAGCTCAGTGGTTAGAGCGCTGGACTCATGACTGAAAGGTCCCGGGTTCAAATCCCTGCAGGAGCGGCGGGAGAATTTTCTTCTCCAGGCTTGACTTTCTGTGCTGACTCTAATGTCAGTATCCATTCCACCCCCGTGTTACCGCAGTAGCACGTAAAAGATCCCGGTCATTCTGCCAAAAGTGCAGGTGGCAGGTTGCAGCTAAACACACATACACCTTACGTATGTGACTTTGCATGAAGTGACATGGTGCATGGTTGTATGGTGTACACAGATCTTGCGCCGAGACGGCTGCAGTTTCATGTGGCACCAGCCATGCCAGCGCTGTAAGTACACCACTTCGGTGGATATTCAAAAAAATGCGCTGTAAAAAGCTTGTCACTCATGTAGAACCACAGGCGAGCGCAGTGAGTCTGCTCAAGAGAGCGGAGAGTAGCGCTATATAAGTGATCAATCAATCAAGTACAACAGGGTCTTGTATTACATAGCAGTACATAGGTGTCTGCAAGTACAACAGGGGCTTGTATTACATAGCAGTACATTAGGTGTCTACAAATACAACAGTGGCCTACATTAGGTGTCTACAAATACAACAGTGGCCTACATTAGGTGTCTACAAATACAACAGTGGCCTACATTAGGTGTCTACAAATACAACAGTGGCCTACATTAGGTGTCTACAAATACAACAGTGGCCTACATTAGGTGTCTACAAATACAACAGTGGCTTCTATTACACAGCAGTACATTAGGGGTTTGCAAATACAATGGTGGCTGGCAGTACATTGGTGTCTGCAAATACAAAAACAGGCTGACAGTACATAGCAGTACATTAGGTGTCTGCAGATACAACAGTGTCTGGTACAACATAGAGTACATTGGTGTCTGCAAATGCAAAAGTGGGTGGCATAATGTAGCAGTACATTAGGTTGTACACATAATGTAGCAGTACATTAGGTTGTATGAATACAAAAGTGGCTTGCATAATGCAGTTCATTAGGTTGTGTGGTGATGTGCAGTAAAATAATTGATCATTGACAGCCATGAGGCATTGTGATTATGTACAGAATAGTGACAAATTTGTCTGGCCTGTCTGCTATCAGTTGCCAAAAGTTGAACATAGGATCTTTAAGAGGTGCTGTGGTCTTTGTGTTTACTGTACACACAAAAGTATAACACAAAGGTACAGCAAGTTTTGATGGGTCTGTATAAACCTTCTGATTGAACACCATGAGACCTTGCTCTCCAAACCCGCTGACTGAACACCATGAGACCTTGCTCTCCAAACCTTCTGATTGAACACCATGAGACCTTGCTCTCCAAACCTTCTGACTGAACACCATGAGACCTTGCTCTCCAAACCTTCTGATTGAACACCATGAGACCTTGCTGTCCAAACCTTCTGATTGAACACCATGAGACCTTGCTCTCCAAACCTTCTGATTGAACACCATGAGACCTTGCTCTCCAAACCTTCTGATTGAACACCATGAGACTTTGCTCTCCAAACCTTCTGACTGAACACCATGAGACCTTGCTCTCCAAACCTTCTGATTGAACACCATGAGACCTTGCTCTCCAAACCTTCTGACTGAACACCATGAGACCTTGCTCTCCATCTGTTGAATGTTGACCGTAGGCAGCTTTGTCACAATGGTTTGTAAGTAACAGTGAGTGGTTTGTAGGCAACACATGTTGGTAGACATAACTGAGTGGTTGGTAGGCAACACTTGTTGGTAGGCATCACTGAATGGTTGGTAGGCAACACATGTTGGTAGACATCACTGAGTGGTTGGTAGGCAACACCTGTTGGTAGACATCACTGAGTGGTTGGTAGGCATCACTTGTTGGTAGACATCACTGAGTTGTTGGTAGGCACTGCATACTGGTTGCTAAGCAACACTTAGTGGTTAGCAAGCAACACTTCGTTGTTGGTAGGTGACAGTGAATGGTTGATGAGCAACATTTAGTCATCATGTGAAGTCAATGGCAGAGCCCTCAGACTATAGGTACAACAACATCAACAAAAATAAATTGGGTGACACTGTGACCAAGATCAAGCAGTTGCATGTTGAATTTATTTGTTTCAATGACTTTTTTGTGATGATAATGTGCGTGTATTCTGATGGTCTGAGCCTGGTCCGTTACTGCGTTGGCCACCATAACGTATGTGTATGTACAGCTGTGTGTATTGGAGATGGGTGGGTCTGCACCTGTATCTGGAAGTGTAACGGTTCATGTGTGTGAGCAAAATGTACTTATTTAATTTTTTAATGTCAAGATGTTGTTTGGTCATTGGTGGACGTGCCAAAACAGCTGACAGTGTTGGTCATTGGTGTGATGTGATGTGCCAAACTGGCTGACAATGTTGGTCATGGGTGTGATGTGACATGCCAAACCAGCTGACAGTGTTGGTCATTGGTATGACATGCCAGACCAGCTGACAGTGTTGGTCATTGGTGTGACATGCCAAATTAGCTGACAGTGTTGGTCATTTGTGTGACATGCCAAATTAGCTGACAGTGTTGGTCATTGGTGTGACATGCCAGACCAGCTGACAGTGTTGGTCATTGGTGTGACATGCCAAATTAGCTGACAGTGTTGGGCATTGGTGTGACATGCCAGACCAGCTGACAGTGTTGGTCATTGGTGTGACATGCCAAATTAGCTGACAGTGTTGGGCATTGGTGTGACATGCCAGACCAGCTGACAGTGTTGGTCATTGGTGTGACATGCCAAATTAGCTGACAGTGTTGGTCATTGGTGTGACATGCCAGACCAGCTGACAGTGTTGGTCATTGGTGTGACATGCCAAACCAGCTGACAGTGTTGGTCATTGGTGTGACATGCCAAACCAGCTTTCTGCGGGCCTCAGCCTGCCCTGTACCTTGTTCTGTACCTCCTCCACCTTGGACAGCAGAGTCAACACAGGGAGACAGAGTGTACTGGGCAGGACTGATAGAAGACAGGGAGACAGTGTACTGGGCAGGACTGATAGAAGACTGGGAGACAGTGTACTGGGCAGGACTGATAGAAGACTGGGCGTTGTTGCTCTGTAGTGCTGTAAAGTGGGAGAAGTGTATACCAAACTGCAGGTCAGCCCTCATTCAGACCTTGTTGCAGTTTCATCTTTTTTCTTTTGTGCTTTTATCCTGTACTTCCCTGTGTAAGTTTTTTCCCAGAATGTTTGTATCCTAGACTTCCTGTGCATGTTTTTCCAGTATGTTTGTATCCTACATTTTGCTGTGTACTTGTTTCCAGTATGTATTCTACACTTCACTGTGTAAATTTTCCAGTATGTTTGTATCCTAGACTTCCCTGTGGAAATCTTTCCAGTTTGTTTGTATCTTATACTTCCCTGTGCACGTTTTCTGTTATGTTTGTATTCTATACTTCCCTGTGTAAGTTTTTGTTACGTTTGTATCCTGTACTCCGTACGTTTTCTGTTATGTTTGTATCCTATATTCCCCTGGGTAAGTTTTTTATTTGTAGCCTATACTTCCCTGCATAAATGTTTTATCCGGTTGTGATGATGAGGCAATGTGCAATGATTAATTCTTGATGAACCCATTCCTGCTCTATTCATTAGTGATGAACTGTTTCCAGTGGTTTGTATATGTGCTCCTGTGTGTGTATGTGTGCATGTGAGATATGATCAGTACCTTTTGAAAACAAAATTTGATATTGCAATTTTTTGGTACAAGCAAATTTTCATCCAACATGTTTATTTCCTTTCTATTTTGAGGTTGTTGTTTTTTTCTTCTTTTTTCTTCTTCTTCAGTTTGAAGATTACAAATACCAGTCAAGCACGAATTTAATGTGGAAGTGGTTTTTAAAAAATCCTTTCTACAATGAGCAACGGCAAAATGTTGGGTATCCACCATGTGCAAGCAGTGAGGGAATGTTTTTCTTCAGAACCGTGGTGCTGCAATCCGTGGACCATTCCAAGAGAATAATCACCAGGTGAGGTCACCAAGGTAATGGAGATCTGTCCAACGTAAAGATTAGGAGTGCAGGCCATGGTGCAGGCCATGGTGCAGGCAGACTGTTCTCTTGCAGGCAAGACACGTCCGCTGTCATTGGACGAAGCTTGCAAGGAGCAAAACATAAAAAATCTGTGTGGTTTCTTTGTTGTTATTGAGTATTGAAATCCTTTGTCACGACTTCTCATGCATGGCATGTCTTACCTTTGTCATGACTTCTCATGTTATGACATGACGGTCTTCAGAAGGACGTGACAGTCTTCAGCTGCCGGGGCATGTGGTGATGCTGGTGATGCAGTGGATCTGTCAAATTGGGCCCCAGCCTCTTCACAGATTATGCTCTGCCAGCCAGCCACACAGCTGAAGGATTCACTGGAGTTGAAAAAATATGTATAAATAAATAATCAGTGAATATATTTCTGCATTGTCAGATTAACATGAACTGAAATCCATTAGATTTAGAGGCTGAAACAGCCTGAACGTAAACTTTGCATGCTGTGGTTTCAGTCTGTTAACCAGGCCTGCTTCACAACTGGAGTGTCATTTCAGTCTGTTAACCAGGCCTGCTTCTGTTAACCAGGCCTGCTTCACAACTGGAGTGTCATTTCAGTCTGTTAACCAGATCTGCTTCACAACTGGAGTGTCATTTCAGTCTGTTAACCAGGCCTGCTTCACAACTGGAGTGTCATTTCAGTCTGTTAACCAGGCCTGCTTCACAACTGGAGTGTCGTTTCAAGTCTGTTAACCAGGCCTGCTTCACAACTGGAGCGTCATTTCAGTCTGTTAACCAGGCCTGCTTCACAACTGGAGCGTCATTTCAGTCTGTTAACCAGACCTGCTTCACAACTGGAGTGTCGTTTCAGTCTGCTCAGCATGGGTTTATCTCACAACATGGTGTGTTGTTTCAATCCATTAAGCAGGTTATTTGAGAACTGAAGTGTCATTATGGTCCCTTAAGTAGGCTTAGCTCACAACACAGTGTCTTTGGTCCGTTAAGATTAGCTCACACAGAGTCTTTGGTCCCTTAAGTAGTTTAGCTCACAACAGTGTCTTTAGTCCATTAAGTAGGCTTAGCTCACATGGAGCGTCTTTAGTCTGTTAAGTAGGTTTAGCTCACCACATGGGATGTAACAGCAGTCTGTGGTCTTACCATACAGCATGGGATGTAACAGCTGTCTGTGGTCTTACCATACCATACAGCATGGGATGTAACAGCTGCCTGTGGTCTTACCATACAGCATGGGATGTAACAGCTGCCTGTGGTCTTACCATACAGCATGGGATGTAACAGCTGCCTGTGGTCTTACCATACAACATGGGATGTAACAGCTGTCTGTGGTCTTACCATACAGCATGGGATGCAACAGCTGTCTGTGGTCTTACCACAGAGCTCACCACATGCAGTGTAACAGCTGTCTGTAACAGCAGTCTGTAGTCTTACCATACAGCATGGGATGTAACAGCTGTCTGTAGTCTTACCATACAGTGATACAGCGTTTTCTGTGAAAAGCTTGTTGAAGTTGCTGGCCTGCTTTCCCCTGGCTCTCTGTCGGTTAGACTGGAGTTCTGTGATAACAGTATCCACAGGGATTATTGGATACGTGGGTTTTTGTTGGCTGGAGTACATGGCCCCTGAACATTTGTGTTTGTCTGGATTAAGACAGTGATAGTTACACCTGACCATTCCATTTTCTGTTCTCTTTATGCCTTGGACGACTGAGATATCACAATGCAATTGACTTACATAGCATCATAAATCTGAATTTGTCTGTGTGTGTTAACCCCAAAACCTTTGGCAGTGTGTGCCAAGCTCATGAATCAGTTACAGATGAATGCATTGTTCATGTAGGATAAAACTACACTGGCAATTTACTGCATATCAATCTCTCAGTCACAGAAACACATTTTTGCTGTGTTTTGAAAGATGGGATGGTTTCTCAGTGCTTTGTCCTGGAAAGTATGCATTCACACTTTGATCAGTACAATCATTCCCCCCCCCCCCCCCCCCCCCCCCCCCCCCCCCCCCCCCCCCCGCAAAACCCACATGCAGTAGTTTCCATGAACTCTTCTCAGTATCAAAGCCTTCACCCTCTTGTTTTAACCTGCAAATGCCTTCTGCATCTGCAAAAGGTCACCTGCATTATTGATATCACCTCACCCTACTCAGTAAGTGTCTAGTGTTTTTCCTCACAGACACAGGCATGATGTTGTGTTTTTCCTCACAGGCATGATTTTTTTTTCTTCTCAGAAATGCGTTTCTCACAGAACTATAATGTTAAAATGAATGTGGTTTTGCTGCCTGGATTCTGTCTGAATTGAGTTTTGTTGATTTCCTGTTTCACCAGCTGTTTAGCTTTTTCACACAGACGTGGGTACAACTGATCAGGTACCAGTGAAGTATGTTTTTGTTTTGTTTCTGACTTGAATACCACAGATCAGGTACCAATGAGGTAAAAAAAAAAATTGTTTTGAGGTGGATACATCAGAGACTACCAGTGAGGTGCATCTTTTATTTCTAATGTGGATACAGAAGATGCTACCGGTGAGGTACATTTTTTGGTTTCTGACTTGGATACAACAGACCAGAAACCATGGAGTGTTTTTTTTGTGTGTGTGTGTTTTGTTTGTTTCTGACTTGGATACAACAGATCAATTACCATGGGGTCTTTTTGTTGTTGCTGTCTTGAATACAACAGATGTGTACCAAATGAGGTACATTTTCTATTGTTTTGACTTGGATACAACACCTGTTACCAGTGAGGTACTTTTTTCCTTCTTCTGACTTGGATACAACTGATCTGTACCAATGATGTACATGTTGTTGTTTCTGACTTGGATACAACAGATCTGTTACCAATGAGGTACATATTTTGTTGTTTCTGACTTGGATGTAACAGATCCATTACCAATGAGGTACCATTTTTGTTGTTGTTTCTGCCTTGGATACAATGGATCTGTTACCAATGAGGTACATTTTTTGCTGTTTCTGACTTGGATACAACCAATCTGTTACCAGTGGGGTAAAAAAAAGAAGTTATTTCTATTTCTGATGGACATTTTTGTGTGTTTTGTTTGTTTGTTATTTCTGATGGACGTTTGTTTTTTGTTTGTTGTTTCTATTTCTGATGGACTGAAGTTGCTGTGCATATACTGCATCCCTTGTGCAGATTTCAGAAGTGAAGCTTTTTCAGCATTGCTGTCACTGCTGAAATCTACTAGTATTGAAAAAAACCCCAGCTTAATTCCTTTTAAAAATGATGCAGAAGGCAAGTTATTCTGTGTATGAAAAATGGAGACATCACTCAAACTCAAAGGCAACCTGGATGGAGAATTTTTTAAACCACTACCCTCTTTCCTCTTAAAGACTAGTACTGTATATATATTTTTGAGTATGCAATGAATGTGTTATGAAGGGTTTTGGTCCAAGGAAACAACGTTTTTTTCTCCACTTGCTGCAGCAATTATTGGTGCTGTATATTCCTGGCTTCACATGTTCATTTGTGCCCTTCAGAGAGAGGTGACATCCAAACATTCAGCATTTACAGACATTGAACTTCATAGAATTTCAACATCCACATATATATACTGTATTCAACTCCACAGACATTCAACATACAGCTTCCACTGAATTTCAGCATCCATAGTCAATTTCCACTGACAGTCAACTTCCCCAGGCAGTCAACATCCACAGACATTCAGTGTCCACATTCTGTCCACAGACACTAAAGCTGCACATTCAACATCCGCAGTCAGCTTCCACAGACATTCAGTGTCCACATTCTGTCCACAGACACTCAAGCTGCACAGTCAACATCCACAGACATTCAGTGTCCACATTCTGTCCACAGACACTCAAGCTGCACAGTCAACATCCACAGACATTCAGTGTCCACATTCTGTCCACAGACACTCAAGCTGCACATTCAACATCCACAGACATTCAGTGTCCACATTCTGTCCACAGACACTCAAGCTGCACAGTCAACATCCACAGACAGTGTCCACAGTCAGTTTCCACAAATATTTGAATGCCACTGAATTTCAACATTCACAGATTTAACTTCCACTGAATTTCAACATCTAGTTAATTTCCACAGACATTCAGCTTCTGCAGACATTCAACATCCACAGACATTCAACAGCTCCCTGGTAGGACAGCATGGCCACCACAAGTCCTCTCTACAAAGTTCTTTTTCAGAAATTTCATCTTTGCCATTTTCCCTCTGTACAGAGTTATTCCTTCTTTGGAGTTTCTCAAAGTCCCCTCTTGCAAAACTTACTCCTTCACAGAATTGCCTACATTGTGGGCTGGTCATAGTGTGAGGGGTTCGCTGCTTGGTGCATCTTCACTCCTTGTCAGCATCTCACCCAGGACTCCAGCCAGACCAAACACCTTTAGTGTCCACTATAGTGCAAGTCAGAACAACCCAGTTGACCAAGCCAAGCAGCCGACCCGCTTTGACCGTAACTACTAAAGGGACCCAAGGCTGTGTGGTGTAGCTGCATGTAAAGCAAACGGCCATCATGCAGCTGATGAGGTGTGTCCCAAGTTAGGCATTGCCTCCATCCCATCAACATCTGCAGAGACAAACACTAGCTGGTGCAACACATCCATTACTTGTTCTGTGTCTGAATGTCACAGCCCATGTTGTGTCTGTCACAAACACTTCACAGTAGTCAATACTCAATGAAATTATGTATGCTGATTCTGTTTGTAAGTGGTTACAGTTATGTTTATGTCACTGTTATATGCATCATTAAATGTGTTACCATTACTTTATGTGTCTGCATTGTACCGTAGCTTTATTCAGTGACAGTCTGCTCCCCCATCCCCCACCCCTCTGCCTCCCTTTTTTCTTCCTTTTTTTAAACGTACCGCTTGGTTATCGGCACATACAGTCTGCCTGATCAGCCCATATACCTGGTGACACAGTGTAACACATTATCACACTTGCACCTTGTGCCAGCAATACAATCCCAGTAAACATGCTGGATCCAGTCCGGATCAGGGTGGAAGTATTGGCCAGAAGCGGGCCAGATGTTTCTTGCACACTGGCTTGCTTCCAGACCGGATCCATTTGGCCAAAACCTGACACAGCCAGAACTAAACCAGATCCAGGCTGGTTTTGCACAATATTATCCGGTCTGGATCAGGGTGGAAGCATTGGCCAGAAGCGGGCCAGATGTTTCTTGCACACTGGCTTGCTTCCGGACCGGATCCATTTGGCCAAAACCTGACACAGCCAGAACTAAACTGGATCCGGGCTGGTTTTGCACAAGATTATCTGGGATGTCTGTGGAAGAACGAAACTGAGTCTGAAAGTGGGAAACTGGTAGCGGGCCGTTTGCGTCCTGCCAGAAACCAGGCCCGATGATTCCTGCACACCATCTTGCTTTCAGACCAGATGCATTTAGCCAAACCCTGACCAGGCCATCCAGATCGGATCCGGGTCAGTTCTGAACAGTATGATCCATGCCATCTTTAAAAAAAATGGAACTGAAACGGATGCGTAAGTCGGATCTGGCATATACTATCCGGCCCAATTCTGGCTGTATGCTGGCCTAACAGCCATAACCGGCCGTAACCAAAATGCTTCCAGGTCAGATCCGGCATGTTTACTGGGATGTCAGTTACTCTACTTCAGTGACAGCAACATCACCACAGTCAGACCTTTTGACAGGAGTATCACACCACAGTCACACCTTACACCTGGTGACAGCAGTATCAGACCACAGTCACACTTGCACCTTGTGACAGCAGTATCAGACAACAGTCACACTTGCACCTTGTGACAGCAGTATCAGACAACAGTCACACCTTGCACCTTGTGACAGCAGTATCAGACAACAGTCACACCTTGCACCTTGTGACAGCAGTATCAGACAACAGTCACACCTTGCACCTTGTGACAGCAGTATCAGACAACAGTCACACCTTGCACCTTGTGACAGCAGTATCAGACAACAGTCACACTTGCACCTTGTGACAGCAGTATCAGACAACAGTCACACCTTGCACCTTGTGACAGCAGTATCAGACAACAGTCACACCTTGCACCTTGTGACAGCAGTATCAGACAACAGTCACACCTTGCACCTTGTGACAGCAGTATCAGACAACAGTCACACCTTGCACCTTGTCACAGGAGTATCACACCACAGTTACTCCTTACACCTGGTGACAGCAGTATCACACCACAGTCACACCTTGTGACAGCAGTATCACACCACAGTCACACCTTGCACCTTGTGACAGGAGTCACCTGGTGACTGGTCTATCACCTGGTGATAGAATATCACACCAGTCACACCTTGTACCTGGTAACATCACACCACAGTCACACCTTGCCCCTTGTGACAGAGTATCACACCACAGTCACACTTTGCACCAGGTGAGAGGAATATCATAATGCAGTCACACTTTGCACCAGGTGAGAGGAGTACCACATCACAGTCACACCTTGCATCTGGTGACTGGAGTATCACATCACAGTCATAGCTTACAGCAGGTGACAGGAGTATCGTAATGCAGTCACACTTTGCACCAGGTGACAGGAGTGTCATAATGCAGTCACACCTTGCACCAGGTGACAGGAGTATCATAATGCAGTGACACCTTGCACCAGGTGAGAGAAGTAGCACACCACAGTCACACCTTGCACCTGGTGACAGGGGTACCATAATGCAGTCACACCCAGTGACAGCAATACCACATATTTTGTAACATTCACACCTTTACACCTTAAACTTGACTAGGTGTAAAACACCAAGTTACTTACTCACTCACACCTTAAACCTGCTGACAGGAGTGTCACACCATATTCACACATTATGCTTGGTGACAACAATACCACATCACAGTTGCACCATATGACAAGTCACATCTTACACCTGGTGACAGCAAGATCACACCCTATTACCTACTGACAGAAATATCACTGCAAATGTACACCTGGTGACAGCAGCATCACACCACAGTCACACCTTACACCTGGCGACAGCAAGATCACACCCTATTACCTACTGACAGAAATATCACTGCAAATGTACGCCTGGTGACAGCAGCATCACACCACAGTCACGCCATACACCCAGTTATTACACTTGGTGACACACTACACTTGGTGACAACAATACCACACAAGTCACACCATGTGATTGCAATACCACACAATTCACATCTTACACCTGGTGACAGCAAGATCACAGCCTATTACCTTCTGACAGAAATATCATACTAGTCATGCCAAACACCCACTTACAAGAATATTACACTAGTCATGCCAAACACCTACTTACAACCGCATCACACCAGGCATGCCATACACCGGCTTACATCACACCAGTCATGCCATGCACCTGCTTACAACCACATCACACCAGTCATGCCATACACCCACTTACAGCATCATCACACCAGTCATGTCATACACCCCTTTACAACAACATCACACCAGTCATGTCATACACCCCTTTACAACAACATCACACCAGTCATGCCATACACCCGCTTACAACATCACATCAGTCATGCCATACACACCCTTACATCACACCAGTCATGCCATACACCTGCTTACATCACACCAGTCATGCCATACAGCTGCTTACAACATCACACCAGTCATGCCATACACCTGCTTACAACAACATCACACCAGTCACGCCATACACCCACTTACAACAACATCACACCAGTCATGCCATACACCTGCTTACAACAACACAACACACTCATACCTTGCCCTTGCTGACTGGCAGTATCAGACCACAGTCACACCTTACACCTGGTGACAGCAGTATCAGACCACAGTCACACCTTACACCTGGTGACAGCAGTATCAGACCACAGTCACACCTTACACCCGGTGACAGCAGTATCAGACCACAGTCACACCTTACACCTGGTGACAGCAGTATCAGACCAGTCACACCTTGCACCTGGTGACACCTGATGACAGTTATATCAACCCACCCCATCTTTCTTACAGAGGGCATAGAAATGCACTCACATATGCAGTTGCATTCATTTGCCCTATGTGACTGTGAATGTAGACTTTATGTATGGAGTAGTCATTGTCGGTTGTCTGTTAGTTGCTGCTGAAAAGTGCTTAGGGCTCATCTCCAGATAAGGCGCTTGACAAGTGTTATTATTATTACTCATGTCCCCCCCCCCCCCACACACACACACACACACTCACATCTCACACATATACACACACTCACACACACACAGTTGTGGTGTTCTACAGCACAATACAACAGAGGCACCCTTTCTGTCAAAGAATTTTGTTAGCTGCAAGAACACAGTGCATGGCTCCATTTCTGACATCTGCAGCACCCATAAACCGAAACAGGCTTTCCTCCCATTCAGGCTGGCTACAACAATGCAGTCTTCTCCATGCACACACAAGGACATGACTGACTGTAACAATGCAGTCTTCTCCATGCACACACAAGGACATGACTGGCTATGACAATGCAGTCTTCTCCATGTACGCACAAGGACATGACTGACTGTAACAATGCAGTCTTCTCCATGCACACACAAGGACATGACTGGCTACAACAATGCAGTCTTCTCCATGCACACACAAGGAAGCATGTTCCAAAGTTGTTCAAGATGGCAGGCTGCTTATGGTGAATCAGTGCAGATTACTGACACATGGACTGGCCACTCGCCCACAATGAAATAAATGACTGTGTAGAAAGGTCCCACCCACCACACTCTACCACAATGAAATAAATGACTGCGTAGAAAGGTCCCACCCACCACACTCTACCACAATGAAATAAATGACTGCGTAGAAAGGTCCCACCCACCACACTCTACCACAATGAAATAAATGACTGCGTAGAAAGGTCCCACCCACCACACTCTACCACAATGAAATAAATGACTGCGTAGAAAGGTCCCACCCACCACACTCTACCACAATGAAATAAATGACTGCGTAGAAAGGTCCCACCCACCACACTCTACCACAATGAAATAAATGACTGCGTAGAAAGGTCCCACCCACCACACTCTACCACAATGAAATAAATGACTGCGTAGAAAGGTCCCACCCACCACACTCTACCACAATGAAATAAATGACTGCGTAGAAAGGTCCCACCCACCACACTCTACCACAATGAAATAAATGACTGCGTAGAAAGGTCCCACCCATTATATGGGCCTGTTGCACAACTTGATGGAAAAAGTCTCATCTTTGCAAATAAAAAAATTAAAAAGTGCTTATGCCGATCTCTTGAAGTCAAAATTCAAATTGGCAGGGATGCTAATCCCATCATTAAAGCTAATGTCACAGTGAACCCTACCATTAAAGCTAATGTCACTTAACAGGTGCTACACAGTTCATTTCCCTTTCACAAACTGAGCTTGGTTCAACAGCAGTACTGCCTTCATCTATCGCTGCACCAAGCATCAGGTAATCTTCACAAATGTGGCTGCATTCAAGTGTCGTCCTTGTGAGTAGCGGCCGGTCATCAACACTGTGACTAGAGTTCGTTCCTGCAGCTGTGTCACAAAGTGACCAACCTGCTGGTCCACTTGAGAAAACATCAGCTGAAACAAAGACATTAAATTCTTTCACAGTTGGGACATACATTGTGATGCCGAATGCCTTCAGTTAGGACAGAAACAGCCTTGCTGTGAACCAAATATTAATACTCTACAGTAGTTACATCTAGAGCAAACAGCACAGACCTACAAAGACAAATGGCTGCTGATACTGCAGAGTTAGATTGAAACCAAACAGCACACATCTACAAAGACAAATGGCTGTTAATACAGTACTACACTGTACAGTTCCAGTCTTCTGCAGACACCCCAGTGTTCAGAATACCATCCTTCCAAACAAAGTCCAGTAGTCAGCGCTCTTTCTCTTACCAGCTCACCCTGATATAACTGTAATGGCTGACTGAACTCAAACACCAAATTACTTACTTACTCTTACCAGGCTCCACTTATCTGCAACCAACTCCTGTTTCCATCAGTCATTCTTTCTACCTGTCAGTTCTTTTAAACCTTCCTTCAAAACCTTTCCTCTTTTCAGTAACTTTTTCCTCACCCTCATTGCCCAGATATACACTCTGTGTGTGTGTGTGTGTGTGTGTGTGTGTGTGTGTGTGTGTGTGTGTGTGTGTGTGTGTGTGTGTGTGTGTGTGTGTGTGTGTGTTGTGTGTGTGTGTGTGTGTGTGTGTGTGTGTGTGTTGTGTGTGTGTGTGTGTGTGTGTGTCTTCACACACATGTGTGTGTGTGTGTGTGTGTGTGTGTGTGTGTGTGTGTGTGTGTGTGTGTGTGTGTGTGTGTGTGTGTGTGTGTGTGTGTGTGTGTGTGTGTGTGTTGCATGCGCTGAATCTTGAAAAGGTGTACAGTGAAAGAATGTGTCAGCGTTTAAGGTCTGTGCAGGTTGAGTGCCTCTAAGTATGCATTATTATCATTATTACATTTTTTTTTATAAAAAAATAAAAAAAGAAGAAGAAAGAAACAAGACTAAGTGTTGTTTTGTAGCTTGAAAAAGGGGTCTACCTTGCAACTTTGCACATTGTGTTTTGTTGGCTAATAGTCTATTACAGTAGTGAGATCAAAACCAAACAGCACAGATCTGTAAGGAACTGGAGATCTACAAGAAAAATGGATGTTAATATCGTTCCAAGCAGCTTAACTCAACAAGGAAAAATTACTATTGTTCAGTCTTGTTAATGTTGTGTAGTTCTAGACACAATTGAACAAAACAGTTTAGATCTCAAAGAACAAACCATATTTATAAACAAACAAACCATATTTATAAACAACACTTTTGCTATCAGTATCGCTGTATCAGTGCACTTGTTGGAAGTACATTTCTATATATATATGTGTAGCTGAAACTAACCTAATGATCAACCTGGTCTGACGAAAAACCCTTAATTACAAGCGTTTTGTCTCAGTCTGGACTATTTCCTTTTCTCATGCTTGTCAAAAAAACACAAACTCAAAAACATACAAGTTACTCTGGGCATTGCTGTCAACTCCACTCATATGCGCCCATCTTCTAGTCCAAAACTGTTTTGAACTCAGTACTGCGACCACAAAGTCTTTCCTTGTAACATTTTAGACATCAGTAGCAGGCAGGGTAGACATTTCTAGACATCAGTAGCAGGCAGGGTAGACATTTCTAGACATCAGTAGCAGGCAGGGTAGACATTTCTAGACATCAGTAGCAGGCAGGGTAGACATTTCTAGAGACCAGTAGCAGGCAGGGTAGACATTTCTAGACATCAGTAGCAGGCAGAGTAGACATTTTTAGACATCAGTAGCAGGCAGAGTAGACATTTCTAGACATTAGTAGCAGGCAGGGTAGACATTTCTAGACATCAGTAGCAGGCAGGAATATAGATATTTCTGGACATCAGTAGCAGGCAGGATAACAGGACTCATGCTTGCCTCCGGCACGAGACCAAAGTTTCTCATGTGACATCTGGGGCAACACTGTACAGCAAAGAGAAATGAATTACTAGGCAGAACTGCCAACCTTTCTCTTGGTGTCAGTGTGTGCATCTTCGCAACGTGTGGCCCCAGACGACAGCGGGTCAGCAAGAGCAGGCAGCTCCAGCCAGGTGAAGTCCTTGTCCCGATGGACAAGCACAGCCTTGGCGCAGGCCTCAGCGTCGTCGCTGGTCACCGTGGCCGTCAGCCCGGGCTGACAGCGCAGCCTGGACACCAGCCTCCGGCTGCCCACCACGCCCGCTGCACAGACAGGATTTCACTCATCTCCACCTCTACAGCAACCCGTCCTTTGCACTAACGTCTCTCAAGGCTGCGCCCCGTCTTCCGCTCACAGGAATCATGCTAATACGCAAACATGTAAAGATTGCATATGTGTGGCAATCATTTTCATGTCCATGTAAAATGTGCAAAGTGGCGACCTGTCTGGCCCCAAAATCTCCCTGTGTGCCCTCCTAATGACCTGCTGCTGTCCCCACAGAAGGTCCCTCCATTCCTGTCAGCACCTGCTGTCCGGGCTTTTGTCCCACTCCCTCAGTCTAGTTCTGACTAGATCCACTGATCTTGATCACATTCAGTCAACCAAAGCCCATTTACATAGCATGGAACTCAACTTCAAACAAACCGTAAAAGCTATATATATTAATTTTTTTGTAGGTAGGCCTACTGCAGTCACACAAGTCAACACTGTCAATTCTACACCCTGTTTTCAGAACAACACCTGTCAATTCTGCATCCTGTTTTCAGAGCAACACCTGTCAATTCTGCACCCTGTTTTCAGAACAACACCTGTCAATTCTGCACCCTGTTTTCAGAACAACACCTGTCAATTCTGCACCCTGTTTTCAGAACAACACCTGTCAATTCTGCACCCTGTTTTCAGAACAACACCTGTCAATTCTGCACCCTGTTTTCAGAACAACACCTGTCAATTCTACACCCTGTTTTCAGAACAACACCTATTAATTCTGCATCCTGTTTTTGTGTGTGTGTGCAAGTGAGCCAGTTTGGCCTAGCGGTAAGGCTGGTAAGTGGAAGGACTTCGGTTCGATACCACTCCAGCTCTCCTTTCTCTTCAAAAAGGTTGTGGTTTGTGGACACTGTCTTGTGACTTTGTCCATCACTTTCATTGAAACATTAAAACGGCTCTCATCGCTGCCCATCTTAATGCAGGAATCATTCTGGTGGTGACAGTGTAGTGATAGGTATATAATCTCCCTCTTCCCCCACCTCCATACCCCCTTCCCTCCCTTCTCCCCATCCCTAATAAGCTTTATGGTTTCTGTGGACATTAAGCACCATGCTTATTTTGATTTTTTTTGCACAACACTTCAATTCTATATACTCTCCTTTGCACAAAACTTGTCAACTTTACATCCAGTCTTCAGCACAACACCTGTCAATTCTCTATCCTCTCCTTTGAACAACACCTGTTAATTCAACACCCAGTCCTTTGCACAACACCTGTCAATTCTATATCCTCTCCTTTGAAAAACACCTGTTAATTCAACACCCAGTCCTTTGCACAACACCTGTCAATTCTATATCCTCTCCTTTGAAAAACACCTGTTAATTCAACACCCAGTCCTTTGCACAACACATGTCAATTCTACACCTTGTTTTTTTGCACAGCACCCATCAATTATATTGAGTCTGAGTCTGTCAATTCATCAACTCCACTCACCTGAGATTTTGTTGTCAGCAAACACTTCAAAGATGTTGAACATCTTGGTGCTGCCGTCCTGCTGGAAAAACACCTCCCTCTGGAACATCTCTTCCTTGCTCCTGTCAGTCTCTTCCTTGCTCCTGTCAGTCTCTTCCTTGCTCCCGTCAATCTCTTTCTTTGCCTGATCTGTCTCTTCCTTGCCTTGGTCAATGTCATCCTTGCTCTGATCTTTTTTTTCCTGCCTCTCTTTTTCTCCTTTGTCACTTCCTGGCTCCACTACCTTCATTCCTTCCTCACTCCCTAACTCTGTCTCATGAACCACTCCATTTCTTCCAGTTGTCACACTGTCATCACCAGAGCTCTGTCCACATGATTCTTTTGACAAGGATCGGGATGGCTGTGAAGTGTATGCCGGGTGTGAAGTGCATGCTGGGTGTGAGTGGCATGCTGGGTGTGAAGTGCATGCTGGGTGTGAGTGGCATGCTGGGTGTGAAGTGCATGCTGGGTGTGAAGCAGAAGAGGACTGTGGGAGAGATGCAGAGTCTGTAAGAGTGGGGACAGGGTGAGAGGCGAATGTTTCCTCCACATTCTGCGCCTGGGAGGGGCTCTGGAAGTAGGTCTTGATGTCTGGGAAGTACACACCTCCTAGCATGGCATCGCCAAACTCTATGTCTGAAAAAAAGACAGAAATGTCATCAGCACGGCAACTCTATGTCTGAATTATCAATAAAACAAAGACAGAAATGTCAGCATCAACATGGCAACTCTATGTCTGAATTATCAATAAAACAAAGAAATGTCAGCATCAACATGGCAACTCTATGTCTGAATTATCAATAAAACAAAGACAGAACTGTCAGCATCAACATGGCAACTCTATGTCTGAATTATCAATAAAACAAAGACAGAACTGTCAGCATCAGCATGCAAACTATGTCTGAATAAAACAAAGAACTGTCAGCATCAAGTTGGACGCAGCTTTAGTGAGCAGTTTCAAAGACCTCATCTAAACAGCACCCAAACCCCCAACATTAACATTTTTTTCAGGCAGGAAATGTTTATGTTTTCTTCCATCAGTGATAAGTAACAGCATCAGTGAAAAAGTAACAGCATCAGTGATCAACTAACAGCACCAGTGATCAAGTAACAGCACCAGTGATCAAGTAACAGCATCAATGATCAAGTAACAGCACCAGTGATCAAGTAACAGCACCAGTGATCAAGTAACAGCATCAATGATCAACTAACAGCACCAGTGATCAGTAACAGCATCAGTGATCAAGTAACAGTATCAATGATCAACTAACAGCACCAGTGATCAGTAACAGCATCAGTGATCAGTAACAGCATCAGAGATCAGTAACAGCACCAGTGATCAAGTAACAGCACCAGTGATCAAGTAACAGCACCAGTGATCAGTAACAGCACCAGTGATCAAGTAAAGAAAATGTTTTAAAGGCAATGTGGAAGTAAGAATGTCCATGATGACTTCAAGATGAGTGATGAAGTAAACAAAAAAGGTCTGTGATTAAGTAAAAACGTCAATAATAATAATAATGTACATTTATCATGCGCTCATCAATGCCCTGAGCGCTCACATGATACATATTAACCTAAATATGATATTCTATACACATGTAAAGCTTAGTCCTACCAAAACAATTTACATAAAGTATTATTTAAAAAAAAAAATATATATATAAAAATAAAATAATAATAATAAAAACGCACTACAAACACACACACGCACGCACACACACACACACACACACACACACACACACACACTGACTGTAGCAGAAACTGGGTACTGATAATAGTTAGGATGGAAATACTGTGAGAAGAGGAAGGTTTTCAGTTTGGCTTTAAAAGATGACAGGGTTGAGCAGTGTCTAAGGTCTTGTGGGAGTGAATTCCAAATGTGGGGTCCAAAGCAAGAGAAAGTGCGGAAGCCATGAGTCTTGCGTTTGTATTGTTGGATTTCCAGCATGCGGGTGTCTGAAGAAGAGCGTAGTGTACGAGATGGAGTGTAGACATGCAGCAGTTCAGAGAGGTAAGCAGGACCAGAACCATTTATAGCACTGAAACACATACAAGCGACTTTATACTTAATACGTTCTGAAATGGGAAGCCAGTGTAGTTTTTCCAGGAGAGGTGTTGCGTGGTGATGACGGGGTGCCAAGAGAACAAGTCTTGCAGCAAAGTTCTGAATTTTCTGGAGAGGTTGGATGACAGAATTAGGTGTACCCATAAGGAGACAGTTGCAGTAGTCAAGCCATGAAAGGATGTAGGAAGTAACAAGAGTCTTGGTTGCGTCTTCAGTGAGAAACCTGCAGATTGAACTAATGCGTTTAAGCTCGAAATAAGCAGTTTGGCAGATTTTTATGATGTGCTTCTTCATGGACAGTTTTGAGTCAAGAATGAATCCAAGGTTCCTGGCAGAATCAGAGAAGGGGATGTTGTGAGAGCCAAGAGTAATCGAACTGGTAAATGATGACCTGGTAAAGTTAGTAATAAGTAAAAATGCCACTGATGAAATAATGTTTGTGATAAGTAAGTAAGTATCAATGACAACATTTTTTGCAGTCCTGAAACAGTTATTTCTAGAAGAGCCATGCCAATTTAACAATTCATTTTGTGCATAAACTTGTCCATGGAGGTTAAGCAAACTGTCCCATCTTGTACCATGTTTGAATCAAGTGAGGAGTGAACACTCTGCATCAGCTGCTACAGATAATCAGTCACTGTGATGTTTAGCCTGTGCCACCATTGCTCAGCACTGTGCCCTCAGGTGAGCACTACTTATAACATATGAAACCCTACACTCACCCTTACTGAGCTTGAGTTTGACAAGGTCCATGGTGGCTCGGGCGTCTTCAATGGAACAGTGGCCAGCCTGTGAAGCCTGGATGCTGCGTCTGGCAGTCAGCAGTCAGACAGACATCACACCATGGCAGTCAGACAGACATCACACCATGGCAGTCAGCAGTCAGACAGACACCACACCCAGTCAGACAGACATCACACCCAGACAGACAGACACCACACCATGGCAGTCAGCAGTCAGACAGACATCACACCATGGCAGTCAGACAGAAATCACACCATGGCAGTCAGCAGTCAGACAGACATCACACCATGGCAGTCAGCAGTCAGACAGACATCACACCATGGCAGTCAGCAGTCAGACAGACATCACACCATGGCAGTCAGCAGTCAGACAGACATCACACCCAGTCAGACAGACATCACACCATGGCAGTCAGCAGTCAGACAGACATCACACCATGGCAGTCAGACAGACATCACACCATGGCAGTCAGCAGTCAGACAGAAATCACACCATGGCAGTCAGACAGACATCACACCATGGCAGTCAGCAGTCAGACAGAAATCACACCATGGCAGTCAGCAGTCAGACAGACATCACACCCAGTCAGACAGACATCACACCATGGCAGTCAGCAGTCAGACAGACATCACACCATGGCAGTCAGCAGTCAGACAGACATCACACCCAGTCAGACAGACATCACACCCAGTCAGACAGACATCACACCCAGTCAGACAGACATCACACCATGGCAGTCAGCAGTCAGACAGACACCACACCATGGCAGTCAGCAGTCAGACAGACATCACACCCAGTCAGACAGACATCACACCATGGCAGTCAGACAGACATCACACCCAGTCAGACAGACATCACACCCAGACAGACAGACACCACACCATGGCAGTCAGCCAGACATCACACCATGGCAGTCAGCAGTCAGACAGACATCACACCATGGCAGTCAGACAGACATCACACCATGGCAGTCAGCAGTCAGACATCACAGATGGCAGTCAGCAATCAGACAGACATCACACCATGGCAGTAAGCAATCACACAGATATCAAAAACACTGACAGTCAGCAATCAGACAGACATCATATGATGGCATTCAGCAGTCAGACAGACATCACACCATGGCAGTCAGCAATCACACAGACCTCAAAAACCATGGCAGTCAGCAATCAGACATCAAACCATGGCAGTCAGCAATCAGACAGACACCAAACCATGGTAGTCAGCAACCAATCAAACATCAGATCATGGCAGTCAGCAGTCAGACATACATCACACCATGGCAGTCAGCAATCACACAGACCTCAAAAACCATGGCAGTCAGTAATCAGACATCAAACCATGGCAGTCAGCAATCAGATATCAAACCATGGCAGTCAGCAATCAGACAGACACCAAACCATGGTAGTCAGCAATCAATCAGACACATGAAACCATGGTAGTCAGCAATCAGACACATGAAACCATGGTAGTCAGCAATCAGACACATGAAACCATGGTAGTCAGCAAGCAATCAGACAATGAAACCATGGTAGTCAGCAATCAATCAGACACATAAAACCATGGTAGTCAGCAATCAATCAGACACATGAAACCATGGTAGTCAGCAATCAGACACAAGAAACCATAGCAGTCAGCAATCAGGCAGACACCAAACAATGGCAGTCAGCAATCAGGCAGACACCAAACCATGGCAGTCAGCAATCAGGCAGACACCAAACCATGGCAGTCAGCAATCAGACAGACACCAAACCATGGCAGTCAGCAATCAGTCAGACATGAAACAATGGCAGTCAGCAATCAGACAGACACCAAACCATGGCAGTCAGCAATCAGGCAGACACCAAACCATGGCAGTCGGCAATCAGTCAGACATGAAACAATGGCAGTCAGCAATCAGGCAGACACCAAACCATGGCAGTCAGCAATCAGACAGACACCAAACCATGGCAGTCAGCAATCAGTCAGACATGAAACAATGGCAGTCAGCAATCAGACAGACACCAAACCATGGCAGTCAGCAATCAGGCAGACACCAAACCATGGCAGTCAGCAATCAGGCAGACACCAAACCATGGCAGTCGGCAATCAGTCAGACATGAAACAATGGCAGTCAGCAATCAGGCAGACACCAAACCATGGCAGTCAGCAATCAGGCAGACACCAAACCATGGCAGTCAGCAATCAGTCAGACATGAAACAATGGCAGTCAGCAATCAGACAGACACCAAACCATGGCAGTCAGCAATCAGACAGACACCAAACCATGGCAGTCAGCAATCAGACAGACACCAAACCATGGCAGTCGGCAATCAGACAGACACCAAACCATGGCAGTCAGCAATCAGGCAGACACCAAACCATGGCAGTCGGCAATCAGACAGACACCAAACCATGGCAGTCAGCAATCAGGAAAACCATGAACATGCAAGGTTTTGTTCATGTGAACATGCAAGGTTTTGTGTGGAAGTTTTTTATGCGCTATATATAAATTTTCATTCATTCATTCATTCATGAAACAAAGGTAGTTAGCAGCGTAGAACTGTTGTGGTGGTAACAGGATCTAATGCTAGGGTTAAGGTTTCAGTCCCTGCCAATCTCTGTCCAGAGACTAGTGAGTATTAAACAAGTCCAACCACAATAGGCAGGCTATGAGGGGCATCAAAAGAGTCTCACCCAAGAAAGTTGAAGGCAAGTTTCCGGAGGCCGCACCTGATCTTCCTGTCACCTGACTGGTTGAAGATGATGGAAGTGTCAATCACATAGGGATGGAACATCTGGAAGGGTACAAACAGAATTACACAATGCTGAAAACAACCCCCCCTCCCCGCCCCCACCCCAGCTAAAGCCTATATTTGTAAGCACAGGTGTACTACTTTTGGCGTCAAGCTGTTAACACGGAGTGCACACTCTCCACACAGGTGCACAAAAACCTGCGTGTGTGTCAGGGTACTGTAAGCAGACTAGGAGCCCATTCCTCTCTTCAGAGTCGGGGAAAGGCTGGTGATTGCAATGGAGAGATACAATCCAACAAATCATCTTGTCCTCTTCATGCAGTGAACATATAAATGTTCCTCAGGTTCTGTTCAAATTATCAAAATCACACAAGTTGGGTAATGAATGACATTTTACTATGCACATATGCTGATTAAAACTGACACTAGACAAAAGATGAGAGGACACAGAAGTTTTAAATATGTACCATGAAAAGCACAAAGGCACGCTCACAGACATGCACAGAACTGCACTCCATCTCAATACATACTCTCATGCCCACTATGCTGATTTGAACAAAATTCAATGCACATAATTTTATTTACACTACCACATGTTACACTCACAACATGCAACAAAATAATTTATGTAATTTTATTTATACTACCACATGTTACACTCACAACATGCAACAAAATAATTTATGTAATTTTATTTATACTACCACATGTTACACTCACAACATGCAACAAAATAATTTATGTAATTTTATTTATACTACCACATGTTACACTCACAACATGCAACAAATTATTTGTAATTTTATTTATACTACCACATGTTACACTCACAACATGCAACAAAATAATTTATGTAATTTTATTTATACTACCACATGTTACGTTACACTCACAACATGCAACAAAATAATTTATGTAATTTTACTTATACTACCACATGTTACACTCACAACATGCAACAAAATAATTTATGTAATTTTACTTATACTACCACATGTTACACTCACAACATGCAACAAAATAATTTGTAATTTTACTTATACTACCACATGTTACACACACAACATGCAACAAAATAATTTATGTAATTTTACTTATACTACCACATGTTACACTCACAACATGCAACAAAATAATTTATGTAATTTTACTTATACTACCACATGTTACACTCACAACATGCAACAAAATAATTTATGTAATTTTACTTATACTACCACATGTTACACTCACAACATGCAACAAAATAATTTTATGTAATTTTACTTATACTACCACATGTTACACACACAACATGCAACAAAATAATTTATGTAATTTTACTTATACTACCACATGTTACACTCACAACATGCAACAAAATAATTTATGTAATTTTACTTATACTACCACATGTTACACTCACAACATGCAACAAAATAATTTATGTAATTTTACTTATACTACCACATGTTACACACACAACATGCAACAAAATAATTTATGTAATTTTACTTATACTACCACATGTTACACACACAACATGCAACAAAATAATTTATGTAATTTTACTTATACTACCACATGTTACACACACAACATAATTTATGTAATTTTACTTATACTACCACATGTTACACACACAACATAATTTATGTAATTTTACTTATACTACCACATGTTACACTCACAACATGCAACAAAACTGCAGTTTCTGCCGGTAGGATTTTACATCATGCCATTGCCAACACAGAGTGCAAAGTTTGATTTCCACCGGGAGAAATGCCAATCCAGATCACCATTGAAATGGAGTCTAATTTTTACTGATAGCATTTAAAATCTGTGTAGCTAAAAGAAGAGAGAGAGGGAGGGACAGAGGCAGAGAGTTTGGAGATCGCCGATTATGTGTAAGGATAGATATGGATTATGTGTAAGGATAGATATGGATTTGGATTATGTGTAAGGATAGATATGGATTATGTGTAAGGATAGATATGGATTCTGTGTAAGGATAGATGTGGATTATGTGTAAGGATAGATATGGATTATGTGTAAGGATAGATATGGATTCTGTGTAAGGATAGATATGGATTCTGTGTAAGGATAGATATGGATTATGTGTAAGGATAGATATGGATTATGTGTAAGGATAGATATGGATTATGTGTAAGGATAGATATGGATTATGTGTAAGGATAGATATGGATTATGTGTAAGGATAGATATGGATTCTGTGTAAGGATAGATATGGATTCTGTGTAAGGATAGATATGGATTATGTGTAAGGATAGATATGGATTATGTGTAAGGATAGATATGGATTATGTGTAAGGATAGATATGGATTATGTGTAAGGATAGATATGGATTATGTGTAAGGATAGATATGGATTATGTGTAAGGATAGATATGGATTATGTGTAAGGATAGATATGGATTATGTGTAAGGATAGATATGGATTCTGTGTATCATTGCAGTACCTTGACTCCCACCTCCACATCTGACACGGGCACATGGCCTAGTTCACTAATGTTTGCTCATTCTCTTCTTTTCTCCTCTCTTGCACCGATGTCAGCTCACCAGATGTTTAATTTTATCGGTAAAAATTAGGCTCCATTTCAATGATGATCCGGATTCAGTTTCTCCCGGTAGAAATCCTACTGGCAGAGATCAAAATTTTGACTTCTCCTGGCAGACTTTCCCATTTTCATTTCTACCTGTGACAATTGAAATGTGACCAGATTTACACTTGTACCCTCACATAAATATACATACAGACACACACTTCCGAACACCTACACCTTCAAATGCACACATGTGTTGGTGATGGACAAAATTTCTCACACACACACACATACATACACACACTTTCTTGCACACACACATACATATACACACTCTCTCGCACACACACATACATACACACACTCTCTCACACACACACATACATATACACACTCTCTCGCACACACACATACATACACACACTCTCTCGCACACACACATACATCCACACACTTGCTTGCACACACACATACATACACACACTCTCTCGCACACACATACATATACACACTCTCTCGCACACACACATACATACACACACTCTCTCGCACACACACATACATCCACACACTCTCTCACACACACACACACACATACATACACACACTCTCTTGCACACACACATACATACACACACTCTCTTGCACACACACATACATACACACACTCTCTCGCACACACACATACATACACACACTCTCTCGCACACACACATACATACACACACTCTCTCGCACACACACATACATACACACACACTCTCTCATACACACACATACATACACACACTCTCTCGCACACACACACTGCACCTTCAGAGCATTGAGGTCATTCCACAGTGACTGCCCACAAAGGATGGCATCAGGTGGAAGCAGGTCTTTGATTTCTCTGCGCACGTCCTCCACACGTTTGGTCACTGGCGCCAGCAGTTCTGCTGTCATACCACTGTACCTGTATAGAATACAGGTGAATACATCACAGAGACATGCATTCAACATGTCTGACACCTTCACCCATATGCTACGCTGAGGTCCTTTTTCTCCTGACTGAAAACAAAATCAGTGAGGGGCTGGGATACTAACCATGTCACTGTGAGGGGGTGGGACAATCATATCATTGTGAGGGGGTGGGACAATCATATCATTGTGAGGGGGTGGGACAATCATATCATTGTGAGGGGGTGGGACAATCATATCATTGTGAGGGGGTGGGACAATCATATCATTGTGAAGGGGCCAGGACAATCATATCATTGTGAGGGGGTGGGACAATCATATCATTGTGAGGGGGTGGGACAATCATATCATTGTGAAGGGGCCAGGACAATCATATCATTGTGAGGGGGTGGGACAATCATATCATTGTGAGGGGGTGGGACAATCATATCATTGTGAGGGGGCCAGGACAATCATATCATTGTGAAGGGGCCAGGACAATCATATCATTGTGAGGGGGTGGGACAATCATATCATTGTGAGGGGGTGGGACAATCATATCATTGTGAGGGGGTGGGACAATCATATCATTGTGAGGGGGTGGGACAATCATATCATTGTGAGGGGGTGGGACAATCATATCATTGTGAGGGGGCCGGACAATCATATCATTGTGAGGGGGTGGGACAATCATATCATTGTGAGGGGGTGGGACAATCATATCATTGTGAGGGGGTGGGACAATCATATCATTGTGAGGGGGTGGGACAATCATATCATTGTGAGGGGCTGGGGCAATCATTAAAATGGGGGACAGGGACATTTCAACTGTTGTGAGGGGCTGGGACAATCCTGTAGTTGTGAGAGGGCTGGGACAATCTTATGAATGTGACAGGGCTGGGACAATCTTATGAATGTGACAGGGCTGGGACAATCTTATGAATGTGACAGGGCTGGGACAATCCTATCTGTGTGAGGGGCTGGGACAATCCTATCTGTGTGAGGGGCTGGGACAATCCTATCTGTGTGAGGGGCTGGGACAATCCTATCTGTGTGAGGGGCTGGGACAATCCTATCTGTGTGAGGGGCTGGGACAATCCTATCTGTGTGAGGGGCTGGGACAATCCTATCTGTGTGAGGGGCTGGGACAATCCTATCTGTGTGAGGGGCTGGGACAATCCTATCTGTGTGAGGGGCTGGGACAATCCTATCTGTGTGAGGGGGCTGGGCCAATACTGTGTGTGTGAGGGGGCTGGGTAAATACTGTCTGTGTGAGGGGGCTGGGCCAATACTGTCTGTGTGAGGGGGCTGGGCCAATACTGTCTGTGTGAGTGGGCTGGGCCAATACTGTGTGAGGGGGCTGGGCCAATACTGTCTGTGTGAGGGGTTGGGCCAATACTGTGTGTGTGAGGGGGCTGGGCCAATACTGTGTGTGTTAGGGGGCTGGGCCAATACTGTCTGTGTGAGGGGGCTGGGCCAATACTGTCTGTGTGAGGGGGCTGGGCCAATACTGTCTGTGTGAGGGGGCTGGGCCAATACTGTCTGTGTGAGGGGGCTGGGCCAGTACTGTCTGTGTGAGGGCTGGGCCTTCTGTGTGAGGGCTGGGCCATTACTGTGTGTGTGAGGGCTGGGCCAATATTGTCTGTGTGAGGGCTGGGCCAGTACTGTGTGTGTGAGGGGGCTGGGCCAATACTGTCTTGCACCAGCCATTATTTGTAATGTTCTGGGTGGCTGAAACTGCTTAGGTGACTGGCAGCCTCTGGGCTCTGTTGGAACCTTCTATTGTGTATTCACTCACACAGGTGATCAGCAGCCTCTGGGCTCTGTTGGAACCCTCTGTTGTGTGTATTCACTCACACAGGTGATCAGCAGCCTCTGTTGGAACCCTCTATTGTGTATTCACTCACACAGGTGATCAGCAGCTGTTAGAACCCTCTATTGTGTATTCACTCACAGGTGATCAGAAGCCTCTGTTAGAACCCCTATTGTGTGTATTCACTCACACAGGTGATCAGCAGCCTCTGTTGGTACCCTCTATTGTGTATTCACTCACACAGGTGATCAGCAGCCTCTGTTGGTACCCTCTGTTGTGTATTCACTCACACAGGTGATCAGCAGCCTCTGTTGGAACCTTCTATTGTGTATTCACTCACACAGGTGATCAGCAACCTCTGTAAGAACCCCTATTGTGTGTATTCACTGACACTCACACAGGTGATCAGCAGCCTCTGTTAGAACCCCTATTGTGTGTATTCACTCACACAGGTGATCAGCAGCCTCTGTTGGAACCCTCTGTTGTGTGTATTCACTCACACAGGTGATCAGCAGCTGTTAGATCCCCTATTGTGTGTATTCACTCACACAGGTGATCAGCAGCCTCTGTTGGAACCCCTATTGTGTGTATTCACTCACACAGGTGATCAGCAGCCTCTGTTGGTACCCTCTATTGTGTATTCACTCACACAGGTAAACAGCAGCCTCTGTTGGTACCCTCTATTGTGTATTCACTCACAGGTGATCAGCAGCCTCTGTTAGAACCCCTATTGTGTATTCACTCACACAGGTGATCAGCAGCTGTTAGAACCCCTATTGTGTATATTCACTGACACTCACACAGGTGTGATAGGTGTCATTTGTGTTTTTATCTGTGCATACTCACCTGATTAGCTAGTTTGTTACGGACCAGGTGAGACAGGTACCATTGGGGTTTTAGCTGTGTACTTGCCTATTGAGACAGTTGTTGATGGACCAGGTGAGATAACTGTAATGGTGTTTTCAGTTGTGTATACTCACCTGGTGAGATAGCTGGTGATGGACCAGATGAGACAGACGTAATGAGATGGTTGGTGATGCACCAGGTGAGACAGACGTAATGAGATGGTTGGTGACGGACCAGGTGAGACAGACGTAATGAGATGGTTTGTGATGGACCAGGTGAGACAGACGTAATGAGATGGTTGGTGATGGACCAGGTGAGACAGACGTAATGAGATGGTTGGTGATGGACCAGGTGAGACAGACGTAATGAGATGGTTGGTGATGGACCAGGTGAGACAGATGTAATGAGATAGTTGGTGATGGACCAGGTGAGACAGACGTAATGAGATGGTTGGTGATGGACCAGGTGAGACAGATGTAATGAGATAGTTGGTGATGGACCAGGTGAGACAGACGTAATGAGATGGTTGGTGATGGTGAGACAGGTGTGATGAGGTTTTGAGTTGTGCACACTCACCTGGTCAGATAGTTGGTGATTGACAAGGTGAAATAGGTGTAATAAGGTTTTGAGTTGTGTGCACTCACCTGGTGAGATAGTCGGTGACTGACAAGGTGAGATAGGTGTAATAAGGTTTTGAGTTGTGTGCACTCACCTGGTCAGATAGTCGGTGACTGACAAGGTGAGATAGGTGTAATAAGGTTTTGAGTTGTGTGCACTCACCTGGTCAGATAGTCGGTGACTGACAAGGTGAGATAGGTGTAATAAGGTTTTGAGTTGTGTGCACTCACCTGGTCAGATAGTTGGTGACTGACAAGGTAAGATAGGTGTAATAAGGTTTTGAGTTATGTGCACTCACCTGGTCAGATAGTTGGTGACTGACAAGGTAAGATAGGTGTAATAAGGTTTTGAGTTATGTGCACTCACCTGGTCAGATAGTTGGTGATGTGGTTGTAAGGTTTCACCATCTGGTCATAGAGCACCTCCTTCTGTTCGTTGACCATGGAAACCCGCGTCAGTTCAAACTCTTTCTCACATGTTTGACACTGTGAACCAAAGACAACCATTTATAATACACTCATTGTTATTGTCCTGTGATGAATAAATAAACATAAATAATGCAAATCAGAAATGGATAAACATGCTTTAGAACCAAGTAAAGTGATTAGTAGATAAATAAATTCCATAATGTATACTTGAATAAAACCATGACGGAAGTGAATAAAAAAAAAAAAAAAATGAGCCAGCCACTGAGAAGAATGGTGCTAGTGACGACAGGTTTGAAAGTGGTAGGTATACCTGTATGAAACTGGCAATACTTCTAAAACTAGTGAAAGTGGTAGGTATACATATATGAAAGTGGAAATATGTCTAAAACTGGTAAAAGTGGTAAGCATACATGTATGAAAGTGGCAATACATCTAAAACAAGTGAAAGTGGTAGGTATACATATATGAAAATGGCAATACATCTAAAACTAGTGAAAGTGGTAAGTATACATGTATGAAAGTGGCAATACATCTAAAACTAGTGAAAGTGGTAAGTATACATGTATGAAAGTGGCAATACATCTAAAACTAGTGAAAGTGGTAAGTATACATGTATGAAAGTGGCAATACATCTAAAACTAGTGAAAGTGGTAAGTATACATGTATGAAAGTGGCAATACATCTAAAACGAGTGAAAGTGGTAAGCATGTATAAAAGTGACATGCAACAAAGTGGTCAGTGTGTGTGAAAGTGGTAAACGTGTGAAACTGATATGTATGTATGTAAGTGGCAAGTATGTGTGAGAGTGGTAAACATGTATAAAAGTGGTGTTCATGTATGAAAGTGGTAAGTATGAACAAAGTAGTAAGCATAAAAGCAGTAACTATGTCATTGTCTGAAAGAAGCATAGGCATCAGCCTTTAGAAGTAAAAACCTTTCAGACTGGGAGGTCCAGAGGTATGACACCCCCGTAACGTCTCTAGGAGTATCCTGACAGCAAACATACTGCTATGGTGTTAGGTTAGGCAGAAAACCCGACCGATGATCCAGCTCCAAATCAGAACAGAAAGCACCTTGCACCTTAATGCTTTTGGGTGCATGCGCAAAGGGGGCCTAGGAAGTTGGAAATCAAAGAAACACCAAACATTTCACTGTCTTCCCAGAATTTATTTTGTCCCTATTACAACACAGAAGATAAAAACAGAATGGACTGCCCGTCCCCATGACATCACAGAAGATAGAGAGAGACTGCATGTCCCACTGACATCACAGAGGACAAAGAGAAAGGGACTGCCTGTCCCCATGACATCACAGAAGATAGAGAGAGACTGCCTGTCCCCATGACATCACAGAAGATAAAGAGAGAGAGAGAGACTGCCTGTCCCATGACATCACAGAAGATAAAGAGAGAGAGAGACTGCATGTCCCCATGACATCACAGAAGATAGAGACTGCCTGTCCCCATGACATCACAGAAGATAGACTGCATGTTCCCATGACATCACAGAAGATAAAGAGAGAGAGAATGCATGTCCCCATGACATCACAGAAGATAGACTGCATGTCCCCATGACATCACAGAAGATAGAGATTGCATGTCCCCATGACATCACAGAAGATTTGCATGTCCCCATGACATCACAAAAGATAGAGACTGCATGTCCCCATGACATCACAGAAGATAGAGACTGCATGTCCCCATGACATCACAAAAGATAGAGACTGCATGTCCCCATGACATCACAAAAGATAGAGACTGCATGTCCCCATGACATCACAAAAGAGACTGCATGTCCCCATGACATCACAGAAGATAAAGAGAGAGAGAATGCATGTCCCCATGACATCACAGAAGATAGAAACTGCATGTTCCCATGACATCACAGAACAGAGAGACTGCATCTCCCCATGACATCACAAAAGAGAAAGAGACTGCATGTCCCCATGACATCACAGAAGATAAAGCAAGAAGGGATTGCATGTCCCCATGACATCAGAAGATAAAGAAAAAAGATTACATGCACTGGTGCAGTGACAGGATGACAGCACAGCTCTGGTAGATGCCACAGCCTTGCTCAGCTAAAAAGACTTAAAAATTGTTATGGAAATTACCATTTCGCAGTCAATGGCAAACATGGGACTGGACAGGGTTACTGGTGCGTACTTCTCTTTGCTGAACACATAGTCAGCATACAAACCTGGAAGTGGAAAGAGATTTTTAAAGTCATCAAAACTGAAACAAAAATGGAGTTCACAAGCTATCTGATAAAGATCCAAATACATAAAAAGTTTTAAAAAATACTAGTTATTAGGACAAAATACAACATGCAAATTTTATGGGTAATCCCCTTTATCAAGCTACAAAACGACACTTAAATACCAGTTAAATGGTAAAACAGTGAAAAATGAGATGGAGAGCTAAACAACTTATTTGTTTTTATCAAGCTACAAAACGACAGTTAAATAACAGTTAAATGGTAAAACACAGTGAAAAATGAGATGGAGAGCTAAACAACTTATTTGTTTTTGTTATCAAGCTACAAAACGACAGTTAAATAACAGTTAAATGGTAAAACACAGTGAAAAATGAGATGGAGAGCTAAACAACTTATTTGTTTTTGTCTGAGAGCTACAAAACGGCAGTTAAACAGTGAAAAAACAAAAACAAAACTGATGAAAACTGAGATGGAGAGCTAAATTACTTATTTGTTTTTGTGTTGTAGACAACAATAAATAAGGGATTTAGCTCTCAGACAAAAACAAATAAGCGGTTTAGCTCTCCATCTCATTTTTCATAATTTTTCACCGTTTAACTGTTGTTTAAGTGTTGTTTTGTAACTTGATAAAGGGGATTACCCCAAAAATTCACATGTTGTGTTTTGTCCCAATAGTTTTCTTTTGAACCTTTTATGTATTTTTTTTTTTTATATCTGATAAAGAGTGTGTCATTTACAAGTCACTCCTAGCATGCCACTTTCCTGTCTCTTGTTATACCAGTGTTGTAAGAGACACTTTCAGCAGTTAAAGGTGCACACCTGGAACAGTTCCGATCATGCCTTACAGCTTTCCACAAAGGATTTTTGATCCCCAGCATCAGTTGGGGATAAATTGATTGATTTACGATTGCTTATATAGCGCTATTCTCCACAAATGTTATATTCACCATTGTATCTTTTTAGAGAGCTTAGTTGTGGATAATGGTTATATTCACCATTGTATCTTTTTAGAGAGCTTAGTTGTGGATAATGGTTATATTCACCATTGTATCTTTTTAGAGAGCTTAGTTGCAGATAATGGTTATATTCACCATTGTATCTTTTTAGAGAGCTTAGTTGCGGATAATGGTTATATTCACCATTGTATCTTTTTAGAGAGCTTAGTTGCGGATAATGGTTATATTCACCATTGTATCTTTTTAGAGAGCTTAGTTGCGGATAATGGTTATATTCACCATTGTATCTTTTTAGAGAGCTTAGTTGCGGATAATGGTTATATTCACCATTGTATCTTTTTAGAGAGCTTAGTTGCGGATAATGGTTATATTCACCATTGTATCTTTTTAGAGAGCTTAGTTGCGGATAATGGTTATATTCACCATTGTATCTTTTTAGAGAGCTTAGTTGCGGATAACGGTTATATTCACCATTGTATCTTTTTAGAGAGCTTAGTTGCGGATAACGGTTATATTCACCATTGTATCTTTTTAGAGAGCTTAGTTGTGGATAATGTTCTATTCACCATTGTATCTTTTTAGAGTGCTCAGTTGTGAATAATGTTATATTCACCATTGTATCTTGTTAGAGTACTCAGTTGTGGATAAATGTCATATTCACCATCATCTCTTTCTTAGAGTGCTCGGTTGTGGCGACATGTTTTCTGTACTTATCCAGTTCTGGATAACTGTCCTGCACAAACTTGCTATAACTCATCTCCATAACTCATCTCTAACCATCCTTTCTAAAAATCAAAATTGTGTTCATGCTAAGAAGGTAACAGCATCCAGCATTATGCATGCCCCATCATCACAGGGGTCACAAAGAACTGTTCTTAAGTTCATATACCTTTTTTACCATCCCACCAATTTCTTTAAGTGCGCATAGGCTAAGGGTCACAATTCTGGTGAGTGTGGTAATGTTACAAACAACTGACTGTTTCCAGTGTGCACAGAGAGTAGCAATTCTGGTGGGTGTGGAAATGTAAGAAAAGTTCAGAACTACTGACTGTTTCTGGTGGGTGTGGAAATGTAAGAAAAGTTCAGAACTACTGACTGTTTCTGGTGGGTGTGGTAATGTAATAAAACAACTACTGACTGTTTCTGGTGGGTGTGGAAATGTAAGAAAAGTTCAGAACTACTGACTATTTCTGGTGGGTGTGGTAATGTAATAAAACAACTACTGACTGTTTCTGGTGGGTGTGGTACTGTAAGAAAAGAACTACTGATTGTTTGTGGTGGGTGTGGTGATGTCAGAAAAGAACTACTGACTGTTTCTGGTGTCCACCGGCAGAGGGTAGCCCTCCGTCATCAGCTGCAGTGAACTCAGCAGTAGACTTGTCCTCGGGAACTCGTCCTCCACCTCACACCTCTTCTCTTCCCCTCTACCCTGTTCCATCTCCGCCCTGGAACCTGAGGCCTGACCTTCTTCAGGGTCAAGGTCAACATCTACCGTCGACTTTCTTTCTCTTTTGCTCTTGGGCATCTTTGCAGGTTTGAAAATCAGTCTAAAGATTCTTTCACGAACATCCTTCCTCTCTGCAACATTTATCAACTGGCATTGTTCTGGGAAGGTTGTAAAAATATGTGTTCAAACACAGACTGAAGAAAAGAGAAAGAAAAAGAAAATGACACAAACATATGGAGTTAGGAGGAAGGAATCAAGGACAGAAAAAAAGGAAACACTTGGGTATTACTTCACAGGAGAGACATACAGGGAATACTGACTTGGGTTTTACTTCACATGAGAGACAGGGAATACTGACTTGGTATTATTTGACAGGAGAGACAGAAAGGGAATACTGACTTGGTATTATTTGACAGGAGAGACAGACAGGGAATACTGACATGGGTATTACTTCACATGAGAGACAGACAGGGAATACTGACTTGGGTATTATTTGACACGAGAGACAGACAGGGAATACTGACATGGGTATTACTTCACAGGAGAGACAGACAGGGAATACTGACATGGGTATTACTTCACAGGAGAGACAGACAGGGAATACTGACATGGGTATTACTTCACAGGAGAGAGAGACAGGGAATACTGACATGGGTATTACTTCACAGGAGAGACAGACAGGGAATACTGACATGGGTATTACTTCACAGGAGAGAGAGACAGGGAATACTGACATGGGTATTACTTCACAGGAGAGAGAGACAGGGAATACTGACTTGGGTATTACTTCACAGGAGAGAGAGACAGGGAATACTGACTTGGGTATTACTTCACAGGAGAGAGAGACAGGGAATACTGACATGGGTATTACTTCACAGGAGAGACAGACAGGGAATACTGACATGGGTATTACTTCACAGGAGAGACAGACAGGGAATACTGACATGGGTATTACTTCACAGGAGAGACAGACAGGGAATACTGACTTGGGTATTACTTCACAGGAGAGACAGACAGGGAATACTGACATGGGTATTACTTCACAGGAGAGACAGACAGGGAATACTGACTTGGGTATTACTTCACAGGAGAGACAGACAGGGAATACTGACATGGGTATTACTTCACAGGAGAGACAGACAGGGAATACTGACATGGGTATTACTTCACAGGAGAGACAGACAGGGAATACTGACATGGGTATTACTTCACAGGAGAGACAGACAGGGAATACTGACATGGGTATTACTTCACAGGAGAGAGAGACAGGGAATACTGACATGGGTATTACTTCACAGGAGAGAGAGACAGGGAATACTGACTTGGGTATTACTTCACAGGAGAGAGAGACAGGGAATACTGACATGGGTATTACTTCACAGGAGAGACAGACAGGGAATACTGACATGGGTATTACTTCACAGGAGAGACAGACAGGGAATACTGACTTGGGTATTACTTCACAGGAGAGACAGACAGGGAATACTGACTTGGGTATTACTTCACAGGAGAGACAGACAGGGAATACTGACATGGGTATTACTTCACAGGAGAGACAGACAGGGAATACTGACTTGGGTATTACTTCACAGGAGAGACAGACAGGGAATACTGACATGGGTATTACTTCACAGGAGAGACAGACAGGGAATACTGACATGGGTATTACTTCACAGGAGAGACAGACAGGGAATACTGACTTGGGTATTACTTCACAGGAGAGACAGACAGGGAATACTGACTTGGGTATTACTTCACAGGAGAGACAGACAGGGAATACTGACTTGGGTATTACTTCACAGGAGAGAGAGACAGGGAATACTGACTTGGGTATTACTTCACAGGAGAGAGAGACAGGGAATACTGACATGGGTATTACTTCACAGGAGAGACAGACAGGGAATACTGACATGGGTATTACTTCACAGGAGAGACAGACAGGGAATACTGACATGGGTATTACTTCACAGGAGAGAGAGACAGGGAATACTGACATGGGTATTACTTCACAGGAGAGACAGACAGGGAATACTGACTTGTGTATCGCTTCATCTGAGAGATGGACAGTGGAACAGCACACAGGTCTTGGTCCACACAGCTGTTGTACTGAGTAGGGCTCACCATCTCCACACACTGCAAAACAAGGCATCCAGCAGCTTCTGTAGTTTGTGAACAGTGTCATCAATGGCACTCGTATGATGACCAGAGATAAGACAGTGATACAAAATGAGGTACCAATTGCAAGAGAGATAAGACAGTGATGCAAAGTGAGGAACCAATTGCAAGAGAGATAAGACAGTGATGCAAAGTGAGGTACCAACTGCAAGAGAGATAAGACAGTGATGCAAAGTGAGGTACCAACTGTAAGAGATATGACAGTGATGCAACTCACATCAAGGAGCCAGCATTCCGAGCGGGAAAGCTGTCTGTGTGCACAACTCGCATCAAGGAAGCCAGCATTCCGAGCGGGAAAGCTGTCTGTGTGCACAACTCACATCAAGGAACCAGCATTCCGAGCGAGAAAGCTGTCTGTGTGCACAACTCACATCAAGGAAGCCAGCGCTCAGAGTCAGAGAGAGAAAGCTGTCTGTGTGCACAACTCACATCAAGGAAGCCAGCGCTCAGAGTCAGAGAGAGAAAGCTGTCTGTGTGCACAACTCACATCAAGGAAGCCAGCGCTCAGTCAGAGAGAGAAAGCTGTCTGTGTGCACAACTCACATCAAGGAAGCCAGCGCTCAGAGTCAGAGAGAGAAAGCTGTCTGTGTGCACAACTCACATCAAGGAAGCCAGCGCTCAGAGTCAGAGAGAGAAAGCTGTCTGTGTGCACAACTCACATCAAGGAAGCCAGCGCTCAGAGTCAGAGAGAGAAAGCTGTCTGTGTGCACAACTCACATCAAGGAAGCCAGCGCTCAGAGTCAGAGAGAGAAAGCTGTCTGTGTGCACAACTCACATCAAGGAAGCCAGCGCTCAGAGTCAGAGAGAGAAAGCTGTCTGTGTGCACAACTCACATCAAGGAAGCCAGCGCTCAGAGTCAGAGAGAGAAAGCTGTCTGTGTGCACAACTCACATCAAGGAAGCCAGCGCTCAGAGTCAGAGAGAGAAAGCTGTCTGTGTGCACAACTCACATCAAGGAAGCCAGCGCTCAGAGTCAGAGAGAGAAAGCTGTCTGTGTGCACAACTCACATCAAGGAAGCCAGCGCTCAGAGTCAGAGAGAGAAAGCTGTCTGTGTGCACAACTCACATCAAGGAAGCCAGCGCTCAGAGTCAGAGAGAGAAAGCTGTCTGTGTGCACAACTCACATCAAGGAAGCCAGCGCTCAGAGCGGGAAAGCTGTCCTTGTGCTGCTCAAAGTCCTCGATGCTCAGCCCCTGCAGCACCACCAGCACCACCGACGACAGCTTGCGTGGCCGTACAAGACGGCACCACCTGGGAACAAAGTAATGCAGCTTAAACACCAGTCCTGTCAGACAGCTTGTTTGGCTGTACAAGACGGCACCACCTGGGAACAAAGTAATGCAGCTTAAACACCAGTCCTGTCAGACAGCTTGTTTGGCTGTACAAGACGGCATCACCTGGGAACAAAATAATGCATGCTTAAACACCCATCCTGCTAATATCCATATCAACAAGTACACATATATATGTGCCTTCCTCTCTGCAACAGCAACAATCTAAACACAGTCCAGTGATTGCACCACCACAGGTAATCAATTTTTCAGCAGCAAAGTGTTGACAGTGATTTTCTTAACATCACTCCAGTGAAAACTGGTTCTCAGCACCAAGGCTATTGTGCATGGCAGGTTGTCCAAGCTGTAAAAACCCTCCCTCACCACCAGTCTCCAACAACCAGAACTGACTTAGGACTGAGGTTGCTGTGTAGTAGGTGAGCCTGCAGCCGATGTTCAGTTGTCATGCTGCCAGTGTGACAGGGCCAGGTTTCTGATTGGCCAGTTCTGAACTTGACAAAGAGGTGATGGTTCAGATGGGTGTGGACTGTGTGCAGCCTATCCAGGTGATCAGTGTGTGATTTCTCAGCACTGTGCCTACAGTGTCTCAAGCTCCTCAACACTTCATATTATCTGACAAGTGACATGCAAACCACTTGCGATGGTTGCTTTGCCTGCAACTATCTGCTTGGTCATTTCCATTCACACCAGCATGCCAGGGCAGTACATCCACAGGAGTCTTCAAAGTTGGATGCTGAGCAGCAACAGATGCCAGCCTGGGATTCCCAATCCATTTTTTGGTGGCAAGCTCGCTGAATTTGTGAGGGTGACGGCAAGTGTGGTCTGACTCAGAGACTGTTACCTTTTTGAGGCAATCCAAAGTGTGACTGCTTCAACATCCATTGTCAAACAGGAGGTTGAGAGCATGTACATATAGCTTGGCATTGTTACACATATATATGGGTCACTCTCCTGAAAACTCATCAAAATTGTGACATAGAGGGTAAAAATTCAAAGTGTGAATCTTTTTTATGCTATTATTTGGAAATGAAAGCTTGACATCTCTTGTGTACATAAATATAAAACATAAATTGACAGGGTGACAGGAACTTGGTTAACTGTGCATTATGTTATGTCATAGGTCAGTGTCTTGCATGTTACAGAAGACACCAGAAATGCATGAACAGAGTCAGCTCAGTGGCCAGTTTGACTCTTCCTTTTCTTAATTTTATTTTTATTATACAATATTTCCTAATTAATACAGGAATATCTGTCACTTCTGACATTAAAAAAAACAAACTGTCCTGCCTCTTTAACGATTTTGGTTTAAAATGTCTTCTTCGAAGTACAGACATGCACGAAATAGATTACACATTTCTTTTCCTTATTTTTTCTTTCTTTTTTCCCCCCCAAAGTAATGGGGGGGGGGGGGGGGGGGGGGGGGGGGGGGAATGCATTGCACTAACTTGGTCTGAACCATATATATAAATATACATGTCAGATGGATATCTGTTTCTTGCTTTCTAAAGTTAATAACCAATTGCTTTTAATTAGTAATCTGTCTCACATGTTATGTGGACATCATCACAAGTACAAAAGGATATGAGAATAACACACTTGAACCATTGACCAAAAAACTTAATAAACAAGTATATTCATTACAAAAGCAATATTCTTTCCACATTTTTTGGGTTGGAACTGGTATTGGCCCCTGCTTTAGATATTGGGATAGCCAAGAGTGGCAGCAATCTAGTCCACAGTCCCCTAAGCCATATTCTCTGTCTCATGCCCTGTGTAAAAACAAGAAAATCTTTTCACAGTGTCTTACCCTGTCTTGTGATGATGTACCATCAAACTAATTTGGATTGCAAAAGTTTCAGTATTTCTGAAGATCTAGTAAAAGCGATTGTGGCTTTGACCTTGAACATCGCAAAATGATATTTTTGAATAATACTCTGGCTGATGATGATGCATCACCATACTAAGTTTTAGCGATCAGAGATACTGTCCAGGCAAACATTCATTGAAGTTCAGAACCTTTATTGTTACCTTGACCTTGAATACAGCAAAGCAACCTTTTCACAAGACACTCCAGCTTATGAACATGCACTGTCAAACTAAGTTGGTCGCCCCAAAAAATCAACAGTTCAGAACATATGATAGAAATAGTCATATTTGATTGTACGAACCGAAATTTATTACTGTGACCTTGACCTTGAAGATAGAAACCCATTTTTACATATGACATTCTGGCTTTTGATAATGTCTCACCATACTGGGTTTGGTTACAAATGGTTCAGCGACGCATAAGATATCACCCAAACTAACATTAACTGAAACTTTTAACCTTGGCTGTGACACTGACCTTGAACACAGCAATCCAACATTTTCACTGGATGATCATTTTGCTTATGATGATCTACATTCAGATTGAGTTTGGTTACAAAAGACTCACTGGTTTAGAACTAATAAAACATATAGTAGAAACTGTCTTTATTGATTATATAAGCCCACACTGTGACCTTGACCTTGAAGATAGAATCCCATTTTTTCGCATGACATTCCGGCTCATGCTGGTGCACCACAATACCAAGTTAGGTTACAAAAGATTGCAAACAAACACTCAGCCGAGTGGGAGCAAATATGTGTCACGAGCATTACATCCCTCACCCCTGAAGACACCACAGTGCTTTCCCTTTTCTAGTAAAATAATACAGCACACACAGCGCAAAAAGAGGTCTAACGTTGCTGCCGCAAGTCAGCTGATATGGACTGGTACGTTAGGGTAGGTCGAAAGTCAATGGTACAAGCAGAAATAATAATTTTGTGTGCTCGCACGTTACACCATTGTAAGACACCACGTCAACCACCCCTGAAGAAATGACTGTAATTTATTTTGTATCTACTCTTTTGTCATCAAACAAGCATTAAAAATAAAGTGAAATGTGATTATCTACTAAGCTGAAGAAAAAAAGACAGTTTTTTAGTTTCCGTTGTGAACAAGTCGCAATATCGTGATACACCCTCAGAAGACACCATCGGTAACGTGTGAGACATTAATTATCTTTCCTTTGTTTGGAGCTGTTAAAAGCAAGCAACACACAATAAATACCATTTGCATGTAAGAACTGGCCTACTTCTTTCTCATGAAACCTGTTTTTATTCAATCATGAACAATTCCAAGGAAATATCTGTGATCAGCTAACCTTCCCAAAGCCATGTCACAAATGGCGGCCATGAAAATGTCATGATTTTTACCAAAAAAGGCTCACAGCACAAGAAATAATGATGCATTTACCCATTGTGGCATTTCCCTTATTTCTCCAAACACATTATGTCAGAAATATAGCGGTAGTTTAAAAAGTTTCATGTTTAATTTTTATTTTATTGGGAAAGTGGCACCCTCTTTGGTACTGTTTTCAGGAGAATGACCCATATATATATATATATAGAGGCTGCACTGTCTTCATGGATGGTGGTCACACCCTGCTTGACAGAAAAGCCCCACCCTGACTGGATTTCAGTGACTGAGCCATCAGTGTACACTATGGGATCCTGCAGTTTGTTGTTTTCTTGACTGACAAGCTTTATCTCTGAATCCATTTTGCCTGCTGGCCATTCTCAACAGTGCTTTGCCATGCTCTCTGGCAGGAGTATCCCAAAGAGATGTACCCTGACCTTGGTGTTGTTACCTGTGGGTAGGAGACTAGAGTACTTCCACCTTGGTGTTTTCCTGTCAGTATTCCTAGCTTGGCATTGTTACCTGTGGATATGTGAGTATTCCTACCTTGGTGTTGTTACCTGTGGGTATGACAGTACACCTACCTTGGCGTCCAGAAGCTGAAGTTTCTCTGCACAGCCAGCAGCAGCAGGTGCTGAAGGTCGTGGATGAACAAGGGAGGTAACCTCTCTGCCAGCTTAGCCGTGGCCCCTTGGTGACTGAAGTTGGTGAAAGGAAGCAGGTTGCTTAAATTCACACTGATGCTTGGCCCATACTGAAACAGAGTGGGTTCTGTAATGTAAGACAGCACAAGAAACTGTGGTAAATGTCAGTGTCGTGCATCATGCCATGTGACAAACTGATTGACACTAATGACAGTGACTGTCAAGTAAAATCAAAAGCTATAACTTCCATTTTAAATAATTCTTTCATTCCTTCCATATCATTATTTGCTAATAAAGAAGAAATTGCACTGGTGACATGAAAGTTGTGTCTGTCACAATGTGGTATGCTCCCAGCAACTACATTTTCATAGTTGCTATCTACTGTCATACGTGCTGTAGTAATAAATATTAAAATAATAACACCAATGGGATTTATTTCGTTAAAAAAAAAAAAAAATGCTGCCAGCTCCCCACTGGAGCACATTGTCCATCACATGACAATGAAAACAAGGGATTGTAGTCATAAAAAACAAGAGATCGTAAAAGAAATAAGGGACTGTAGTCATAATAAACAAGGGATCATAGTTATAAAAAACAAGGGATTTCAGTCATAAAAAACTGCCACCTTCACAGTCTGCAAGTCCCTCTTGTACTGCCACCTTTACAGTCTGCAAGTCCCTCTTGTACTGCCACCTTTACAGTCTGCAAGTCCCTCTTGTACTGCCACCTTTACAGTCTGCAAGTCCCTCTTGTACTGCCACCTTTACAGTCTGCAAGTCCCTCTTGTACTGCCACATTTACAGTCTGCAAGTCCCTCTTGTACTGCCACCTTTACAGTCTGCAAGTCCCTCTCTTACTGCCACCTTTACAGTCTGCAAGTCCCTCTTGTACTGCCACCTTTACAGTCTGCAAGTCCCTTTTGTACTGCCACCTTTACAGGTCTACAAGTCCCTCTTTTAGTTTTACTGCCACTTTACCTGTCCTAGTTTTACTGACATTTTTATTTTTTACCTCTCCATCCCTTACTGCCACCTTTACCTACAGGTCCCTCTTAGTTTTACTGCCACTTTTATCTATGGCCATAAAGGTCCCTCTTTCACTGCCACTTTTATTGACAGGTTCCTTATTCTGACACTTTCACTTGTCTTTTTACTGCCACTTTTATCTACAGGTCCCTTTTAGTACGTTTTATTGCCACTTTTACCTGTCGTTTTACTGCCACTTTTACTTGTCCTTTTACTGCCACTTTTATCTACAGGTCCCCTTTAGTAAGTTTTACTGCCACTTTTACATATATTATATACTGCATGTGACTCTTTTACTGCCACTTTTAGTTTGACCTCAGATAGCCATACCTATGTCTCTGTTATTGCCACTTTTACCATTAGGGTTGCTACAGGTACCTCTTTGTCTTTCACTGGCACTTTTACCTGTCCCTCTTAAAAGTCTTATACTGCCACTTTTGCCCATCCCTCACTCAAGTTACAGACACAGTTAGTAATTTACCGTCCCCTCTTTCAGTTTTACCTGATCTACAGGTCTTCCATCAGGAGGTCAACACCATGTGTGACATTACCAACCTTGACAGTCTTTTGTTGAGCTCTTCCACACCTCTCACGGTCCTCTGCAGACTTCTGCCAGTTCCTCTGCACCTGTTTTGCTCTAGCATACTCTTCATCAATGGACTTGGATCTGCCTTGCTGAGAGGCATCCTGCACAGTGCTGTCTGTGAAACAGGAGGTAGACTGCGGTGCAAAGCCCTTTCGGCTGGACCCACTGTCACTGAGACGCACAATCTTTGAGGGTGGTCCTGTTCCTGAACTCTCTTCTGCCACCTAATAACATGCACACAGACATTAACTCTCTTCTGCCACCTGATAACATGCACACAGACATTAACTCTCTTCTGCCACCTGATAACATGCACACAGACATTAACTCTCTTCTGCCACCTGATAACATGCACACAGACATTAACTCTCTTCTGCCACCTGATAACATGCACACAGACATTAACTCTCTTCTGCCACCTGATAACATGCACACAGACATTAACTCTCTTCTGCCACCTGATAACATGCACACAGACATTAACTCTCTTCTGCCACCTAATAACATGCACAGACATTAACCAATCTGGGCAAATACACAAAACATCATTAATCAACCACTGAATCAGGGCACACACATATGAATGATAATAATACAATAATAATACATATATATAATATAGAACGAGGGCTGTGTAAGCTAGCTCAAGTTATGGGCCCTGAGTTCCCCCACCCCTTCTCTCCAGTTGGACACTGCCTGCCAGTGAGTGGCTGGTGGCATAAAAAAGTGCCTCCCCAGTTTGGGCAACTCAGTGCTGAAAAATGCTAGTCCACTCCACACCATGCTGAAAAGTGTGTTGCTCTTCCCTTAGTTATTAGAGACCTGTGCTGCAAAGTGAGACCTGTGCTGCAAAGTGCAAGTCTGTGATCACTGTGCTGCAAAGTGCAGGTATGGCGTGTGCATGCCTAGTTAAGACTTGTGCTGCAAGTGCAAGCATTAATGAAGTCAATGTTTGTCCGTCTTCCTGTGCTGCAAAGTGCAGGTATGCAGGCTTAGTTAAGAGACTTGTGCTGCAAAGTGCAAGCTTTAATTAAGTCAGTGGTTGTCCGGGTTCCCTGTGCTGAAAAGTTCAGGTAAGCATGCTTAATTAAAATATTTGTGCTACAAAGAGCAAGTGTTAATCAAGTGTTTATATAGCTCTCCTGTGCTAAAAAGTGCAGACATACTTAAGTGCATGTTTCGTTAATAGACTTGTTCTGCAAAGTGCAAGCTGAGGTGGTAACCGTAGTTAACTGCATGTTGAGTAGTGCTGCACCAACTTTTGTATGGGACCAAAAGGGTGCAACTTACTTTTGCAGGAAACTGGTACTGAGCCTATGCAGGTAGCTAAGATAGTTATGGTTTAGTGTGTAGGTTAGGCATAGTCATGTGTTACTTTGGCTTGTTCTTGTGTTTGCTGTATGTGTAATATGCAGTAGTGTAAATAAAATTGTATACATTTCTTTATTTGGTTCGTCAGTATAATGGGTATGAGACTGAGAGTATGTTCTAAGACAGAGTGTGGTCAGTGTATGTGCCTGTGAGCGTCCCTCAGTGTTTTCGTCATGTTGGTACATGTGCACAACTTCTGTCTCCCCATATCTTTGTTTAGCATCTGTTTTACTTGGCATATGTGCGTAGTGAAATGACACACCTACCTCTGAGGAGCAGACAAGCAACCAAACACTAACACAGGTTTTTTTCTGGATACCGAGGTCGGTCGATTGTAGTGATTTTGAACACAACACAAGGAACATTGAAATGCACACTACATGAACAAGTCTAGAAATCATTATTTATTCCATTGTGAGAATATCTCCTTGGCAATCTGCAGCCTCCCTCTGAACCTAAAATAAGGAAGAGTTTTTTTAAGGTCCGGTTACAATATATATAAATAGAGAAAAAGAGTCCTGGTTCAAACGAATCAAAGGGACCACCATCTTAATCTGTGTACAACTACAACAATGCCAATACACACCAAAAATATGTTGGATACATAATAATGACAAAATCAAAGAAAAACAAGTTTGCATAAAGTTCCCAAATTGTTGGCGACTGCCTTCCTCAGGTTTTTTTTTTTTTTTACAACAGAATGTGGGTGAAAACAGTTCACACAACAATTCTTAAAATACCAGGTAACTAAAACTTGAAAAGAAAAAAAAACTGTTCACAAAAAGTCCATCTTGGCTTCTGAGTTGCCTCCCCCCCCCACCCCCCTTCCGGCACCACCCCCACCCCCTTCCTTTATTGTTTCTCCCTAGGTCCTTACTATTATTACCACTCTATTGGGCGGCTCAGTGAAGCTGGTTTGCAAGAGTGAATGCACTTTGTAATTTTTCATGCAAGAAGTCAAAAGAGGTTGCAGTGTCACTTCCGGGCCAATTTCTGAGTAGGCGTTGCTTCATGCTATGTATAACAATACAAGTTTAACCTAGAATTGCGAAGCAATACAAATGCCACCACTGTTGCCACCATCATTTTTTGGCTGACCAGAAGATCGCGAGTTCATGAAAAAAATGCATTTTGGGTCATCCTATAGCACGAGCAAGAAGTTATTGCTTGTTGCCAGACACATTCTGACTACGGGCCTCCAAAAATGCCTTTAAAGTTGGCAGTGTAAAATTCACAAATTCATAGTCATCGCCTTCCATTGTGAAGAAAGTACGCACCGGAAGTAAAAGCAGCCAAGGGACTTAAGCAATGTCGGGCAAAAGTCAGGGGAGTTAACAACTCCACCTGAACCGCCCAGTAAACACTCTAAGAGATATACACATACCATGTCATTAAGTCATAAGTGGTCCTGTCAGTGTCACTGAGACAGTGAGAGTGTCAATGTATCAAACCAAGATCAAGATATGGACTACAGGATCTTTAACAGTTTAACTTTAACATGCATAATATACATATATGACTCAGTGCCAAAAGGTGTGCAAGGAAAGTGGACAGAAGGGGGTGAATTTTTTTAATTAATGTCGGTATGAGATTTGTATTTTTTGGAAGGCCAGTAGTAAGTCATGTTTGTGTAAAAGGACTAAACAATAATGTCAATAGTTTTTGCACAGAAGTGGAAAAACGTACGTTCTTGACAGTATGCCGGACATCAGCGATTACAACACAAACACCTCACTCTGCAGCAACTTGGCTACTATGGTGCTCAAAACTGTACATTACATGAATGTTGTGAGCTCTAGGCATATGGTCATGTCATCAAAATAGGATCCTTGCCACTGACCTATGCATGGCGGAAGTCATTTGTTGTAATAGCTGATGTTTGTCATCATGTAATTTTTCATCTTTTTTCTAACACGTTTCACACTTTCAGCCACACAGGATGTCAACAGAGAGCACAATACAAACAATGAGGGTATTGTCAGATGAAAATATTTAATGTACATGCCTTTTTTTCCCCCACCAGGCCAAAAGAAAAGTATGACGGACATCAGTATTACAACGACATTTTCCTTTTCAAGCGAACAGAAACACTAACACTAACAGGACTACTGTAGGTCACTTCAAACATTAAGCTATGCAGCATCAACACAAAATCAGTGATTCTGAATTTTTAAAAAATGACAACAATATCATTTTCTTTTCATCAAGCAAAATCTAACATATGACGCATGTCAGTTTTACAACATTTTAGTGTCCTGTCAACCACACAGGGTCAGCTTAGGAAGTCAGTTTATTTCTTGCTCTTTGGTCTGCAGCTGTCTTGGACTCTTTGTCGTCCATGAGTGCTCTGCTGCTCTCTCTTGCATCATCAAATTTAGGTACCACACGTGGAGAGCGTGTCTTTGTCATGGTGCCTGAAATACAAAATAATGGTATCAGTATCAAATTGTATCCTGGAAACAATTTGTAGAAAACAGAAAAAGAGAATGTTGTATTATCAAGTGACAGTAAGGCCCACCTTAAAAAGTGTCTGAATGTCATGAGATGGATGGACGTAAAACCACTGTCAAAAATGTCTGCAGGTCATAAGATGGATGGACATAAAAATTGTCAAAAGTGTCTGCAGGTCATGAAATGGATGGACACAAACAATGTCAAAAGTGTCTGCAGTTTATACGATGGATGGACACATCCACTGTCAAATGTGTCTGCAGGTCATGAGACGGATGAACACAAACACTGTCAAAAGTGTCTGCATGTCATGAGATGAACACAAACACTGTCAAATGTGTCTGCAGGTCATGAGATGAACACAAACACTGTCAAATGTGTCTGCAGGTCATGAAATGGATGGACACATTGTCAAAAGTGTCTGCAGGTCATAAGATGGATGGACACAAACACTGTCATAAGTGTCTGCAGGTCATGAGATGGATGAAGACAAACTGTCAAAAGTGTGCAGGTCATGAGATGGACAAACACACTGTCAAATGCGTCTGCAGGTCATGAGATGGATGGACACAAACATTGTCAAAAGCGTCTGCAGGTCATGAGATGGATGGACACAAACATTGTCAAAAGCGTCTGCAGGTCATGAGATGGATGGACACAAACACTGTTAAAAGCGTCTGCAGGTCATGAGATGAACACATATTATATATATGTGTCAAATGTGTCTGCAGGTCATGAGATGGATGGACACAAACATTGTCAAAAGTGTCTGGAGATCAAAGACTGATTACAACTGTAGATCAACAAAACTGGGTGAAAATGATGGCAAACTTTGTTTGATGACGAACGTCAACATAAAAAACAATATTACCACGTACCTGTTTTCTGCAAAAAAAGCTGCAGCGTCGGCTTCACATGGAAACGCAGTGAGGAGGAAGTGATGTATAACAGCCCAGATGTAAAGTAAAAGTGAAAATGAATTTTTTTCTCTTCCAAAGTGATTTTATTCTGTATTATGACAAACGTTTATTACCGCATTATCGGAATGTGGCACAAATTCCTTTGTAAAAAGTCAAGCGCATTTTCAGTGGTAAAAATCAACACTGTTTCCACAGTGCAACACTCAGGTCAAACGAATGGCATCAACATCCGGCCTGTTCGAAGTTTTGCAGATGATTTTTAGCGACCGACACTTTTGATCGAAATATTACACTATGGCCGACGTCGGTCATCACAATCTTTCAGAAATGATCATGAACACAAATTAAATATCTGTCTGTTAATGTTTACTGAATCATGTAAAGGGATGCTTCTTTCGTAATCCTTCGTGAAATTAAATTTGTGTATTGTGCACATGTATGTCATCATCAAAGAAGTCAGTCACTGTTACAACTTACGTTGTCCGTTTTCATGAGCCTGATTTCAGAGCTTAAATCGCCTTCTATTGCAAATATCTCCATAAGCACTTCAGCATAAATGTTTATATTGTGTCCACTGTTTTTTGGGCAATTTCTGAACACTCTCTAAACGTAACACCAACACAACGTAACTGGATCAGATTTTATTGACTGTTAAAATGTTCACCCACGATTTGCACACCTTTTGGCACTTAGTCATATATTATATATATCTGATCTTTCTGATTGCATATGCCTATAGTCTACTACTCTATTGTCTATACCATAAATATCCCATAAATCCACCTTTCGTTTTTTTCCCCCCCTGTGGCATGAACACACAGACAACACAGATTAATTGAGATGACTGAGGCTACTGGAAGGACTGAGAAGCAAAAATCATACTGCCAGTCCCATGACCACACTGTGCCCCACAACAGACTCCGACACAAACTAAGCAACTATGGCGTCACAGGTAGTCTCCACTTGTGGCTCCAAAACTTTCTGACCCAGTGATGCATGAAGGTTGTCACTGAAGGCAGAATCACATGAAGTACCTGCAGACTCCAGCGTCCCACAGGGCAGTCCTTGGCCCCATCCTTTTTCTGTGCCATTATATATAAATGACCTTCCCAAAGCTGTTAAGTCACAAGTTCGCCTCTTTGCTGATAACTGTCTCCTGTACAGGAGAATTGACTCACAACAATTTATTACCAAATTCTCCAGTCAGACCTAACTGAGCTAGAATGATGGGCAGATACATGGGGCATGCACTTCAATACAAAAAAAAATAAAAAATTATAACATATTCTCAGTACCCACAAGTCCTCAGACTATCACTCCTTGAACAACCACATATTACAACAAGTTGACTGCAATCCATACCTGGGACTTACACTAACCCATAACCTGAGATGGATGACTTGCATCAACATCACAAGGAAAGCCAGCTCCATCCCAAGCTGCAGGAAAACAGCCTACATCTCCCTTGTCTGCTCTTCTTTAGAAGACAGCGCTGTAGTCTGGGATCCATACCAACAAAATGACACTGACAAGCTAGAAAACATCCAGAGATGTGCAACTCACTTCATCAACCACAATTACAAAGACTGCACCCCTGGATGTGTCACCAACATGCTGAGACGCCTCGGACTGCAGTCGCTTCATCAACCACAAGTACAAAGACCGCACTGCTGGATGTGTCACCAACACGCTGAGAGATGTTGTACTGCAATTGCTTCAGAATAGAAGAAAACAGCAATGACAGACCCTCTTCTTCAAGACAGTCACAACGACTGATCCTCCTCCTCAAGACAGTCAGAAGGCTGACCCCCCACTGTCCATCCAAATGAGAATTTGACAGGTAAATTCCAAAAGACTGATCAAACCTAGGAACCCAACCTGCTTTAACTTTAAAACAACAAATATAGTGATAAACCATGCAAGAAACAACTCACAGAGTTACAGAGTAGATCTATACTATTACTACCATCGACTGGAACAACTTAGGAAATAGTAGCAAGACATTAGTCTGATTAAAAAGTTTTAACTTATATTTAAGACACAAATTTCTCGCTGCCTCTAAAACATCAAGTGCTCCCCCCTTGTCCGCTGACGCTATACCCAAGATCGAGTCATGTCAGCGTATCGCACTTGTACTTGTTAAATGTTATGCGCATCAAGATCAAGAGACCTATGTACTATGTACTAATGTAGTGACTGACCTCTTGCTTCATCTCGATTAGCTTTAAAAACGCCAAAGCCTTTTTCTTTTTCGATTCCAGACGTTTGTCTTTCTTTGATCTTTCAACATCTTTGGCAAGATCGGCACTGAAGTTCTTGTAGGTTGACATGATGCACAAACTGCCCCCGACAGAAGAGAAAGAGAGAGCGAGCGACAGAAGGACAGGTCTATCAACATCCACTCTTTTCTATGGGCGCTGCCATGCTGGTTTCTACAAAAGTAGGATTCTGAAACGATTTGGTTATTTCCCTTCTTAGCAAATAAACCCGTTGTGTCTAACCAGATGTGCCACACAGAACACGCAGAATCAGGAGTCAGGTGCAACCAGGGGTCAGGGATGAGGTACAATCAGGGGTCAGGGATAAGGTACAATCAGGGGTCAGGGATTTGATGATGTGGGGCTTAATGTCCTCGGGTGTCAGGACTAATGAGGTCATAGTTTAGGTACAATAGGGATTAGGTTAATAATAATAATAATGTACATTTATCATGCGCTCATCAATGCCGTGAGTGCTCACACGATGCATATAAATATATTCTATACGTACGTAGAGTACAGTCCCACAAAAAGAACCCACACAAAGCATCACACAGACTCAAGACCCATCCCCCCCACCGGGCCCCACCCCCACCCCATCCCCCACACACTGACACACACCCACACAAACCACAATGAATTCAAATGTGTATGATATTGGTCTGTATCATACATCATATATGCGTGCGTGCCCGCCCACGGTGCGGCACGCACGCAGTGACGCACGCGCGGCACGCACGCACGCACGCACGCACGCACACACGCACGCACGCACGCACACACACACGTCACACACACACACACACACACACACACACACACACACACACACACACACACACACACACACACACACTGGGTACTGATATTAGTTTGGGACGAAAATACTGCAAGAAGAGGAAGGTTTCAGTTTGGCTTGAGATGACAGGGTTGAGCAGTGTCTAAGGTCTTGTGGGAGTGAATTCCAAATGTGGGGTCCAAAGCAAGAGAAGGTGCGAAAGCCATGAGTCTTGCATTTGTATTGTTGGATTTTTAGCAGGTGTCAAAAGAAGAGTGTAGTGTACAAGATGGAGTGTATACATGTAGCAGTTCAGAGAGATAAGCAGGACCATTTATAGCACTGAAACACATACAAGCTACTTTGTACTTAATATGTTCTGAAATGGGAAGCCAGTGCAGTTTTTCCTGGTAAGGTGTTGAGTGCTGGTGGCAGGGTGCCAAGAGAATGAGTCTTGGAGCAAAGTTTTGAATTTTCTGGAGAGGTTGGATGACAGAATTAGGTGTACCCATGAGGAGACAGTTGTAGTAGTCAAGCCGTGAAAAGGATATAGGAAGTAACAAGAGTCTTGGTTGCATCTTCAGTGAGAAACCTGCTGATCGAACTAATGCTTTTAAGCTCGAAATAAGCAGTTTGACAGATTTTTATGACGTGCTTCTTCATGGACAGTTTTGAGTCACGAATGAATCCAAGGTTAGGTTTGGGCTACTTCTACACACGTTGCCAGGTGGTGGTGAGTGTGAGCTCATATTAAGATACAAGTTGCTACTGTGACTATGGCTGGACAGCATAACCACCCCCCTCAAACCTCACTGGATCACGGGTGTATGCACGTTTAGCTTTAACCAGCCACCTGCACTGTGGGCGGGATGACCTGGGTCTTTACATTTTAATTGATGCGGTAACAATGCACGACACGGGTGGAACAGATAAGAAAATAAGAGTCCAGAAACACAGAAAGTTGACGCTAGAGATGAAAATTCACCCACTGGTCCTGCTGTGGATACAGGCTATGTAAACACAGAAAATAAAACTTGTCCCTATGTGATCAGTTCATATTATGAGAAGCAGACTGCATGCTCTGTTTATTTGCAAACTATATTTTATTGACAGTAAATTCAGTTCAGTTCAAGATGGTATCTATGTGCTTGGAAAAGCCCATGTTTCCGCAATGTTGCCTTTGAAACAGTTCCAACGTTCATCTGACAATGGCCCTCTCTCATCCTTTCAAGTGTAGCGTGACAGCTGTGCAAGCTAGCTCGAGTTACGGGCCCTGAGTTCCCCCACCCCTTCTCTCCAGTCGGACGCTGCCTGCCAGCGACTGGCCGGTGCCGCGCGGTGCGGTATAAAAGACAGTGCCTGCCCGGTTTCTGTACCATGTGCTGAAAAGTGCTGGTCAACCCCTACCCCTCGAGTTTACATGCTGAAAAGTGTGTTACTCTTCCCTTAGTTAGAGGACTTGGTGCTGAAAAGTGCTAGTCAATCCCCCCCCCCCCCCCCCCCCCCGAGTTTACATGCTGAAAAAGTGTGTAGCTCTTCCCTGAATTATTAAGAGACGTGTGCTGCAAAGTGCGGGCACGCATGTTTAGTTATTAAGAGACGTGTGCTGCAAAGTGCGGGCACGCATGTTTAGTTATTAAGAGACGTGTGCTGCAAAGTGTGGGCACGCATGTTTAGTTATTAAGAGACCTGTGCTGCAAAGTGCGGGCACGCATGTTTAGTTATTAGAAGACTTGTGCTGCAAAGTGTGAGCGTTAGTTAAGTTTATGTTTGTCTTCTTGTGCTGCAAAGTGCAAGTATTAGTTAAGTTAGTGCAAGGGTGCAACTTACTTTTGTAGGTAATCGGTAATGAATATTCCAGTTAACATTTTTGTGGGCCTTTTTTTATTATTTTTTATAACATTTAATAAAATAATTTTAAAAAATCACTGATTTAGTTACAGTAAGATTTACCCCTTTAGGAATCTTTAAAATTGTCAGTACTGATGTCTTCCCTTCTCTGATCAAATGAAGAAATTGACTTCAGACCCATACCACAAAAATCCCTTTCGTTTTGTATACTGAGAGGGAGAGACAAAGACAGACTGAAAAAAGACAGTGCAAGACATATAGAGCAGGGGTCTCAAACACTTGCATAAAGAAACAGTGTCTGAATTTTTTTAATTTTTTTAAATGTGTACAATCAAACATGACGCTAAACACATCTTTTAACTACAATCCTGCACTTATCTGGTTGAAATTCTACTTCTTGTGCCTGCTGCAGAATTCTGTGCAAGCCCGACAGATAGCAGCACTACTTTCAGTATCCTTGAGCTTGGGACCCTCCATGGCAACCAACATTTCTCACTGATTAAATCCTAGACTTCCGCTGGTATTTGCAGATTCCTGGCTGGTTTGTTTACCTTAAGTAGGCGGCTTATTGTCAACTGGCTCAGTGCTAGTGGAAGGAACTGGTTTACAACTATCATCACAACTACAAAAAAGTGTCCAGTTTTCTGCATTGTCTTTCACAACATTATGCCAAGCTGTGAAATGTGGTCAATCCCGCATGCAAATGACTGGTGGGAAACTAGCATTGCAGCCAGAAACTGATGTAGGCAGTGAACTGCCACTGACCTCATTCCCTGTCACCCACACTGACCTCACAGCTGGACATAGTGAACTGCCACTGACCTCATTCCCTGTCACCCACACTGGCCTCACAGCTGGACATAGTGAACTGCCACTGACCTCGTTCCCTGTCACCCACACTGGCCTCACAGCTGGACATAGTGAACTGCCACTGACCTCATTCCCTGTCACCCACACTGGCCTCACAGCTGGACATAGTGAACTGCCACTGACCTCATTCCCTGTCACCCACACTGGCCTGGCAGCTGTCAAAGTTAATAACTATGTTCTAACAACTGCCTTCACACCTCAACACCAGAGAGACAGACACCAAGTGAGACTGTTTAAGGCCTTTAATTGAAATGAATACAGATCAGGACTTTTTTGTGCATATTAAACACATGGAGTTTGAGCAAATGTGTGCGAGGGGGTTATTTTGCATGAAAACATGTTTTTCTGTGTATTTGCAACCCCTGATAGAGAGAAAGGTTCGTGAGTACAACAAAACATCCAAATCTTACTTTCCCCTTTATTTATTCACATTCTTATTCTGCATATTAAATGTAATCAACTGAAATCAAACCTTCAGGCTTTGTTAAGGCACAGAGACTGAAAAAACTTTGGAACTGAACAGTTCAATCATGCAATCCAGGTATTCTGTAATTTGTTTTTAAACATACAATCCACAGGTATTCTGTAATTTGTTTTTGAACATACAATCCAGACAGATATTTTGTAATTTGTTTTTGAACATACAGTCCAGAGAGGTAATCATCGAGAAAGGTAACCTGTAATTTGTTTCTGAATGTTTCTCAAGTAAATTGCCCTGATATAACCATACTGGATGACTGGGTGTAAAACACCAAGTTACTTACTTGCTTTCTCAAGTAAACCATCAGTCTATAAAATAACGTACCTTTGATCAAAAGAAAGCATCTCAAAAGTCACAAAATTGTTGCCTCAAAGAAAAATGGCGATCTTTCAAAGGACAAATAGAAGCCTCATACAAAGTCTTTCTCACCAAGCAATCAAAGGAGTCTGCTCAGTTCACAAAAGTATCTAAGTGCTTAGGAAGGTACAGATATATGTATATGTGCTCTACCATGTCTCTCCTTGGTGGACACAAACACTGATGGCCTATGAATTCTCTCTCACAATGGTCCTTTCTTCTGTGATCACAATTTATTCTTTTATTTCATCTCTCCCCCCATCTCCAGGGTCTGGAGATACACCTACAAAAATATATTTTATTATCTAATCATACCACACCTACTGCACAAGTTCATCATGATAGTTATAAACATACATGTGTGCTCAAGCACATACACACAATTATGAATCAAGACTTCTGCCTGTGCATTATCATATCCTTTCATCATTATCTCAAAACCAAAATCCAAACACATAAAAGTCAAAAAGCAGTGAACCTTGCTTCAATTTTCTATCAAAACCAATCAGCAAGTACAGCTATCACAGTCTGGGCCAATGTGTGTGGTCAGTGAGACATCTGCCATTTGTTTCACAGCATGGTCAGTGAGACATCTGTCACTTGTTTCACAGCATGGTCAGTGAGACGCTTGTCAACTCTTTTACAGAATGGTCAGCGAGAGGTCTGACACATTTCACAGCATGGTCAGTGAGATGTCTGTCACCTGCTTTACAGCATGGTCAGTGACAGGTCTGTCACCTGCTTCACATCATGGTCAGTGAGATGTCTGTCACCTGCTTCACAGCATGGTCAAAGACACACATGTGTGTGGTCAGAGACATCTGCCATTTGTTTCACAGCATGGTCAGTGAGACATCTGTCATTTGTTTCACAGCATGGTCAGTGAGACGTCTGTCACTTGTTTCACAGCATGGTCAGTGAGACGTCTGTCACTTGTTTCACAGCATGGTCAGTGAGAGGTCTGTCACTTGTTTCACAGCATGGTCAGTGAGACATCTGTCACTTGCTTCACAGCATGGTCAGTGAGACGTCTGTCACTTGTTTCACAGCATGGTCAATGAGACGTCTGTCGGTGAGACGTCTGTCAGTTGTTTCACAGCATGGTCAGTGAGACACCTGTCACTTGTTTCACAGCATGGTGAGTGAGATGTCTGTCACCTGCTTCACAGCATGGTCAGTGAGATGTCTGTCACCTGCTTCACAGCATGGTCAGTGAGATGTCTGTCACTTGTTTCACAGCATGGTCAGCGAGAGGTCTGACACATTTCACAGCATGGTCAGTGAGATGTCTGTCACCTGCTTCACATCATGGTCAGTGAGAGGTCTGTCACCTGCTTCACAGCATGGTCAGACACGCATGCAAATGCAGCCATGCAATGCACGTCATGTGATGTGAAGAAATGTGACTGCATTGAAGTGCTGTTCTCCTGAGTTCCTTCCTGTCATTACCACGGCAACCAGACACTTCTCTTGCAGCTTTGAGACAAGTCCCTTCACACGATTGTCCAGCTTCTTCAACACCTTCTGCAACACAGACAACAGTTCTTGTGGAACACAGACAACAGTTCCTGTGCAACACAGACTGTGGAACACAGACAACAGTTCTTGTGCAACACAGACTGTGGAACACAGACAACAGTTCCTGTGCAACACAGACTGTGGAACACAGACAACAGTTCCTGTGCAACACAGACTGTGGAACACAACAGTTCTTGTGCAACACAGACTGTGCAACATGGACAACAGTTCTTGTGCAACACAGACAACAGTTCTTGTGCAACACAGACAACAGTTCTTGTGCAACACAGACAACAGTTCTTGTGCAACACAGACAACAGTTCTTATGCAACACAGACAACAGTTCTTGTGCAACACAGACAACAGTTCTTATGGAACATGTCATAACTGAAGGGGCTCAAAAAAAGAACAGTTCTTTCTTTCTCGTCTTCAGATTTTTCCACCTTTTTCTTTGTATTACACATTCAGGGATAATTTTATTTAGATAAAAGTTTTTTAAAAAGAAGAGAAGTGGTGATTGTGACTGTATAAATGCTAAATATAATTATCTTTGTCATGGCAAGTGTACTACACATCTTTTTTTCTGCCCTCCTTCATTTTAATCATATGTCTGTTGTTTGATGTCCACAAGTGCAAGCCTGTTATCATGAATGTTCACATGAATGCATCACCAACATGCCTCATTCCATGTGTATTTTCATTTGAATGCATCACCAACATGCCTCATTCCATGTGTATTTTATTTTCATTTGATGCATGGACAGCAGGCAGGACGGTGTAAAATGGAGCAAGGACAGTCAACTCTGAACTGTCCGTCACTACCTCTTCTCTGCCTCATTTCTTACCTATATCCCTGACCTTCTCTGCCTATATCCCTGACCTTCTCTGCCTAATTTCCTACCTATATCCCTGACCTTCTCTGCCTGTATCCCTGACCTCTGCCTCATTTCCTACCTATATCCCTGACCTTCTCTGCCTATATCCCTGACCTTCTCTGCCTATATCCCTGACCTTCTCTGCCTCATCTCCTGCCTATATCCTTGACCTTCTCTGCCTCATCTTCTGCCTATATCCCTGACCTCTGCCTCATCTCCTACCTATATCCCTGACCTTCTCTGCCTATATCCCTGACCTTCTCTGCCTATATCCCTGACCTTCTCTGCCTCATCTCCTGCCTATATCCTTGACCTTCTCTGCCTCATCTTCTGCCTATATCCCTGACCTCTGCCTCATCTCCTACCTATATCCCTGACCTTCTCTGCCTCATTTCCTACCTATATCCCTGACCTCTGCCTCATCTCCTACCTATATCCCTGACCTTCTCTGCCTCATTTCCTACCTATATCCCTGACCTTCTCTGCCTCATCTCCTGCCTATATCCCTGACCTTCTCTGCCTATATCCCTGACCTCTGCCTCATCTCCTGCCTATATCCCTGACCTTATCTGCCTCATTTCCTACCTATATCCCTGACCTTCTCTGCCTCATCTCCTACCTATGTCCCTGACCTTCTCTGCCTATATCCCTGACCTCTGCCTCATCTCCTGCCTATATCCCTGACCTTATCTGCCTCATTTCCTACCTATATCCCTGACCTTCTCTGCCTCATCTCCTGCCTATGTCCCTGACCTTCTCTGCCTATATTCCTGACCTTCTCTGCCTCACCTGCCTATATTCCTGACCTTCTCTGACTCATCTCCTGCCTATAGTATATCCCTGACCTTATCTGCCTCCTCTGCCTATATATAAACATGACTTAGTGCCAAAAGGTGCGCATGCAAGGGGTTATGCACTTCAGTTGAAAATAAAACATTGTTGAAAACTGTTTTTATTTGAAATGTTGTGTTGTTTACTTGTATGAATGAATGAATATATAGTACAGATAATTTCAGCAACCAGGCTCTGGTTGATTTCAAGATACAGTCATCACACACTGAAAAAGCGCCGAAAAATGACCGCCAAAAACGGACATCCATGTACCGAGTGATTTTCGTCACTTTGCTTGCAAACAAATCAGAAGCACATGGAGAAACAATCACTGATTTGTATGTGGAAAACATCGCTTTATATGGATAATATAACATCAACACTCACGATAGTTGTATTTTCGATAAATTGATCACGAATGTTTGCCCTGTATGTACGTCAGATGTGTTGCAAACTCGAACTGAAAACTTTGAACAACCGAAAAACGACAGCATCGCTTCGGAATCAGCGGAAACGTCGCGTGTGTTCCGATCCATGTATTTGCTCTACACAGCGATACTCGTTTTTTTTCCAGCGATGTTTTGCGCCAAATCTGAAGAATATTTCCCCGATCGTTTGATATTGTTGTAATATCTGACGTCCCTACAAGATAGCTAATATTTTGTACAAAACAAACGAGAAAGCAGTCTCTTTTTTATCGACAACATCCGGAACGTCACGTGACCTTTCCTGAGTGCCTCCATTTTTTGGGCCGCATGGCGTATCTTTGTTCGGAAACACCGAAAGGTGTGTTGTAGTCTTCTTCAGTGGTCCAACGTAATACAGTGGTCTGATGTAGAACATGGATTGTGCGCTTTTTCAGGAGTTTACTGAGATTATTTTCAAGTTTTCCGCCGATTTGGGTGTGCGAAATGAAAGTACTGTGAAAAGTGGCATCTTCCCGCGCCATAGATTTGAAACCTGTTTTTTTATACTTAGCCGAGTACAGTGTGAAGAATTTCATTACGACAAGGCAATATCTTGTCAATCTTCCGTGCAACTGTTGATTCAGGATGTGTACTCAATTTCATCCAAAACTTGTCAGTTATAACTGCATGCTTTTTGTAGACTGTTTGGTGGTGTTGTGAGAATATTTTGTTAACTGAGCGAGAGTGACGAAGTTACAGGGGTTTTTTTGAAGTAATTTTCGTCCCGAAAGTTATGTCAGACGTCATGTTTGCCACACAACTGTTGTTGTAACCTGACGTAAAACATCAAACTTTAAAGTTTAACTAAGCCCAGCAGATGTTAGTAATACTAATAGCGGTTCTGAGAACTGAGTACTGATTTGTGTAGAAGTCATGGTGTGTAGGTTTGACATGTTTGTACTGAGCATATCAGTATTGGGACAGTTGCTGGTTATTGGTTTAATAATTTCAGATTTATAACACTTCAAATTCATTGACATGACCAGAGTGTGCGGAACTGAGTGTACTCCTGAGCCAAGTGGTACAGCAAGGAGGAAAACATCAAACACAGATAGTTGCAGACGGTACAGAGAGAGGCTAGCCGCAGAGAATCCACATCTCAAAGAGCTGGGGGGGGGGTGGGGGGGGGGGGTCTGGACTTGTTAATTTAAATTACCTTGATAAAATCAGGTCATTCTGATTTGTTTTTGTTAGACTGATCTAAGCAAACAGAATGTTTTCTATGCTAAAAATTGGGGAAATGTTATTTTGTTGTAATACTGATGTAATACAGAATTTTGTTTTATTTAATTTTTATGACTTTAATACAGAATTTTGTTTTATTTAATTTTTATGACTTGTGATTAAATGCAAACTGAGAAAAAATCTTTTCACTGTGTTTTTGCATGCACTTGTATGGCTGATTATAGTATATTGCATGAAAGGGCGTGTTACTTGTTATATAAAAAAATGTTGAGTTATGGGTTTATGTCGCCCATCAGATATTACAACAATCAACTTGTCACAGTCATGTGTTAAATTATATGAGTGTACAAAATTTGGCACAAAACATAGTAGGGGAGATGTGCACTAATAGTGTGACTTGATTTTGTGCATACTTATGCAAAACTGAAGACACAGTGAACTATGCATGTTGTAATATCTGATGTACAACATGCGGCCTTTTATTGCCTTTGTCAACAAATATCTCCAAAAGCGCTCGAGTTTTTATCTTTTGCTTTTAAGAAAGCTTTCCTAGCATTGTGCACATTCTAAAAACACAACTAGTTTCAATGTATCATTAACTTTATTTTCTACCCCCTTTGTCTTGTTTTCATGCACACCTTTTGGCACTAAGTCATATATATATCCCTGACTCATGTCCTGCCTATATCCCTGACCTTCTCACAGCATGCACCCTTTCCCAGCAGCTTTGTTGTTGCTGTTGATTGCTTTTAATTTTATATAGTGCTGTTCTCCACTCTTCAGCAGATGCACTGCGCTCTTGTTGCTTGTGATTTTAAATGAGCGACTAGCTTTTTATACAGCCTTTTTGAATATCCACCCAAATGGTGTAGTTACAGCACTGTTACATGGCTGGTGCCACAGGAAACTGCTTCTGCCTTGGCACATTCTGTGTACACCATACAACAATAGACCATGTCACAGTGCTTCATGCAAAGCCACATATGTAGGATGCATGCGTGTTTAGCTGTAACCTGCCACTGGCACCTTTCGCAGAATGACCGGAGTCTTTTACTTGGTATTGTGGTAACACTGGGGTGGAACAGATACCAAAATAAGAGTCAGCACAGAAAGTTGACCCCAGAGAAGACAATTCTCCTGCCACTCCTGCTGGGTCTCAAACCCAGGACCTTTTGACCACAAGTTTGATGCTCTATCATCTGAGCTATCCCCGCTCCTCATTCTTTGGCAGACATACACACATACTTCGTATACCCCATGTAAAGACTAAAACCTTTGGCCAAGACTTTCCCTTACAGTGCTCCAAAGCAAGGGAATTCTCTCCCTTCTGACAGCCATCACATTCAATCCTCCCTTGCCTTCAAAACAAGTAATTTCAAATTCTGTTTTCTTTCTTTTGCCCTCCCCCCAATTCCTTCTGTGTGAGGGTGTGTGTGTGTGTGTGTGTTGGGGAAGGTGCAAGGAAATCAGTATATCGCTTATATATTATTGCTGAGGTTTTGTGTCTACATATTACATGTTTGTTGATCTTGCACACCCTTGTTGGTAAAAAAAATGTCAAGTGGTGCATGGACAGCAAGCAAGCTCAGTGTCACCAGATGGTGGAGAAACTGCCAGTCACCAGATGGCAAAGAAACTGTCACAGTCACCAGATGGTGGAGAAACTGTCAGTCACCAGATGGCGAAGAAACTGTCACAGTCACCAGATGGTGGAGAAACTGTCACAGTCACCAGGTAGCGAAGAAACTGTCACAGTCACCAGATGGCGAAGAAACTGTCACAGTCATCAGATGGAGGAGAAACTGTCACAGTCACCAGATGGTGGAGAAACTGTCACAGTCACCACATGGTGAAGAAACTGTCACAGCCATCAGAAAACATGAAAATCCATTTCACATATTGCTACCAACACCATGCTCAGAGTTCAAAACTATGTTTCCAGGAACTCGTGTGAAAGGTTGCAAGAAGCAAAAAATACTGGACAAAACCCCACCCGTTTCTGATCTTCAGAGGAATGTTTGTGGGGTGGCCGCCCTCTTCCTTCAGGGTCCATGTTGCCTGGCTGGTCCTCACCGGCCAGGAGGTCAGCAAAGGCGGAGAGCTGCACCCAGGTAAACTGTCTCTCCCGGCTCGCCCTCACCGCCCCCTTGCTCGCCTGCTTGTCGCTATCTGTCACCACGCACTTCAACTCGGGCTCCTCTCGAAACCTGGACACCAGCTTCTCTCCTCCAATCAGACAGGCTGTCCCATCACAATAAGGCTCATCATCATGCACGCCACATGGCACATATATCAGCATACATTCATTTTTCTTTAAAAGGAAATCTATGACCGTGACGATATAAAGCATCAGGACAACAGTTCTGAGCTCTGCTTTTGTATCTGTCACAGCAGTGGCCTGTTTTTGTATCTGTCACAGCAAGGGCCTGTTTTTGTATCTGTCACAGCAGTGGCCTGTTTTTGTATCTGTCACAGCAGTGGCCTGTTTTTGTATCTGTCACAGCAGTGGCCTGTTTTTGTATCTGTCACAGCAATGGCCTGTTTTTGTATCTGTCACAGCAGTGGCCTGTTTTTGTATCTGTCACAGCAGTGGCCTGCTTTTGTATCTGTCACAGCAGTGGCCTGTTTTTGTATCTGTCACAGCAATGGCCTGTTTTTGTATCTGTCACAGCAATGGCCTGCTTTTGTATCTGTCACAGCAATGGCCTGCTTTTGTATCTGTCACAGCAATGGCCTGCTTTTGTATGTCACAGCAATGGCCTGCTTTTGTATCTGTCACAGCAATGGCCTGCTTTTGTACCTGTCACAGCAATGTCACAGCAATGGCCTGCTTTTGTATGGCATCACTTGGAAGTAGAGTCTGGCCACAGTGAGGACAGTGTGGTCCTTGACCTTCATGCAACATGCAAACACAATTTCAAGAACATCCTGTTCCAAGTCATCAGCTAAATCACACCCAGTTGATACCCATCAGTCTTTCTTTCAGACCTTAGTCAAAGGACGCCCTACAGCCCCCCCCTCCCTTCCCTCGTCATACACTGCCCGCTGCACCAAGACTCTGCACACACCTGAAACAGACCTTAGTCAAAGGACGCCCTACAGCCCCCCCTCCCTTCCCTCGTCATACACTGCCCGCTGCACCAAGACTCTGCACACACCTGAAACAGACCTTAGTCAAAGGACGCCCTACAGCCCCCTCCCTTCCCTCGTCATACACTGCATGCTGCACCAAGACTCTGCACACACCTGAAACAGCACGGTTGTAGAGATGTACAAAGAGACTGCGCATGAGCACGGGGTTTGGCGGTGGAGTGGATGCTGCAGCTCCAGGCTTTGTTATCTGCGCGGGGCCCTGGTGGTAGGGCTGAACATACCGGATGTCAATCTCACCCAGCACCGCATCGCCAAACTCCAAGCCTGCAGTAAAGCCAACAAAGCCACTCAACAACCCGCTCCCACTCAAAGGAACATCTTAAGGAACAAAAACTGGCACGTTTCATTCTGTGATACAGCTGGGACCTTAATGAGCTCAAGTTCATCTATATCAGTGAACAGACAGAACTAAACAAGAACAATCCTCAGTCAAAATGTGAAAGGTTCAGCAGAATCAAGCCAAGCGTTCAAACTATCGGTATCAACACCTTCCACTGATAAGGCAGTGATCACTGTATTCTTACACCTTCCACTGATAAGGCAGTGATCACTGTATTCTTACACCTTCCACTGATAAGGCAGTGATCACTGTATTCTTACACCTTCCACTGATAAGGCAGTGATCACTGTATTCTTACACCTTCCACTGATAAGGCAGTGATCACTGTATTCTTACACCTTCCACTGATAAGGCAGTGATCACTGTATTCTTACACCTTCCACTGATAAGGCAGTGATCACTGTATTCTTACACCTTCCACTGATAAGGCAGTGATCACTGTATTCTTACACCTTCCACTGATAAGGCAGTGATCACTGTATTCTTACGCTGCTCATCTGTCATAATCATATCTTGTGAACTTAACTTGACCCAAGCTTGAGGCAAACAAAAGTTGTATCTAACTGTGATTCAACCAATCACTGGTCACCCAAACTACTTTCTGACCAGTAGGATACTATAGAATAATCAACCAAAAAAACCATCAGAGTGTAATAAACATACATGTACAATTTGTTTATTTTACGTGATCATACAAAACTAAGCAAGTAATATAATTAGAGTATGCCTGTACAATTAACAAAATCATTAAAAAGACAACAATAAGAAAATACTGTTCTGAACTGCCTTAAAATGCATCCCTGTAATGAAATGAACAACACACACAAGCACATACATGTGTGCGCACACACACAGCTCACTTTTGCTGAGTTTGAGTTTGACCAACTCCATGGTAGCCAGGGCATCTTCAGCAGAGCTGTGTCCGTTCTCTGAATTCTGGATGACACGCCTGGGAACATACACACAACTTTGTTGACCTGCGTGTAGACAGCTATCTAGTCCATGTGACAGGCAAGATTCACAGCTATCTAGTCCATGTGACAGGCAAGATTCACAGCTATCTAGTCCATGAGACAGGCAAGATTCACAGCTATCTAGTCCATGTGACAGGCAAGATTCACAGCTGTCTAGTCCATGAGACAGACAAGATTCACAGCTATCTAGTCCATGAGACAGACAAGATTCACAGCTATCTAGTCCATGAGACAGGCAAGATTCAAAGTACCATGCTAGAAGGCTGATTCCTATATCATCTTCACTTACAATGTTGATGTGGCAAAGTGTGTGAGAAAATGCAGATTCAACACATTGGGAGACTGATTCCTATATTATGTCCACTTACAATGTTGATGTGTGAAATGTCTGAGAAAATGTAGATTCAACATGCTGGGAGACTGATTCCTATATCATCTCAGCTTATAATGTTGATGTGTGAAGTGTCTGAGAAAATGAAATGAACATTTCACAGGTGCAGCTTAATAAATGCCTGTCTGTCACCTTTGAAGACTCCTGTGACATAGCTGTGATCAGGAGCCACGGTTCTGATCGGAACAAAGTACACATAGCATTGGCAGCGCCATAGCTATCAAAACATGGCGAAAGGTGCAACGTGTCTTACAGGTTGCAGTGACCAGCTGCGGTGACTGGCAAGGTGTCACCCCAACCATGAATGGGCAGCAGGACCCTAGTGACACTTGACCCTCAACCTCTGAGGCTGGGCCGAAGAACATACACTTTCTGTGTGTAGAAATAAACAACAATTCAGCTGGAATGAGACCAAAGTGTAACAAGAACAGCATTTTCAGTGTCTGATACAAGTGAGCAGTACAAATCCTCCCGGATTCCGGCTCATTCTGTTTTGAGACTGCAGCTGGCTGCCTAGCTGGGAATGATGACCAGTTCATCACAAGGACATACCCCAGTTCATCACAAGGACATACCACAGTTCACCCCAGTTCATCACAAGGACGTACCCCAGTTCATCACAAGGACATACCCCAGAAACTCCCACGCCAGTCTCTTGAGGCCACATTTGATTCTTCTGCTCCCAGACAGGTTGTAGATGACGCTGGTGTCAATGACATACTGGTGAAACATCTGCAATTACAGCACCTTTAGTTCTACAACAATCACATGCTGACATATATATGTCTATATTCTTACCAATATATATGAAGAATGTAATTCTAACACTAGTAACTGTTTCAGTGATGAAGACATATAGACGGAACATCTGCTATTGTAACATCTTTAGTTCTAATACTGGCAACAATCGCATGGTTACATATGTAAGCACATATAGGTGACCAGGGCTACAACCTGACCTGCACAGCTCTGGTTACCATAGTGCTGGGTGACCAGGGCTATAACCTGACCTGCACAGCTCTGGTTACCATAGTGCTGGGTGACCAGGGCTACAACCTGACCTGCACAGCTCTGGTTACCATAGTGCTGGGTGACCAGGGCTATAACCTGACCTGGCCATCATCTGCCCTGTTTTGTGTCAATATAAATAAAATATATTGAACACCTAATTACAGAATCTTTAGTTCTAATCTAACAGTAACATTGGTAATAATCAGATGGTAATACATAGCTGGAACATCTACAATTATAGCATTTTAGTTCTAACACTAGTAAATATTACACAAATTCGCAGTAAGCATAATCGTTAGGGTGGAACTTTAGCTAAAAGAGGGTGCAGTAAACCTGGATACCCAGAAAAAAAACCTGACACTGTGACAGCTAGCCTGAAAATGAACCACAATCTATCTAGTAAGCAACTGATGTATTCACAGTGCAACAGTCTGATAAAGTGATATACCCCACAATGCAAATATCTAATAAAGTGATATACCCTACAATGCAATAAGTCTGATAAAGTGCTATACTCCACAATGCAGTAAGCCTAATAGTTATATACCTCACTCTGCAGTAAAGGAGAATGCAGTAAAGGTGAATACACCCTGCACTGTTGTAAAGATGGATATATTCCACGCTACAGTGAAGACTTCTACTTTCTATGGTGCACCATCGTAAAAGTGGACACAGTGCACCACCGTAAAAGTGGACACAGTGAACAACAGTAAAAGTGGACACAGTGCATCACAGTGAAAATGGACACAGTAAAGGTGGACACAGTGCATCACAGTAAAGGTGGACACAGTGCACCACAGTAAAGGTGGACACAGTAAAGGTGGACGCAGTGCACCACAGTAAAGGTGGACACAGTGCACCACAGTAAAGGTGGACACAGTAAAGGTGGACTCAGTGCACCACAGTAAAGGTGGACACAGTGCACCACAGTAAAGGTGGACACAGTGCACCACAGTAAAAGTGGACACAGCGCACCACAGTAACAGTGGACACAGTGCACCACAGTAAAAGTGGACACAGCCCACCACAGTAAAAGTGGACACAGCGCACCACAGTAAAAGTGGACACAGATGAGGCTGCAGCAGCTGACATACCTTGAGTGCTCGCAGATCGTTGCCCAGACTCTGGCCACACAGAATAGCATCTGGTGGAAGCAGCTCACTGATTTCTTTCTGCACATCTTCCAGATGCTTCGTCACTGGGGCCAGCATTTGCTGAGTGATACCGCTGTACCTGTTGGGGAGGGTTTTTCAACACAACTACTGAACAGGTCCATAAGCATCGCATCTTGGGCAACGTACTAATGGTATCAGTTATAGCAGCGATAATCATACAGGACAAGGTACTAATGGTATCATACAGGACAAGGTACTAATGGTATCAGTCATATCGGTGATAATCATACAGGACAAGGTATTAAGGGTACCCTACAGGACAAGGTACTAATGGTATCAGTCATATCGGTGATAATCATACAGGACAAGGTACTAATGGTATCAGTCTAGTAGTGATAACACAGGCCAAGATACTAATTGTACTGGTCACAGTAATAATAATACAGGCCAAGGTACTAATGGTATCAGTCATAGTAATAATAATACAAGACATTCATCAAGTGTTCCCTGCACTTCAAGGCACTGCACACTACATTACAAACATACGATATACCTGTACATCAAACAGACATCACTGATCTGCACACATCAGATAAAATACCTGTACATCCAACAGACATCATCACTGATCTGTGAACATTATTAGATAAAATACCTGCACATCCAGCAGAGATCATCATGATTTACACACATTATTAGATAAAATACCTGTACATCAGATAGAGACCATCACTGATCTACCAGACAAAATACCTGTACATCAAATAGCATCACTGATCGACACGTTATTAATAACTTAAAAATACAAATGTCAACACAAGTGATGACATCACATGAATGTGACACCTTACAACTGCATACAGCATACACACACCACACACAGAGACTGACTTTGTCAAGTGGTCAGTGATGACACTGTGCGGTTTGACCAGATCATACCACACAGCATACACACACCACACACAGAGACTGACCACGTCAAGTGGTCAATGACACTGTGAGGTTTGACCAGATCATACCACACGGCATACACAGCATACACACTGAGACTGACCTTGTCAAGTGGTCAATGATGACATTGCAAGGTTTGACCAGAGCATACCACACAGCATACACACTGAGACTGACCTTGTCAAGTGGTCAATGATGACATTGTGAGGTTTGACCAGATCATACCACACAGCATACACACTGAGACTGACCTTGTCAAGTGGTCAATGATGACATTGTGAGGTTTGACCAGCTCGTCATACACCACTTCATTCTCCTCATTCACGATGGACACTCGTGCCAATTCATGTTCCAGAGATGTAGTCAGACACTGCATGTAAAAATGGTTTTGTAAGTGGATGCTGCCATTGTGCCAAACAACCCTCTCCTCATTCTATCCACAGGCCATGCTACATCATCACTATCATCAATCGTTAAGTTAACAACGGTATACATGTAGTTAACAAAATAACAACAGAATACATGCTACAGTCATCATCTGTATACATGCTACAGTCATCACCACTATCATCAATCATTAAGTTAACAATGGTATACATGCTACATCATCACTATCATCAATCATTAACAACAGTATACATGCTACATCATCAATCATTAAGTTAACAACGGTATACATGCTACATCATCACTATTAGTATCATCAATCATTAAGTTAACAACAGTATACATGCTACATCATCACTATCTTCGGCCATTAAGTTAACAGTATACATGCTACATCACCGCTATCATTAACCATTAAGTTAACAATGGTATGCATGTTACATCATCAGCCATGACATTAACAACTGTATATACACTAAATCATCAGCCATTAAGTTAGCAACAATATACCTACTACTTCATCAGCATTATTTGGGGGATGGGGGTGGAGGGGGGGGGGGAGAGAACAAGGTATTAGTACTGGAGTTCCAGAACCCAAACTTTACAGTTGAATAATCTCAGACCTCTTGAACATTTACAACCCACAACTTGATCATAAACTTCACGATGGAACAGAGCCAGCAGTGAACTGGGCACCTTGATTCCACCTACACCTGTGGACAGACCTGTTCATAGTCTGTAAACTTCACTATGGAACAGAGCCAGCAGTGAACTGGGCACCTTGATTCCACCTACACCTGCGGACAGACCTGTTCATAGTCTGTACACTTCACTATGGAACAGAGCCAGCACCTACACCTGCGGACAGACCTGTTCATAGTCTGTAAACTTCGCTATGGAACAGAGCCAGCACCTACACCTGCGGACAGACCTGTTCATAGTCTGTAAACTTCGCTATGGAACAGAGCCAGCACCTACACCTGCGGACAGACCTGTTCATAGTCTGTAAACTTCGCTATGGAACAGAGCCAGCACCTACACCTGCGGACAGACCTGTTCATAGTCTGTAAACTTCACTATAGAACAGAGCCAGCACCTACACCTGCGGACAGACCTGTTCATAGTCTGTAAACTTCACTATAGAACAGAGCCAGCACCTACACCTGCGGACAGACCTGTTCATAGTCTGTAAACTTCACTATAGAACAGAGCCAGCACCTACACCTGCGGACAGACCTGTTCATAGTCTGTAAACTTCACTATGGAATGGAGCTACCAGTGCCCAGGGTCCTGCTGAACTGTGCACCCTGATTCCACCTACACCTGTGTGTGTGTGTGTGTGTGTGTGTGTGTGTGTGTGTGTGTGTGTGTGTGTGTGTGTGTGTGTGTGTGTGTGTGTGTGTGTGTGATGAAATGAGTGTATCTTGTCTTTATAAGTGTTCTTACGACATGGGGCGCCATAAATGATCTATTATTATTATTATCATATTCTGTAAACTTCACCCCTACTGCTACATCAACAGCCTGTCTGTAAACTTCACCCTACTTCTACATCAACAGCCTGTCTGTAAACTTCACCCTACTGCTACATCAACAGCCTGTCTGTAAACTTCACCCATACTGCTACATCAACAGCCTGTCTGTAAACTTCACCCCTACTGCTACATCAACAGCCTGTCTGTAAACTTCACCCTACTGCTACATCAACAGTGACAATCAATTAAAACCAAATAAAAATCACTCAAAAACATTTCCGATTTTGTCCCCACTTGAGTGAAGGTCACACAGAATGCTGCAGTAGCTGACTGAACTGAAAGAGTGCAGAGTGTGGCCGTACCATTTCACAGTCCACTGCAAACAGAGGGCTGTCAGCTGTGACAGGTGCGTATGACTTTTTGCTGAACACAAAGTCTCTATAGTCCGGACAGCTCTCTGCAAAAGATTACATAAACATACCATTGCACTTCTTGCACACACAGCACTGCCACCCACACAAGCAATGCAATCAATATAAAAGTGTGTGTGTTATGGGGAGGGGGGGGGGGGGGGCAAATAAAGAAGACAGAATTTGAAATCAGTTTCTGTGGGTTTCTTTAGACAGATAAGTCTCTAAATAAAAACACACACAAAATTAATTTCATTAAACTCTTGCCACAGACAACTGATGAAACAAGACTGAATGATTATACTCACATAAAACAAAACAAGACCCAATGAATGAATGAATGATCATACATAAAACAAGACTCAATGATTATACTCACATAAAACAAAACAAGACCCAATGATCATACATAAAACAAAACAAGACTCATTGATTATACTCACATAAAACAAGACCCAATGATCATACTCACATAAAACAAGACCCAATGATCATACTCACATAAAACAAGACCCAATGATTATACTCACATAAAACAAGACCCAATGATCATACTCACATAAAACAAGAAATAAAAACATCCAGAGCACATAAGTAAGTAATGAATAAGTAAGGCGATGTGTTTGTTTCACATGTCTGTTTGGTTTCAACCACCCAATGGCCAGGACTATCATTCATTTTTTTTAACCACCCAATGACCATGACAATCATTTGTTTCCAACCACCCAACGGCCAGGACTATCATTAATTTTTTTAACCACGTAATGACCATGACAATCATTTGTTTTCAACCACCCAATGGCCATGACAATCATTCATTTTGTTTTCAACCACCCAATGACCATGACAATCATTTGTTTTCAACCACCCAATGACCATGACAATCATTTGTTTTCAACCACCCAATGACCATGACAATCATTTGTTTTCAACCACCCAATGACCATGACAATAATAACCCTGACAATCATCTACATCATTGCAACAGAAGCACTCACTAAGATCTTGCTCAAATGGCATCTCAAAAGGCCAACACTTTAAACATGTTTTTGCCCCTTTACAAAGGGATAGATATACATCAGTAACACATGAAAAGGCCAACACTTTTAACATGTTTTTTCCCCTTTACAAAGGGATATAGATACATCAGTAACACATGAAAAGGCCAGCACTTTTAACATGTTTTTGCCCCTTTACAAAAGGATAGATATACATCAGTAACACATGAAAAGGCCAACACTTTTAACATGTTTTTGCCCCTTTACAAAAGGATAGATACATCAGTAACACATGAAAAGGCCAACACTTTTAACATGTTTTTGCCCCTTTACAAAAGGATAGATACATCAGTAACACATGAAAAGGCCAACACTTTTAACATGTTTTTGCCCCTTTACAAAAGGATAGATATATCAGTAACACATGAAAAGTCCAACACTTTTAACATGTTTTTGTCCCTTTACAAAAGGATAGATACATCAGTAACACAGCTCCTGTAAATGACTGCAGATGCAAGCAGACGAACACCACTAGCCTCTGACTGCTGGCCCACAAAAGATGGACAGGACCAAACAATATCACAACACACCTGGTTCTGTCACATCCACTTATGTTATCGTAACCACACTGAGTCATGAGACGGGTCATGTGACTTCAACTGACCGTCATCTTTGTCGAAGGGTAAGGGGTAGCTCTCCTCCATCATCTGTTGCACACTCAGCAGCAAGTCTGTTTTGGACAACGTTCGTTTGGCCGATTCGCACCCATCCATCTGTCTCTCTGCCGCCACGCTGCAGACATCATCTTCATCCGACTCTGAAGGCTTGCATCTCTCTGCACCTGTGTTGGTACCTGTGGTTGTGTTGGCACCTGTGGCTGTGTCGGTACCTGAGGCCGTGAAGTGCTTGGGTAACCTGCCCTCTATGTCTTTTCCTTCATGCAGGTGACCAATCATTTCTGCCAAGAACAAAAACAGATCTCTCACAAATCTGAAACAGAATGAGGCCCTAAGCACTCATGCAGAATCAACACACAAGGGAGTTAATCAGCACTCCAAAGACGTCACACAAGCAGAACAATAAAGACCCAAGTTGCCTACAGTAACTCCCCTGGCAAATGTTTATGTACCTTGCATATATATACACACATGCCAGGTAAGAGTTACCATAGGCAACGCAGGTCTTTGTTGTGCTTGAATATATCTTTGGAGCACTAATTAAAATTTCTCACAACTTCAGATCAGACCTCCTGTACACAAACAGGAGTCAGTTACAGTTGTATCATGATGAGTCCAGCACTCCAACTGTATAACACAGTGCTATGCCACTCTGTAAGACCACTGTTTAAAATGTTGCCACCTGCACGTTAGGATCATATGACTGAAGAGGCACGTAAACATGATGATGACTGTTTGATGTAGAGAAGCTGAGAAAAACAACAAGTCAGCATACTCTCTTCAAGGTCTCTTGTTTTACAGGCAGCTTACAAAAAATCTGCGCTGAGCTCAAAGCCTCACCGCCAACAGTTACTGTCCCGACAGCTTTCAGTCTGACCACCATGTGGCCAGTGTGTTGACTGGTGGAAGGTACATCGATTTTAATATGATTCCAGCATTCAAATGAAGGTAACTTGCTTCATCTGACTGCATGCTGATCTCTGTCATCATCAATGAATATGTGCTTTTATACATTTTGATATCTTCCAGTTGAATCCACCAGCTTTTTGCTCTGTTGCTATGCTTTTGTTTGGGAGCCAACGTGGCAGCCATCTTTCAGCTTTTCTGTCAGTCTGAGCAGATTGCCAGCACAAAGCGGCTCTCAAAAAGGTGACACTGCAGCACTGTGTACAGAGGCTGAACAACCAGTGTAACACTACACAGCACTGTGTACAGAGGCTGAACAACCAGTGTAACACTACACAGCACTGTGTACAGAGGCTGAACAACCAGTGTAACACTACACAGCACTGTGTGCAGAGGCTGAACAACCAGTGTAACACTACACAGCACTGTGTGCAGAGGCTGAACAACCAGTGTAACACTACACAGCACTGTGTACAGAGGCTGAACAACCAGTGTAACACTACACAGCACTGTGTGCAGAGGCTGAACAACCAGTGTAACACTACACAGCACTGTGTACAGAGGCTGAACAACCAGTGTAACACTACACAGCACTGTGTACAGAGGCTAAACAACCAGTGTAACACTACACAGCACTGTGTGCAGAGGCTGAACAACCATTGTAACACTACACACCACTGTGTACAGAGGTTGAACAACACTACACAGCACTGTGTACAGAGGTTGAACAACTGTTGTAACACTACACAGCACTGTGTACAGAGGTTGAACAACTCTACAATAATAATATAACACAGCAATGTGTACAGAGGCCACTGTAACACTACACAGCACTGTGTACAGCTGCTGAACAACCACTGTAACACTACACAGCACTGTGTACAGAGGTTAAACTGTTGTAACACTACATTAATAATACAACACAGCACGGTGTACAGATGTTGTAACACTACACCCCCTTGTCTGTCTACACACTTTTACATCACCCCCTTGTCTGTCTACACACTTTTACATAGAGTGCACTCTGCAGATCCCTGGTCTGTCTACACACTTTTACATAGAGTGCACTCTGCAGGTCCCTGGTTTGTCTACACACCTTTACAGAGAGTGCACTCAGCAGAACCCTGGTCTTTCTACACACCTTTACATACTAACATAGAGTGCACTCTGCAGATCCCTGGTCTGTCTACACACCTTTACATAGAGTGCACTCTGCAGATCCCTGGTCTGTCTACACACCTTTACATAGAGTGCACTCTGCAGATCCCTGGTGTCTACACACCTTTACATACTAACATAGAGTGCACTCTGCAGATCCCTGGTCTGTCTACACACCTTTACATAGAGTGCACTCTGCAGATCCCTGGTGTCTACACACCTTTACATACTAACATAGAGTGCACTCTGCAGGTCCCTGGTTTGTCTACACACCTTTACATAGAGTGCACTCTGCAGGTCCCTGGTTTGTCTACACACCTTTACATAGAGTGCACTCTGCAGGTCCCTGGTTTGTCTACACACCTTTACATAGAGTGCACTCTGCAGGTCCCTGGTTTGTCTACACACCTTTACATAGAGTGCACTCTGCAGGTCCCTGGTCTGTCTACACACCTTTACATAGAGTGCACTCTGCAGGTCCCTGGTTTGTCTACACACCTTTACATAGAGTGCACTCTGCAGGTCCCTGGTTTGTCTACACACCTTTACATAGAGTGCACTCTGCAGGTCCCTGGTCTGTCTACACACCTTTACATAGAGTGCACTCTGCAGGTCCCTGGTTTGTCTACACACCTTTACATAGAGTGCACTCTGCAGGTCCCTGGTTTGTCTACACACCTTTACATAGAGTGCACTCTGCAGGTCCCTGGTTTGTCTACACACCTTTACATAGAGTGCACTCTGCAGGTCCCTGGTCTGTCTACACACCACAACAGAGTGCATTCAGCAGATGCTTACACTGTCTTCATGTTGCTGTATAGAGTTCTAGCAAGGGAACTGTCCACATTTCCCTGGGGGTGAAACAAATCTGCCACAATGAAAAATGTCCGACACACACAAACTGGATGACTGTGAAATAAATTGACGGACTCACGCCTGAAGTCTGTCCCCATCAGAGGAACAGCGTACATGTCTACGTCAAAACTGCTGAAGTACTCGCTTGGGCTCACCATCTGCACTCGCAGTTTCTGGAACACAAGAAATCCATGATTTTTCACTGCTTCACTGGAACAGACTTAGTTAATGACTGACAATAATGTATATAGATGACTGAGGTTCACCATGACTGGAACAGACTTGATAATATTATATATATATATTATGACTGAGGTCCACCATGACTGGAACAGACTTGATAATATTATATATATATATTATGACTGAGGTCCACCATGACTGGAACAGACTTGATAATATTATATATATATATTATGACTGAGGTCCACCATGACTGGAACAGACTTAATAATATTATATATATATATTATGACTCAGGTCCACCATGACAAAGACCATGTATACCATTATCAGTTCCCTGGATCCCCCATACTGGCAGAAACCAGCCAATAATAAAGAATATGTCTGACACCCCCCCCCAACCCCCCAACTATAGGAGTATGACAGTGACAGTATGAGGCAGCCTACCTGTGAGAAGGTTGCAGCCAGAAATGGAAAGCAGTCTGCATGCTGCTGAAACTCATGGACACTGACATCTGTCAGAGCCACCAGGACAACCGAGGACGTCTTGTTTGTTCTCTTGATGCAACACCACCTGCTGACAGCAACAGGCAATCAGCTGCAAGGCAAAGCCACTCACGCTGACATCTGCTCTTTTTCTAATGTAGGGGAGTGGGGTGGGGAGTTGAGGGAAGCGGGTTGGAAGCATGGATGAAGAGTCACAAGCCAGAGGTTGCTATAACATAACTTTTATTTGTACACCAACCAACCAGGAAACAGTGTCTGTATTGGAAAAGACACAAGCAAACAAAACATTTAGAACATGAAAGCAAATGTAAAGTATAAACAACAGCAATTATCTAATAACTACAGCAACTGTGTAGTTTACCTGTAGGTTACTATAACACATGACAAAATGATTAATAATCAAGCACATAAATTGTGTGCTTGACTTACACTTAAAACCCGTATCTCACAGTCACGGTGAGTATACAAGAGACAGCCAGTCCACTGATAAACTCCCAGTATATAATGGTATACAATAAAGTAGCAGTGAAAAATACGGATTACCAAGCTCATTCTTAACTAAACAGGAAGAGTGAGATAATTGTCACAGCAGTTCCACTTAAGCACACAATGAGATGGAGAGTGACACGGGTGGCATTTGGGACCATGCCGTAAGCGGGAAATTACCCACATGTTCAAGAACCAAAATCAAGGCACGTTGTGAACATGGTAACATTATAAACATACATTATTTACATCAACAGAATAGAATAACAAGCCATAGAAAAATAACTACTTAGTTACAGGCTCTCCCCTGAGATGAACACAGGCCAAAACAGTAAACAAACAACCTGCCTCTGCAGGGACACTGGGGGAAAAGGGACGCTGCCGGCCCAGCGCACAGGTTTTAACACCTTAGATAATTGGGGCCATAAAACACCCACCCAATCAAAAAAGAAAAGGACCGGAAAGGAAGGATTAAAGGGTCATGGCCCGGAACATGTATACAATACACTCGGTTACACTAAAATAAAACACAAGGCACCCAAGACTCCAAACCTGTGAGTATCCATGCACTCAGACTTTGAAGTTGCCCTTTAGACTTTCAGTGTGTGTGTGAGATTTACTGTTTAAAGTCCGTAATTAGGAGTGAAAACATCCCTTAAAAATCTGTCCAGCAGGTGATGACAACCACCTTTTCACAGAAACAAACACTGCAACACCTTTTTGTAGCAGCAGTGGAACAAACAGCGAGGTCACACAAAGTGTCAAATGTGTTACACTGGTGACCAAAATGTCTTCTTGATGTTTGATGGCTGCAGCCTTTCACATACGCAGTCATCTGAGCTGTAAATGGATGTGAACACGGTGTGAGCATTTTTTGCAATGGTGCTGAAGGCAATGCTAATCAGTGCATCTCAACTGAAAGCACTCTGAAGATTCAGCTAAGTACTTACTCGGCCAGTGAACCCAACTTCAGTTAACAGTAGGCCTACAGGAAAAAGTCAGACTGAGAGGTTAGTGTTCTAGGAGTGCATGGCTAAGTGACTTTGACTTGGGGGAGATATGACATTGACAAGGACAGCCAAACAATGAAGTATTGTGCTTGCACAAAAGTTATCTGCTGTTATTTGTTAAGCTCCCCAAAAAACAAAAAGCACTGGGTTTACTGAGCTGTCAGTGCCAACAAGATGTGAAAAAGCAGTGACCACTAGGAGAGTAGGATGCTGTACAGTCCAAGCCAAGCCAAGCTGAATTGCACAAATGGCCAGAAGAGTTGAGATTTCTGTCACAGGCTTTTACTCCCAGCTTGGAGTTGCCTTTGTGTTGACCTCTGCACGAAACTGGATTCCAGATTTGATGGTCTCAACCAAGTATCCACACAAAAATGGGAGCCTTGACACACACATTTCAAAATCAAAGGCAACGATTCTGCCTTAATCGCAGATTCTCTCTCTCTCTCTGTCTCTTGCTGATGTTATTTGCCCTCAACATTATTTATTCCAGTTATTATTTTAATTGATAATGATACCCTTTACTAGTTTAGAGTTTTTTGAAGAGTGTCAAAATATTGTTTTAAATTGTATGACAGGTAAGAAAGTAAGTTGGTGTTTTATGCCCAGTCAACTGGTACGGTTATATCAGGGCGATGCATGACAGGGGTTAGTCAACCCCCTTGAATGCGAAAAATGGGGCAAGCTGTGATACATATTATATATAATATACACCTACAACTGTACAAGTACTCTTTACTCATAAAAAAGAATGTATCACTATCAGTACTATCAGAGAATCCGACATAAAATGATAACTGTACATATCTATAACTGTACATATCTATAACTGTACATATCTCTAACTCTGCTAACTGTGTCTCAGCTCTGGCAGCTGCAGTAAAGAATATGTGTGAACATGTACACTAACACTAACACTAATACATGTACACTAACACTAACACTAATACATGTACACTAACACTAATACATGTACACTAACACTAATACATGTACACTAACACTAACACTAATACATGTACACTAACACTAATACATGTACACTAACACTAATACATGTACACTAACACTAATACATGTACACTAACACTAATACATGTACACTAACACTAACACTAATAGTAATACATGTACACTAACACTAATACATGTACACTAACACTAATACATGTACACTAACACTAATACATGTACACTAACACTAATACATGTACACTAACACTAATACATGTACACTAACACTAACACTAATACATGTACACTAACACTAACACTAATACATGTACACTAACACTAATACATGTACACTAACACTAATACATGTACACTAACACTAACAGTAATACATGTACACTAACACTAACACTAATACATGTACACTAACACTAACACTAATACATGTACACTAACAGTAATACATGTACACTAACAGTAATACATGTACACTAACAGTAATACATGTACACTAACACTAATACATGTACACTAACACTAATACATGTACACTAACACTAACACATGTACACTAACAGTAATACATGTACACTAACAGTAATACATGTACACTAACAGTAATACATGTACACTAACACTAACACTAATACATGTACACTAACACTAACACTAATACATGTACACTAACACTAACAGTAATACATGTACACTAACACTAATACATGTACACTAACACTAACAGTAATACATGTACACTAACACTAATACATGTACACTAACACTAACACTAATACATGTACACTAACACTAACACTAATACATGTACACTAACACTAATACATGTACACTAACACTAACACTAATACATGTACACTAACAGTAATACATGTTCCAACTTGAATCAGCTCCTACCTTGGTACGCTGCACCTTATTCCCTTCAGCAAGGTGAACACCAACAGAGTTTGAAGGTCAACAATGTACAAGGGTGGACAACTTCTTTCTGTGCTGGCGGTGCCATCGTCTGGTGACAATTTGGTGTCCACACCCACATTGCCCATCGTCAGGAACACTTTGGGCCTTTGCTGAAACACAGCCCACACCAATCTTTCTGTAGTGGTGGTGCCATTGTCCGGTGACAATTTGGTGTCCACACCCATGCTGCCTATCGTCAAGAACACTTTGGGCCTTTGCTGTAAGTGTAACACAGCCCTCATCAATCAAACCAGTTCACATCCTCCTACTCCTCAGAAGCATTTGCTTTTGGCTTTTTGAGTTTTTCAGTGCTCATGACCAGATTTTACTTTTACTGGTTGAGTCATTATATTATCAGATATTGTTGTGTGCTGGCATTCCAAGATTGAGGATTTTTTTTTATCTGATGTATAACTTTATGAAGAAATGTGTGTGATTCTTCAGCATATGAACTATGAAGGATAGTAAATCACTTTTTTATTATTATTATAAAAAGCTAAGAAATGATTCATCAACAATTAAAATCCAGGTGGTGATGGCCGCTTTTCTTTGCATGTGAATATTGTTATGCAAATTTATGGGAAAGGTTAAAGAACTTAAACAAATCATTTCCACCCCTCCATTTTGTGTTTTGTTAAATGGGCAGGGGAGGGATGGGAAAGGGTACATTCACACATGGTCAGTGGTCAAAAACTTGCGATCAAGTGATTAAATGACAAACTGTACAGAGCAAAACGCTACCAAAAGAGTCAAACTAACTGCATGATATATTAGTCACTCTCATTATACAATATATATATCATGTTGTTAAAACCAATGAATCACACATGCACTGGTACGAACCATTGCAGCTTTCTGCTGCGCTTTTTTCAAGAGGTAATTTTGGTTGTAAGTCTTGGGTGTAACATTTGTTTCAGGCTGCACTGTGGGGTCGCTGTCATCCCTACTGCTGTGGTCTGGTGGGGACTGACTGGTCGGCTGAGTCCACCTCCTCTTGGCCAGTGGCGCACCCTCCGTACCGACTCCAGGTGTGCCCCCAGCCACAGCCTGAAAACAGACGTCATATTCACAACACTGACCTGTAGACAGTAGCAACAGCATGTTGCCTGCCTTGTTCCACGCAGCCTGGAAATGGGCATCATAACACTGACCTGTAGACACACAGTAGCAACAGCATGTTGCCTGCCTGGTCTCACTCAGCCAAAAAAGTGTTTTGACATCATGCTGAGTACAGAAACAAGTTTCAGACATTTTGAAGACATTATAATTTATATCTGATATCAGTCAGGACTGAGGCCCAATGCTCATCTGAATTCCTGCAACAATGAACAATATTTCAACTTTGTGCATGTTGCAATTCCAGAACTGAGCAGGCCAGTGATTCTGGAATCAGAATTGTTTTAATTTTATAATTCCAACTTTGAGACATGAGTATTAAGACTTATTCTTGCCACATAAAGCTTCTAAAACTCTAGTAAAAGCACTTATAAGGACTGAGGAATGTTTCATGGTGTTGGTCCATTCATTACATTATCAGTCACACCCATAGAAAAATGTAGACCTTTATCAGTAATTTCAGTCTGAAGTCTAAAACTCAAGTAATTAAAATGAAGCAGAACCACAGTCACAGTGCTAATACTGCTATTGTGCTAAGTGCTAGTGCTACTATAAATTTACACATGTATGCCAATCATAAATCATAACAAAAGAAAAACAGCAACCACTCCCCACCCACAAACAAAACAATTATCAAGCATAGGCCTAGTATCTATATATGCTGTATTGCATAAATGATGTCATAAAAATATAAAACACATAAAATATTACCACTAATAAAATTAAAAACAACAAGAACATTTATTATCCGAACCCAACCTGCTTACACCTGTCTGCATACTGAGTTATTTCAGTGCTTCCATGTTCCATAATCCACTGCACTCTGACATGGAGTGCAGGATTTTTAATGTGTGTATGCGATCTTTTTGCATGTGTATACATGTATTGTAATTTGTACACATACGGGGAACTTCAGTTTATAGTCTCATCTATTATCTAAAGGACTTTTGCAGTCTACACAGAATTTAACTCTGGAGAAATCTTGGAGCCGGTGCAAAGCCTTGCATACATATAACAGTCACCCATCCACGTGGTGACCATGCTTGATCATTCTTAATTTGCCTTTTTGAGAGTGACTGCTCTCACTCTGCACGGCCAATTGCCATCTGACCTTAAAAAGAAGCTACTGTGGGCAAAAAGCCAAACAACTTTCAAGGAACCTTCAGAAAGGTAGTGTTGACACTTTGACTTTCTTGGAGCCAGTATATTCTGGAATTGTCACTAAAGGATCTGAGAATCTTCATTCTGGAATTGTGCAAATTCATGATCCACCTGTGAGTGTGACTGTGGGGGCACTGACTGCATCATCTCATGTCTCACGAAAACCCACATCTTCTCTTCAGCATGCTGATTTGTCCTTTTCTTTCTTCTCATTCTACTAACCCATCACCAGTAATCGTAATGCATGTATTTGTAGTGTGTGTATGTGATGAGTGTATCTGTAGGCCTTTGTAAAGTTTCTGTAAGTGCTCCACGCTCTTATGAGATGGGGCACCATAAATAATCTATTATTATAGTATTAATACTGTATATTAATTATTATCAATTATGTCCACCTTTTCATGAAAGAACCAGGTGGCAGTGGGATGAAAACACATCTAGACAATGCCGAATGGTAGTGCTCAGTGTAAATTGTAATCAGAATGATGACTGCAGCTACTCCCAATGGAAATTGGAAGAAAGTGAAGAAGAAGCAGCCCCAGACTTCAGTTACTTCCAATGGAGGGCAGAGAAGAAGCAGCCCCAGACTTCAGTTACTTCCAATGGAGGGCAGAGAAAAAGCAGCCCCAGACTGCAGTTACTTCCAATAGAGGGCAGAGAAAAAGCAGCCCCAAACTGCAGTTACTTCCAATGGAGGGCAGAGAAAAAGCAGCCCCAGACTGCAGTTACTTCCAATAGAGGGCAGAGAAAAAGCAGCCCCAGACTTCAGTTACTTCCAATGGAGGGCAGAGAAGAAGCAGCCCCAGACTGCAGTTACTTCCAACAGAGGGCAGAGAAGAAGCAGCCCCAGACTGTAGTTACTTCCAACAGAGGGCAGAGAAGAAGCAGCCCCAGACTGCAGTTACTTCCAACAGAGGGCAGAGAAGAAGCAGCCCCAGACTGCAGTTACTTCCAACAGAGGGCAGAGAAGAAGCAGCCCCAGACTGCAGTTACTTCCAACAGAGGGCAGAGAAGAAGCAGCCCCAGACTGCAGTTACTTCCAACGGAGGGCAGAGAAGAAGCAGCCCCAGACTGCAGTTACTTCCAACGGAGGGCAGAGAAGAAGCAGCCCCAGACTGCAGTTACTTCCAACGGAGGGCAGAGAAGAAGCAGCCCCAGTAGTGGCTCAAACCACTGGCACTCTCTGCCATCCTCACACTTATAGTCACAGCCTTCCATCAAAGCAGCTGTGAAAAGCTGCAGGTAATAAGCCTTCTTCTTCAAACATCATCATGGACAGGATTGGGGAGGTGGTCATCAACTCCAACTTCCTACCACAGGCACAGTCAGTGAGTCACACAATGCCACCTACCATCTTCCAGCAACTAGTAGTAGTAGACTAGTACTACCAAAACTCCTTCACTCGGACCATGGCCATGTGGAACTGTCTTCTGCCAGAGGCGGTGACTGTCCCCTCAGTGGAGACATTCAAATCCCGCACCCTCCCCCCACCCTCCCCTCACACACACACACACACACACACACACACACACATAAACTACCATGCACTCTACCCCCCCCCCCCCCCCCCCCCCCCAGCCTCCACCTCACACCCCCTGCTGTTGCTGATTATCCAGGCAGCCAACACACATGCTTCCTATACTTTTCACCAATTTTTGAAAAATCTGTCTATCGATCGTGCTGGACTTCAGTGTCAATCCTGTCCAGCCCACGCATGCATGTAATGATGTACACATGTCTACTTCCTCTGTTCAACGCCGGGCGGCCTACATAGCAGCTCCACACTGTGTAGTGACTGAAAAGAGGAAGAAAAGACAACTTACGCCTGATCCATCTGCTATTTTCCTCTTGTGGTGAATATCTGACTTGGATCTCTGAATTTCTTTCTCCATTGCACCGTTAAGAAATTGCTGGCAATGACTGAAGGTGGAAAGCACAACCGCAGTGGCCATGTGCTCCCTCGGCTTCGAGTGTGCACGACAAACAGACGGATGTTGCGCTGTTTGACACAAAAACACCAGAATGACACTTATTCACATTTCATTACAGAGCTGAATAATTCGATTCACAGCTTTCTGTGTGGTGACTTTTTATTTTGTATACTTATCCTTTTTCTTCCTTTTACTTTAAAAAGTGTCTCTCCTCTTCTGTTCGTGTTTCCAAAAAAGAAAAGAAAAATGTTTTTGGTATGAAGATAGTAGTGGTTTCCGTTTCCGGAATGAATCGCGGCAAAATCCAAAAGAAATTTAGAATGAAAACAACGAAACAGCTGGCAAGGTTACCTAGAATGATAGTACAGCAGTTAGCTTAGATCATATTTACAATAATATTATGCTGTTGTTCAGTAATCTGACTTCATGTGCACAGCACGCACTAAAAAGTCGAATTGATGTGCACGTTTCGCCGGTTATTTACTATTACTATTAGTATTACAGTATTAATTTATACTATTTAGCATCGAAAAATCGGGGATGCAATATAATATATATTCGTTCAAATTCACACATTTTCTTTTCACTTTTTACAGCGAGGTCAGGGATGGAACAGACTAGCCAATAATTCATCTAGGACTAGCCTGCTGAAAGCGAATTTTTAATCTGAGTTAGTAACTCAGAGGCGACTGACACTGAAAATGCAGTGATTTGAGAATGCCTCATTACAGTTTCTGCCTCAATGAGGCATTCTCAAATCACTGCATTTTCAGTGTCAGTCGCCTTAGCAGTTGACATTACGCCATTATTAGACTTTTAGAGCTGCAGATATGATGCGGGGACATGAAGGGTACCTAGTATTGTAGTACAGTAATGCTTATCCCAAACACTCTGACCTGCAAAAGCAGGCAGGGTGCCACCACTAGAAGTAGAACAATGGATGTTAAGGTGGTGGGGAGCCAGCCAGTGCAAAAGCAGCTTGTGTACTTTGCAACTTGTTCATTCAACAGTGGGGCGGGGGGAGTCACACTGATACAGTGATGGAGACAGTGCCAACTGAAACATCAGCTGAGGACAAGTTACACTAGTTACAGATCATCCAACTCGCTTTGTGAGAGCCTAGTTCCACCTCCCTGTTACAGTGTTAGTGTTCACACATTTTCTGGGCTCTGACACCAGCTGCAGAATTGCTGCATCATTTATTTGGACACAAGGACTGACAAATGGAGAATTTTGGCTGTGGAGACACACACCTACTGAGACCTGAATTTGACAACAGACGCATGTATAGAAGTGACAGATTTGGGATTCCCCGTAATAATACTACATGACAGTTGACACCTACAATCATTTAGTTTTTCACTCCAATGGCAATGGCCATCTGGATACACAAAATAAACTAGCACTAGTAGCAGGCAAATAAACACAACACAGAGATGGGGATGCAGGGATGATGAGGCTGGGATAAAATGGAGTTCAAATGTTTGGGAAGAAGTTGTTTGTGAGTAGATTGTAATTTGGAATGGAACTTCTGGAAGAGAGAATGTGATGGGGCAGTGTTTTATTGTATAATAGTTAATACATCTCATGGCAGACCATTACAATTTCTGTAATGGATTAACAATGTTGTCTTGTATCTTGTTTTATTCACAAAACTTTAACAGTCCAACTTCAAGTAAAATTCCTTTCAGTTTCATTCACAATTATATATCATTATTATGTCTCCTCTTAGTCTTATTATCAACCTAGGATTAGGATCCCAGTATTTAACTTGGTAACTGTCAAAGGGAACCACACTTAAGGATACACAGTTTGCAGCTCATTAACTCAATAACTGTAAAGTGTGTTGCTTGTTTTGACTGACAGTGACACACAGTGTGAACTTCACAAATCACTTACAAGTTTCTTTTTCAGAGAACTTGGACTTTTACGGGAAAGGAAACTTTCCATTACATCTGGAGAAGCAAACAGAAAGCAGAAGTCATGTGTGTATCATTCTGTCAAATCACCATGGGTATTTTAATCTTATCAGGAGTATGTATGCATGTGTGTACATTATGTTACTTGTTAGTATTGTTACTTACACTTACAGTATACTGTATAGGATAATAGGCTATAAAGAGTGAGATATCAATTATCGATATAGATGGCATGCTTTGAACAGTTTAGTGCAAAAACAGAAGCAAAGGTCTTGTCCATGGATGCTTCAGTGGTGTTTTTGAAATTATACTAATTACTATGTTGACAAACTATTGTACATGCCGCTTATATAAAATGGTATAGTACAAATTAATCATACATGTATACATGATGTGATGTATTATTTATGCATTGATTTTTGTGTGTTTTAGGTCAGATGTTTAGTTATCTGGTGGTCATTGATTTTGAGTCGACCTGCTGGGAGAGAGACAAAACAAAGACACAAGAGATCAGTAAGCATGTGTACACATACAGGGTTCGCACAATCTTTGAGGGTCTTTGAAAGTTGGGGGAAAATGGGATAAGCTTTTCAAGGCCTTGAAAGTCTGTGAAAACTGAGTGGTGTCTGTGAAAGTTTGTGAATTTGTGGTCTTCAGAAAAAACTTGGGAAAAACTGTCAGCTTACCACTCAGAAAATGCATTTCCCAAAACCAAATTGTAGTTAAAACAAAATAAAAATAAAATGGCTGTGCAAAATCACAAAGAACGCACTTCCTATCAGTTTTGACTGATAGAGTGCATTGGCCATCAGCTATAGTAAAGGTTACGCCCCTTTACTGGATGTGTGGAAGAGTTGTGTACCTTTGTGTTGTGAATGTTTGTGAATTATGAAAGGATTTTTTGTATGAATCATGCACATACCATAGTACAGTAGTTAGTACTAACTGGGGCTACACAAACCTGTAAATTGCAATGGCTGTGTAAGTGTATTACTGTTATAAGTGTTAATATTATATATATATAATATGTATGACTACCCCTTTGGCTCAGTTTGAGTTTGATATAAATACATTGAATGCCAGCAACCCTTGCCCTTTCACAAACAGTTTAGATCTTGCATACATGTACAGCAAATCGCCAAATGCAGTGTCTTAAGGAAAAGGTGGGAAAGAGGGAAAAAAACTATTAATATGGCTGGAAACGGATGGCAGGGTAGGCAGTGAACTACCCCGGACTTTATTTGATGTCAGCCACCCTGGCTTGGCAGTTGTTAGTCAATACCTTCTAACACTTCACACCCCGACATCAGAGACAGAAACTGAGTGAGAAAGGCTGCTTAAATTAGCTCTCTCTCTCTCTCTCTCTCTCTCTCTCTCTCTCTCTCTCTCTCTCTCTCTCTCTCTCTCTCTCTCTCTCTATATATATATATATATACACATACAGCCTTTAATTAAAACACATTCTGTCAGATGCTATACAGATCTGGACATTTTTGTGAATTCATACATACTAAACACATGGGGTTTGAGTAGTTGCATGAAAGGAGTTTATCTTGTGTCAAGTTTTGTTCTTCTGTGTATAATTTGTGGCTGTGCTTTTCAACTCTTGCTGAGGTGATGATGAAGCACATTTTGACTGATTTTCTGGCGGCTTCATTGTCCAAGGGATGATGGGTACATCAGTCATCACTGTTGATTTCATCAGGAGTCTTGGGATGATTTGGAATTCTGGGAATGGGGTCCTGGGGTGATTTGGAATTCTGGGATTGGGGGTCCAGGGGTGGTTTGGAATTCTGGGATTGGGAATCCGGGGGTGGTTTGGAATTCTGGGACTGGGTGCCCTGGGGTGGTTTGGAATTCTGGGCAATGGGGTGAGTAGGGACCCTGGGGTGGCTTGGACTGGTTGGAGTTCTGAGCTGATTATGGGTCCTAAGTAACTCCTACTCTAGGCTGGTTTGGTCACTGGGATTCTGGGCTGATTAGGGTATATCACTATATGGGCCCTGGTATGATTAGGGGCCCTGGGATTATGGGCCCTGGTATGATTAGTGGTCCTGGGATGATTGGGGGCCCTGGTATGATATGGGGTCCTGGCATGATTAGGGGCCCTGGGGTGGTTAGGGACGCTGGGATGGTTAGGGGCCCTAGTATGGTTAGTGGCCCTGGTATGATTAGGGGCCATAGGGTGCTTAGGGGCCGTAGTATGGTTAGTGGCCCTGGTATGATTAGGGGCCATAGGGTGGATAGGGGCCCTAGGATGATTAGTGGCCCTGGTATGATTAGGGGCCCTAGGATTGTTACTGTTAGTGGCCCTGGTATAATTAGGGGCCCTGTAGTGGTTAGTGCCCCTAGGATGGTTAGTGGCCCTGGTATGATTAGGGGCCCTGGGGTGGTTAGGGGCCCTAGGATGATTAGTGGCCCTGGTATGATTAGGGGCCCTGGGGTGGTTAGGGGCCCTAGTATGATTAGGGGCCCTGGGGTGGATAGGGGCCCTAGGATGATTAGTGGCCCAGGTATGATTAGGGGCCCTGGGGTGGTTAGGGGACCTAGGATGATTAGTGGCCCTGGTATGATTAGGGGCCCTAGGGTGGTTAGGGGCCCTAGGCCCATGGTGGTTTGGATAACTTTATGGGCTGATTAGGGGCCTATGGGTGATTTGGAGTTCTGCAGTGATTGGGGGCACTGGCATAACTTCCAAGATTATTATTAATATTAGTGTATAATATAATTTATATATATATACATCATGTGTATTTACATGACATGTAGAATATTATGTGTATTGCGTTTATGATTTTGTATCTTTTTGCTGATTTGCAGTTGAATTTCCTGCGGTGTTGCTGAGTACAAGGACGGGGCAAATAGAAAGTGAGTTCCACTACTACGTGCAGCCTCAGGAGCATCCCACACTCAGTTCTTTCTGTCAACAACTCACTGGGATCTCACAGGTACCCTCTCAACATTCACTGCTCTTCTTCTCTTTTCTTTTTCCTTTCTTTTTTATACACGTGTAGGTTTTTGCACATTTATTGGGGGCACTTCGTTTAGATTTTTTCTTTTTGATTCTTGGATGATCACACCAACAATGGCTGACTGGGATCACAATTTAAACATGCAAGGGAATTGTCCACAAAAACGCAAATTTCTGCAGCAGTGAAACTGACTTTCTGCTGGTGGAAAAGATTGTGGAAGGAAAAAGAATTGGGGTTACGAAACAAAGGAAGCACTATTTTAGCTCTGCACCAAATACCCACAAAACATTTCAGAGCATGTGAACACATGGCTGTTGCCCATCTTAGTTGCTTAATTGTGAACGCAGCAGCTGGCTGTTACTCTTATGGGCAGACTTTAGTGCTGAACACAGTCACTCTGAGTCTGACATGCATGTTTCAGCAAGCAAAGAAAAAGGGAATGTTTTGAACATGAAAGATGATCAACCATGGTGAAAAGTTTGACGACTGTTTACATGATATGTTGTCTGTGTTTACATGTGTTTGTTTTTAGAACCTGGTGTATGATGGGTTCTTGCTGTCTGTGTTTACACAGTGTGTTCTCTGTGTTTACATACATGGGTTTTCCACATATATATATTCTGTCTCTGTTTACACTGTGCTATCTGTGTATATGTTCTGTTGTTGGTTGTTAGGATCAGGTGGACAATGGGATCCCGCTGTCTCTGTGTTTACGCAAGTTCTCCCATTGGCTCCACAAGCTGTCTCAGGATTTCCAGGTCTGCTTGGCCGGGGAAAGGGCTGCCAACACCGGGGATGCATCTCTCAAACTGGCTGCTATCGTCACCTGGTCAGGTAAGTCAGGTGTGGTTACTATCTGGTCTGGTAAGTCAGGTGTGGTGATTGTCTGGTAAGTCAGGTGTGGTGATTATTTGGTCAGGTAAGTCAGGTGTGGTGATTATTTGGTCAGGTAAGTCATGTGTGGTGATATTTGGTCAGGTAAGTCATGTGTGGTGATATTTGTTCAGGTGAGTCAGGTGTGGTGATTATTTGGTCAGGTAAGTCAGGTGTGAATATTGCCTGGTGGTAAGTTGGGTCTGGTCAGGTGTTGTTATTATTTATTTTATATGGTCAGGTAGGTCAGATCTGGTGATTATCTAGTCAGGTAAGTCAAGCATGGTTATTATTATCTGGTCAGTAAGTCAGGTCTGGTTATTTCTTTATATAATGTGGTCAGGTAAGTTGGATCTGGTTATCATTATCTGGTCAGGTAAGTCAGATGTGGTTGTTATTATCAGGTCAGGTGTATTTATCCTTGCCTATTCAGGTGAGGCAGGTGTATTCATCCTTGCTTGGTCAGGTAAGTCTGGTGTATTCATCCTTGCTTGGCCAGGTACATCAGGTGCAGTTATCCTTGCCTGTTCAGGTGAGTCTGGTGCATTTATCCAGGTCAGGTAAGTAGGTGTAGCTGTAGTGACCTAGTGATCTAAATCTTGTCAGCCAGTCACTTGTAGCCCAAGGGGGTGCGTGGGGCTTAGGTAGGGGTAGAGGTGCTGTCACTGGGGACACCGCTAAACCCTAAGGCTGTGATTGTTTAGGCTGTATGATCAGTGTCAAACCAGCTCTTCAGTGTTTAGTTGTACATTACTTGAGGTTGTGGGTGATTTGATATATATATCTGTGATTTCAGACCAGGACCTGGTGTATTTGTACAGTGCATATATATGTGGCTGTGACTGATTTTAGACCAGGACCTGGTGTATTTGTACAGTGTATGTGGCTGTAACTGATTTCAGACTGGAACCTGGTGTAATTGTACAGTGCACACACACACACACACACACACACACACACACACACAAAATGACTGTAGCAGAAACTGGGTGTTGATATTAGTTGGGGCAGAAATACTGTGAGAAGAGGAAGGTTTCTAGTTTGGCTTTAAAAGATGACAGGGTTGAGCAGTGTCCAAGGTCAGGTGCAGTGCCTATATTATGTGGCTGTGACTTGACCTGGTGTATTTGTACAGTGCCTGTGGCTGTGATGATTTCAGACTGGGACTGGTGTATTTGTACAGTGCCTGTGGCTGTGATGATTTCAGACTGAGACCTGGTGTATTTGTACAGTGCCTGTGGCTGTGATGATTTCAGACTGGGACTGGTGTATTTGTACAGTGCCTGTGGCTGTGATGATTTCAGACTGAGACCTGGTGTATTTGTACAGTGCCTGTGGCTGTGATGATTTCAGACTGGGACCTGGTGTATTTGTACAGTGCCTGTGGCTGTGATGATTTCAGACTGGGACTGGTGTATTTGTACAGTGCCTGTGGCTGTGATGATTTCAGACTGGGACTGGTGTATTTGTACAGTGCCTGTGGCTGTGATGATTTCAGACTGGGACTGGTGTATTTGTACAGTGCCTGTGGCTGTGATGATTTCAGACTGGGACTGGTGTATTTGTACAGTGCCTGTGGCTGTGATGATTTCAGACTGGGACTGGTGTATTTGTACAGTGCCTGTGGCTGTGATGATTTCAGACTGGGACCTGGTGTATTTGTACAGTGCCTGTGGCTGTGATGATTTCAGACTGAGACCTGGTGTATTTGTACAGTGCCTGTGGCTGTGATGATTTCAGACTGGGACCTGGGAGTGTGCCTGCACTATGAGCTCAGACGTAAGCAGATCCCCAAGGCCTTGTGTTTCAACCAATGGATTGATCTCAGAGCCACGTACACAGTATGTCGACCATTCATTTCTTGTTTTTGTTTGTTATCCTCCTGTCTGGCATCTCAGGGCTGTCAGTTGATTGCCTTTCTGTCTCCTCTTGTTTTTCTACCTTAGTCCTGCTGCTCTTTCTGTCTCGTCTTTTTTTAGTTTATTTTTTGTTAATGACCCATTCTCCAGGTACCCCCCCACCCCCCACCCCCGCCCCAAAATGATGACATATTTTCCATGAAGAGACAGGATTTTTTGTATGGCTCTTGTTGAGCAGCTAGGAGATGATAGTATATAGTTATGTTCAGTTTGCTGCCGCATGGCACTGGTGTTTGAAGTTAGGCATTTAATATATATATAAACAAAAGTGTTTTTGTCCATTCCTTTTCTATATTTTTCTTGAATCTGGTATTGATAGGTGGAATGGTCAACAATAGCAGCATGCTGTAGCCTGAAATGCTGCTTTAACAGTGGCAGTCTTGAAGGAGCTATTTCTTGGAATTTTGTGATTGGCGTTTTTTGTAAGCCTGTTTTGTTTTATAATAGTGTGTATGGACTGACTTGGGCTGATGTGACTAGAGAGAGGGTTTACATAATTATGGAAAGGGTTGTGAAAGGTGCACTTGTGACGGAGTTTGATAGAATTCTACCAGTTGATAGAATTCTACCAGTTACTTAAGCTTATTGCCAGCCTAGTTGATGCCTGGTTGATAGAATTCTACCAGTTGCTACAGTTTATTGCCAGCCTGGTTGATGGGTGATTGATAGAATTCTACCAATTACTACAGATTATTGCCACCTGGTTCAGTGGTTGATGGGTGATTGATAGAATTCTACCAAGTGCCACTGCTTAGCACCAGCCAGTCTTGTTGATGGCTGACTAATGGACAGCTTCCAATTTTACCTGCACAGCAGAGTGATTTCTTTCTGTCTGTCTCTCTCGGTCTCTGTCTCTCTCTCTGTCTCTCTCTGTCTCTGTCTCTCTCTGTCTCTCTCTGTCTCTCTCTCTCTCTCTCTCTCTCTCTCTCTCTCTCTCTCTCTCTCTCTCTCTCTCTCTCTCTCTGTGTCACTGTTGCAATGGCTTCTTTAACAAGCACACACCTGTACACTTGAGACGCGTCTTTCCTTTCACCCAGAGAACTAGATGCGGAGCCCTCCACTGTGAGACTGAGGAGAAAGGGCAGGAGCTTGCTTCCTGAAGTGCAGTTTGTTCATTTGGGTTTGGCTTTCATATTTGCACACTGTTTTGCCCTCACACAGTCTGCAAGGTAGCAACTGAGTTTTGTTACCTGTCACCCAGACTGTGACCATTTACAGATCATACTGCAATAGACATGCATCCTTCATGTGCAGAAATTCTATGGACGGAAGCCCAAAGGTTTGAATGGCGCTCTGCAGGATGTTGGTATCAGATTTGAAGGCAGGGAGCATTCTGGTGAGCTTCTGCAACTCTCTCTCTCTCTCTTCATTTTTTGTTGAACATAATGAATATTGTAGTTCAGAGTCCATAATGCATCAGAGTTAGATCAGTCTATTATAAATAAAATAAAAACCTGTGTCATTCTTTTATATCTAGTAACAACTGCCAGCACTAAATGAAGAAATGTATACAGATTGATTGACTTATTCATGTGTGTGTGTTTTGATTCATTGATTGACTGACTTATTGACGAATGTGTATTTTGATTGACTTGTGGATGTGTGTACTGGTACATGCAATCTGACTGACTGACTGCATCATTAATTGATTGACACGTGTACCTGTACTGGCAGGTCTCCACGACTCCCGTAATACAGCCACCTTGGCATGGCGAATGATCCAAGATGGCTGCATCATGGCCATCACCAAGTCCCTCGCCAATGTATGTCTGACCTGATCTTGTACTCCTCTACATTGCTTGTGGGGCTCAGCCTTGATTGGACTAGTAATTGTAGGGCTCATCTTTGCTTGTAGGGCTCAGCCTTGCTTGTACTAGTAATTGTAGGGCTCATCTTTGCTTGTAGGGCTCAGCCTTGCTTGTACTAGTAATTGTAGGGCTCAGCCTTGCTTGTAGGGTTCAGCCTTGCTTGTACTAGTAATTGTAGGGATCAGCCTTGCTTGTACTAGTAATTGTAGGGCTCAGCCTTGCTTGTAGGGTTCAGCCTTGCTTGTACTAGTAATTGTAGGGATCAGCCTTGCTTGTACTAGTTAGTAATTGTAGGGCTCATCCTTGCTTGTAGGGCTCAGCCTTGCTTGTAGGGCTCAGCCTTGCTTGTAGGGCTCAGCCTTGTTTGTAGGGCTCAGCCTTGTTTGTAGGGCTCAGCCTTGCTTGTACTAGTAATTGTAGGGCTCAGCCTTGCTTGTACCAGTGATTGCAGGGCTCAGCTTTGCTTGTAGGGTTCAGACTTCCATGTAGGACTCAGCCTTGCTTGTACTACTTAGTAATTGCAGGGCTCAGCCTTGCTTGTAGGCTCAGCCTTGCTTGTAGGGCTCAGCCTTGCTTGTAGGGCTCAGCCATGCTTGTACTAGTAATTGTAGGACTCAGCCTTACTTGTAGGGCTCAGTCAGGTTTGTATGGCTTAGCCATGTTTGTGTGTAAATATCTGTGTAACTAGTATTGTTTTTATGTTGCAGTATCCATGTTTACTTTCTACATGTAGCACATATTCTGAATACCATGTCTCCTGCTCTAGGGCAGGAATAATTCAGTTGGTAGAATGTCCAGCTGAAAAGCCAAGACACAATACTGACTTGGGTTTGAGTCCCTGGTTCGGCAAGGGATTTTTTTCCAGTGTCAACTTTCAGTGCAGACTGTCTTACAGCATCATCCATACAGCCACTGTGTGTAGTTGTTTGCATGTGCACACACTTTTAAAATGCCAAACATTGGCAGCCACACCATTGTTTGGACACAGGAAAATGCTGCACACACTGATAGGAATGGGTATATAGTGCTGCTCTTGTGGCTGCTGTGGCTTACCCAGGTAAGGCCACCCAAATTTCCCACAAGGGACAAGGGGACACTTAAACTCTGCAATTTTCTGGGACGCTGATTGAGTCTGGATGGTCACGTATATATTCAAACATTATTTCATTAAAACAAAACAAAAAGAAGAGTTTGGGAACTTTATTTTGTTCCATCTTGCTTCCAACAGACTTCCATGGTATTTATCTGATGGATTTTTCCATAAGAGTTTGAAAAAAAAGCAAGATTACTGTTATGTTTGTTTAGACTGCGGAGAATAGGCTGATAAATTCATTTCAGAGTTTGTAACGGCACTTGCAATGGCATGTGTCCATAAACGGACAGAACCAACACGTTTCCTGGCTCCCCAGACCATCAGTACTTAACACAAACATTTCCAGACACACCACCTTTTATGACCTTGGCTCATTTTCCTATTATTTTCTAAGACCATAGTAGAGTCCAAAACTACAAGGGGAAGATCCATTTCAGCAGTTTTGAATACAAGTCACTGGAGCATTTGCTCTGGTTTCATGGAGCTTGTTTGTGATAGTTTGAGGTTACAATGAGTGACACTGCATACAGGATAGCATTTTGGTTTGTTGAGAAGGACTGTGTGAGGTTATAATGGGTGATAGTGTTTACATGGTAGCATTCTGTTTTGTTGATAAGGACAGTGTGAGGTTTTAATAGGTGATACTGCATACATGATAGCATTCTTTGTTGTTGTTGATAAGGACAGTGTGAGGTTATAATGAGTGACACTGTGTACATGATAGCATTCTGTTTTGTTGATAAGGACAGTGTGAGGTTATAAATAGTGACACTGCATACATGATAGCATTCTTTGTTGCTGTTAATAAGGACAGTGTGAGGTTATAAAGAGTGATAGTGTGTACATGATAGCATTCTGTTTTGTGGATAAGGACAGTGTGAGGTTGCAGTGAGTGATACTGCATAATACATGGTATGATTCTGCTTTATTGATAAGGCTTTCTGACTGATTTAACATTTTAGCCATGTGAGTGTGTTTGTATCTGTGTCTGAGTGCATGAATCACATTGGCCATGTGTGTGTCTGTGTCTGAGTGCATGAATCACATTGGCCATGTGTGTGTGTGTGTCTGAGTGCGTGAATCACATTGGCTGAGTGCCACTCCTGACTAGTGCATGTCACAGTTACCTAGTCATCATGGAGGTCAGTGTTGGTGTCTTCTAAAGGTTTTTAGGTCACTCTGATTGCCAGTCTTTCCATGCACCATGTCAGTTAAAGCATTTAGCGTAACTTGAATTGTGATTGTCAGTCTTTCAGTTCATCATGTCAATAAAGGTTTCTAAGGCACTTGGTTTATCAGTCTTTTCATTCACTAGGTCTGTAAAGGTTTTGTCAGTAAAGGTTTTAATTCATTTTGTTTGTCTTTCCATTCACCTGGTCAGTAAAGGTTTTTGAATCATTCCGTTTATCAGTATTTCCCTTCACCAGGTCAGTAACAGCTTTTAAGTCATTCGGATCATCAGTCATTCCATTCACAAGGTCAGTAACGTTTTTTAAGTCATTCTGATTGTCAGTCATTCCATGCACCAGGTCAGCAAAGGTTTCAAAATCAGTGATTATCAGTCTTTGATTTCACCGTGTCTAACATGTGTTCCCAGGCAGCAGCAAGTTCCTCTGCCTGCCTGCAAGCGCAGGCTCTGCCACCAAGGACCGGAAGGACAAGGACTGGAAGGACGCCCAAGAAGAAAACACCACAAAAACCAACAGCTGCTGATGCCGAAGAATTGGTCCCAGGAGGAGGTGACACTGCTGCAATCTGTTGCCCCAAGGACTGCAACTCCGGTAGCCCGGACTTCACCAGACAGAGTAATCCAACTTGGAACAATAGAGCTGTGACGGCAGGACTCAGAGTGCGGAACCAGAACCTTCCCCAGCTGCTGCACTGTGTTGACAAAAACACCAAACACTTGCAGTCCTCACAGAAACGACCTGCCAGTTTCACTCCAGAGAAAAGCTCCAGACTGAAGTGCCTCAGACTGTCAGCTACGTGCAGCATTGTGTCGGACCTGGCATCTAACCGTGGATGGACCGCCCCAAGAAACAAGCGTTTGACAGGATCATCCTCTGTGCATGATGCCTCCACTCCAAGGAAACTGCAGCCTGATGCAGCGCAGGCATCGCCCTACAGCTCCACAACCGCTTCAAAGCAGACCAAGGAGTTGTCCATCTTACCTGCAACATCCAGCACGACACCAAGCATCTCCATTGGCGCACCTTTCAAGAAGCCCTCCCAGTGCAGTGCACCAGCCAGCACACCAGCCACTCACTTTGAGGGATGTTCAAGAACAAAACTTCACAACTCCAAAATTCCTCTTGCTACCACAGTTTCAACCCTCAGAAGGCCATGCGTAGTCCCAAGTACGGTCACGTTTTTAAACCTGATGGGTCCTAGACGTTCTGTCCCAAGTACTGTCACATTTTTAAACCAGACGGGTCCTGGATGTTCTGTCCCAATTTCAAGCAGTGGCATCCAGAGCTGCAGCACAGCCGTGGCTCAGACCCGGAGAACCTCCTCACCTCCGCAACAACACCTGCTGCCCGACAGGCCGGCCTGTAAGGCTGGAAGCTCTTTCCACACTCCTCCTCTCCTTCAGGGGCCAGCCAGCGGCCGCTATGATGCTGCCTTGTTCCGAACTCCACGAGACCCCCCCAGGACCTCCGCCTGTGCCATGAAAGCTACTCCCCCACTTTGCAGATGCGGGCGGAGAGCCAAGCGGCGTAGGGTTCAAACCCCAGGTCCCAACACGGGGCGATGCTTCTTTTCCTGCATCAAGGGAACGCCCAACTCAGCCAACCCCAAAACATCAGGCTGCGGCTTTTTCCAGTGGGAGCAGGCCAGCGCCATTGCCTCAGCTGCGCACGCCTCACCCGTGATTAGGCAGGTGTACGGCGGTCACGGTGCGGGCCTTGCCGCTTCCGTCACTCTCCGCTTGAAGGCGCCTGCTTCTCTGGCTGGACACAGGACAGTGGGGCTGTCCAGCTTGCGTGCAAAGTCGCTGAGGTGATGTCCGTGTAACAGCCACAGACCTTTACTGGCTGTCGTTTGCCAGACCCTTGTGCAGGAAACTAAGGGCAGGTTATTCTTCATTAGATTAGTGTTAAGAACTTGCATAGGTAAGCACATATTGTCTGCGCACTCTGCCTTAGGTATATGAATGAAAGAGAGAATCTGTGTTGTAATGGATGGATGGTGTTAATGAATAAAAGCCCCACAGTGATGTGCCTGGCCAAAACTCTTTTTAGAAAATCTGTCACTTGTATCTGTTAGTTTCAGACAGCTCTCACAGTGATGTGCCTGGCCAAAACTCTTTTCAGAAAATCTGTCACTTGTATCTTAGTTTCAGACAGCTCTCAGTGATGTGAGACTTTTTTCAACAAGGGGAACAGAGGGTGGTGTGGGTGTGTAGTAAAGAGGTGAGGGTGGTGTGGGTGTGTAGTGAAGAGGAGAGGGTGGTGTGGGTGTGTAGTGAAGAGGAGAAGGTGGTGTGGGTGTGTAGTGAAGTGGTTTGGGTGTGTAGTGAAGAGGAGAGGGTGGGTGTGTAGTGAAGTGGAGAGGGTAGTGTTGGTGTGTAGTGAAGAGGAGAGGGTGGTGTAGGTGTGTAGTGAAGAGGAGAGGGTGGTGTGGATGTGTAGTGAAGAGGAGAGGGTGGTGTGGGTGTGTAGTGAAGAGGAGAGGGTGGTGTGGATGTGTAGTGAAGAGGAGAGGGGGGGGTGGAGTGAAGAGGAGGGGGGGGTGGAGTTGAGAGGGTGGTGTGGGTGTGAAGAGGAGAGGGTGGGTGTGTAGTGAAGTGGAGAGGGTGGTGTGGGTGTGTAGTGAAGAGGAGAGGGTGGGTGTGTAGTGAAGAGGAGAGGGTGGTGTGGGTGTGTAGTAAAGAGGAGAGGGTGGTATGGGTGTGTAGTGAAGAGGAGAGGGTGGGTGTGTAGTGAAGAGGAGAGGGTGGGTGTGTAGTGAAGAGGAGAGGGTGGTGTGGGTGTAGTGAAGTGGAGTGGAGAGAATGGTGTGGAGAGGGTGATGTGGGTGTGGCATAAACTGTGAAGAGGGTGGTGTGGCTGTGGAATGAACTGTGAAGAGGGTGGTGTGGGTGTAGCAGAGTGGAGAGAATGGTGCAGGTGGGGTCAGACATGTTTCAGGAGAACAGGCAAACAACACGGACCTGTCACACAGTAATTGGGGGGGGGGGGGCTTGGAATAGTCTGTAAGGACAAGATGTTGCGTTTTAAAAATACTTTTATTATTATAACAGGAAAAGTGTGTCCCACAGTTTCCGGGTCAGTGGCTGGTTGTGAAGTATGGCAGGCATCTCCATCTGCTTGTTTACACCCCACAACAGGTCATTTACTTTCAACATGAACTGAAGCAGCATGGACCACGGGCCTGTGGCTGTAATCACTGGCGTCCAGTTTGCAACCATGCATGTTCAGTTCTTGTGTGTGTGTATGCATGCATAGGCATGTGTGAGAGAGAGAAAGTGAATGTGTGAGATGAAGTGAGTGTGTGAGAGAAGTGAATGTGTGTGTCAGTGTGAGGCAAAAAAAAAAATGACTTGTATAATGAGAAGGTGAGTGTGAGAGAGAAAGTGTGAATGTGTGTGTGCACTCACTTCGTGAGCTGGAGGAAAAGTTACTGTGCATTCTGCTGCATAATCATGAGAGAACATATTTGTGAATCTGATGCAACAATTAGCAAGCTGTAGTTTGAAAGGTAGTAAGACATTACCGTTTCTTACTTTTCAAAAAAATGGTCAGGACCAGTTGCAACGTTTCACATATATACCCATGTGAAACAGTTTTACAGAAGTAAATGCACACATGCAACATAAACAAGAAGAAAAAAAGACCCCTAGGAAACCAATTTAATGTGCATTTCTTCTTTTTATTGACACAGAAAATATCTTTGGAGTTTAATCCAGCGTTTATGATAAGCATGAAAGAATGACTTAGTTAAAATAATTATATGGTGAAACTTGAAAATAATTATATGGTGAAACTTGAAAATAGTTATATGGTGAAACTTGCTGGGATACTTGCAAGGTACAGTCAAGTGTGTGTGTGTGTGTGTGTGTGTGTGTGTGTGTGTGTGTGTGTGTGTGTGCATGTGTGTGTGTGTGTGTGTGTGCATGTGTGTGTGTGTGTGTGTGTGTGCCCCTGTAGTCATTGTTGCTTTTCTTCAAACAGGTTGCAGCGTATATTTTTTGGAAAGTTGATTTGATGAATATAAATTTGTGTTGTGTTACGTCGGCTTTATGTGCAGTGACACAGTCCCGACACCTGCAGTGATACATCCCAAGAACTGATACAATAGCCAAGCTGTAGTGCAATGTGTGCCGTGAGTGAAGACACAGGCGATGACAAAGTACGCCAGCTGTTATAACACCACATCATGCAGTGATGCTTGCAAGCATATTGTAAGTGTGAATCTCATGCTGGCACAGCACATATTAAAATGTATGCTGCTGCAGAAAAAATTAAACAAAAACAGCGGGGGGCATGAAGAAATGAGGTTAGTTCGCAGCCCAAAACAGTCGGTAAGTCTATTCTACTATACCATGATATGGCACGGATCGTTGATTCTATACACTCTTTGAAATGTTTTAATCAGGTTTATGGGCTTCAGATTCAGGCATTGTTTTTGTTACTTCAGCATAAAGCAGTGTTCCGGTCGTTTAGTCAAAATAGTTGCAGTCACACATAACCGCTTGTGTCCTTTCACCCATACGGGTTTGAGACAACATCCTCCCACGTCTTCTGTGGAAGGCCTGCGTAGTCTGCATAGATGGTTTCTTGGATCCAGGAGATGTGGGTGTCTACCCGTGTGTACACCCCTGGGCGTAGGGGCTGTGCACAGCCTGGGCCGTTTTTGTCACCCCAGGATACCACACCTGTAACACCCCAAGATACCACTCCTGTAACATCCCAGGATACCACTCCTGTAACATCTCAAGATACCACTCCAGTAACATCCCAGGATACCACACCTGTAACATCCCAAGATACCATTCCTGTAACATTCCAAGATACCACACCTGTAACATTCCAAGATACCACACTTGTAACATCCCAAGATACTACTACTGTAACATCCCAAGATACTACTACTGTAACACCTCAGGATACCACACCTGTAACATCCCAAAATACCACACCTGTAACATCCCAAGATACCACTTCTCTAACATCTCAGAATACCACCCCTGTAACATCCCAAAATACCACACCTGTAACATCCCAAGATACCACTCCTCTAACATCCCAGGATACCACACCTGTAACATCCCAAGATACCACTCATGTAACATCCTAAGATCCCAATCGTGTAACATCCTGGGATACCGCTCACACCTGTAACATCCCAAGATATCACTCCTCTAACATCCCAGAATACCACTCCTGTAACATCCAAAGATACCGTACATGTAACATCCCAGGATACCACACCTGTAACATCCCAAGATACCACTCCTGTAACATCCCAATATACTACACCTGTAACATCCCAAGATACTACTGTAACATCCCAAGATACCACACATTAACATTCCAAGATACTACTCCTGTAACATACCAAGATACCACACCTGTAACATCCCAGGATACCACACCTGTAACATCTTAAGATACCACACCTGTAACATCCCGAGATACCACACCTGTAACATCGTAAGATACCACACCTGTAACACTCCAGGACACACCTGTAACAAGATAACGCATGTAAGACCCCAAGACAGTGCACCTGTAATATTTGTCCCGAGCTGACCCGGTGTGGTTGACGGTGTTAACGTCATTTTCCTGGTAAGTTTTGTGTGAGCTTTTTTTCTTGGCGGAATCCCACACTGTGCCTGGTCAGCAGGGTCAGCCCATGACCACTTCTGGCTTCAAGAGTGTTCAGCGGAACCTGCCCCCTGAACGATTGCACGATGACCGATGACAGCGGTCTTTTACGTGCTGCTGCGGTGACACGTGCGTGGAATGGATAGGAAAGAAGAGCCGACACAGAGTTATGTCTGAAGAGATATGTGGGTGGAATGGATAGGGACAGAAGAGCCGACACGGAAAACTTTATGTCTGAAGAGATATGTGGGTGGAATGGATAGGGACAGAAGAGCCGACACGGAAAACTTTATGTCTGAAGAGATATGTGGGTGGAATGGATAGGGACAGAAGAGCCGACACAGACAATTTTATGTCTGAAGAGATATGTGGGTGGAATGGATAGGGACAGAAGAGCCGACACGGAAAACTTTATGTCTGAAGAGATATGTGGGTGGAATGGATAGGGACAGAAGAGCCGACACAGAAAACTTTATGTCTGAAGAGATATGTGGGTGGAATGGATAGGGACAGAAGAGCCGACACAGAAAACTTTATGTCTGAAGAGATATGTGGGTGGAATGGATAGGGACAGAAGAGCCGACACGGAAAACTTGATGTCTGAAGAGAAGGCATGTCGGCTGCTGCGGCTGAAAGCCACGACCTGGTGACAAATCCAGCTGTCTGCCACTGAGCTGTTTCCCCACAGCCATGTTTCCCCAGTATACCGTGAATGACTATAATTATTACATGTACTTTTGGGAGCTGACTGTGTGTGCCGTGGACTTCTTGTCTCTGGGTGAATGATCGCCGCCAGGTGAGAACTGATTGCTGGGGCTTCACTGTCGGGCAAGGTGCGACCACCGTCCACGTAGGGAATGCAGCCGAAACAGCCTCAGCCTCTGACTTGACTGGACACTGGACTGCTTCAAGAGGTGACAGTCAGACCGCACATTACGTTAACCTCGTAGATTCAATGGTCTTGCGGCAAAAGGTGGAATGGGAAGCCCGGACTGGCGTGTGTACGGGACTCAAACCCTAACCTTTCAATCACGAGTCTGGCACTCCGTACAACAGTTATCCCTGTTTCCCCGCTTATGACTGGGTAAATGAATGTCCCTTGGTAAATGAGTGTCCCTCGATAAATGAGTGTCCCTTGGTGAACGATTCTGGGTGAATTACTCTTTTTGTGAATGATTATCAGGATGATATGATTATATTTCTGGTGAATTGTTATCTCTGGATTAGTGTTTGGCCGAGTGGTGTGGATGACATCTCTGGGAGACTGGTATGTGTATGTTTGGTGTGGATGACATCTCTGGGAGACTGGTGTGTGTATGTTTGGTGTGGATGACATCTCTGGGTGACTGGTGTGTGTATGTTTGGTGTGGATGACATCTCTGGGTGACTGGTGTGTGTATGTTTGGTATGGATGACATCTCTGGGTGACTGGTGTGCGTATGTTTGGTGTGGATGACATCTCTGGGTGACTGGTGTGTGTATGTTTGGTGTGGATGACATCTCTGTGTGACTGGTGTGTGTATGGTGTGGATGACATCTCTGGGTGACTGGTAAGGGTACATCTGATGTGGATGGTTGCCTGGGTGACTTGCCTGCCTGGTCTGGATGACTGGCGTCAACGAATGTCTCTGGGTGACTCATGTGGATGATTGGGAGACTGCCTGGTGTATTTGATTGTCACTGGGTGACTGCTGTGGCTGATTGTCTCTGATGTGGCAGATTGTGGGTGACTGCCTGGTGTGGATGATTGAGTGATTGTGGCTGACTGCCTGGTGTGGATGATTGTCTCTGGGTGACAGCCTGGTGTGGATGATTGTCTCTGGGTGACTGCCTGGTGTGGTTGACTGGTGTCTCACCAGCTAGAGTCCATTGTGCCCCGTACTGACACTGCAGAGGGCCGCCGCTGTCAAACTGAAATAGACAATGTTCTTTTCTTTACCAGCTTTAAACAATGTTCTTTTCTTTACCAGCTTTAAACAATGTTCTTTTATTTATCAGCTTTAAACAGTGTTCTTTTCTTTACCAGCTTTAAACAATGTTCTTTTATTTATCAGCTTTAAACAATGTTCTTTTCTTTACCAGCTTTAAACAATGTTCTTTTATTTATCAGCTTTAAACAGTGTTCTTTTCTTTACCAGCTTTAAACACTGTTCTCTACCAGCTTTAAACATTGTTCTTTTATTTACCAGCTTTCAACAATGTTTTTTGTTTGTTACCAGCTTTCAACAATGTTTTTTGTTTGTTACCAGCTTTCAACAATGTTTTTTGTTTGTTACCAGCTTTCAACAATGTTTTTTGTTTCTTTTGTTTACCAGGCTTAATGTTCTTTTCTTTACCAGCTTTAGACAATGTTCTTTTCTTTATCAGCTTTAAACAGTATTCTTTTCTTTACCAGCTTTAAACAATGTTCTTTACCAACTTTAAACAATGTTTGTTTACTTTGCCAGCTTTAAACAATGTTCTTCGCCAGCTTAATTTTTTTTCTGTACTTTACTAGCCGTTTAAACAATGTTCTTTCCTTTACCAGTCTTAAATAATGTTTTTTTTTTTTTTACCAGCTTCAAACAATATTTACTTTACCAGCTTAAAAAATTTTCATTACTATACCAGCCTTCTCTTGCAAACCCCTAACATTGACTATTGCTCGCCGCTGTCAAATAAAAATAGACAATTTTCTTTGGAGACTGACTTTGAACTAACTGATTTGCAGGCCACACAAAGTCCAAATTTTCGTTCAATGCAGCAAGCTGTTTTATTGGAATGACTGACAAACGGATTTGCTGACCACACAAGGTCCATATTTTAGTTCAACGCAGCAAGCTGTTTTATTGGAATGACTGACCAAACGGATTTGCAGGCCACGCAAGGTCCATATTTTCGTTCAATTCAGCGAGGCTACATTGATTACAGGAGTGAGTGAACGCGAGGCTACATTGATTACATTGAGGAGTGAGTGAACGCGATGCTACATTGATTACACGAGTGAGTGAACGCGAGGCTACATTGATTACAGGAGTGAGTGAACGCGAGGCTACATTTATTACACTGCATGAGGAGTGGGTGAACACGAGGCGAACTGCGCTGATCCAGTCCCCGCGGGGAGGCCTTCATTTCTACGGGGGCCGTTTTCACCGAAACCAGGGAAACGTGTCCATTGTGCTGCTTAGTGTAAAAGAATTTTTCACCTAAACTTGCTTGAAATAATAATGCTGCTGCTATTACTTCGTTATCATCAAAAAGTGAAATAAAACAGTACATTATTTTACGGTATCTTTAAAGAAGAGCTGTACATTGATGGAAAGGAACGTAAGCGACGTAACTGTTGATGGGGAAGGGTTAAAATCCGCCTACGCAAAAACTGCTCCAAAATTATGCTTGGCATTTGAGTTTTACGCAAGGGGAGTCATTGCGGTTTTGCTGGGGAGTAGTGAAAATTGCGTTCGGCGGATTTACTCCGCGGTAACAGCCGCTCCCAGCGTCAGTTGTGTCAGCGTAAGTCTGGCGGGGAACTTGTCCCGCAAGTTACGCTACGCTGGACTCTACAGTGAACAGACTACACAGCAAACGGACAAAGACCAGTGTGCATCTGTGCACTGTGAAGTGGCCTACAAAGACGGGTGTGCACTGACCTGGCAACAGATTACTCTGTACCCTACAGACAAAAACGGGTGTGTACCTGGCAACAGATTACTTTGTACCCTACAGAGAGACAAAGATGGGTGGGTACCTGGCAACATATTACTTTGTACCTACAGACAAAGACGGGTGGGTACCTGGCAACAGATTACTTTGTACCTACAGACAGACAAAGACGGGTGTGCACCTGGCAACAGATTACTTTGTACCTACAGACAGACAAAGACGGGTGTGTACCCAGCGGCAGATTACTTTGTACCTACAGACAGACAAAAACGGGTGTGTACCCGGCAACAGATTACTTTGTACCTACAGACAGACAAAGACGGATGTGTACCTGGCAACAGATTGCTTTGTACCCTACAGAGAGACAAAGACGGGTGGGTACCTGGCAACAGATTACTTTGTACCTACAGACAGACAAAGACGGGTGTGTACCCGGCAACAGATTACTTTGTACCTACAAAGACGGGTGTGTACCCGGCAACAGATTACTTTGTACCTACAGACAGACAAAAACGGGTGTGTACCTGGCAGGCATCCACTCCACCTTCCCACTTGCCAGCACACATCATGTTGTGGGTCAGCCAGTCGTGGTAGCCGTCCAGTGCGCGGCACATGTCGTAGTCCATGACGGGCACAACGCCCTGCTTCAGCACGCTCGACAGCACGCGCGAGTCTGAAAGGCAGTTAGCGCTGACTGAGTCGGTGAGTCGTTCTCACGCTCTGCTACAGTGCTAACCCACACACCCGCCATTGCACACGGCGCGTGCGTGTCACCCGTACCTTCAACAGGAGGCCTGTTGCCATGGACCTATATATACATAGGTAGTCCAGGCCTGTTGCTGTGGTCCTCCTGGACCTGGGCTCAAAATGATCTGTAAGTAGAGCTGTCGCTGAGCTGCAACAAACACCGGCCCGCCGGATCTTGCTAGTTAGTTAGTGCTTTGAGCCCAGTCGGCCACAAAGGGTTACATCAGGGCTAACCGGATCTTGCCGTGACAGCCGCAGACTTTATTTCTCAGTGCAGGCCGAGTTCCAACGCCCCTGTTCGCCCTCGATCCCAGCCAGTAGCCTGCTGTGTTTGATCGGCCAGGTCTCGCTTACAACGCAGTTTCAAGTTTAGGAACTGAAGAAAACGCATTCGCTCGCGCGCAAGCAGTGTCGGTAATCAAACCGAAAAACGCGCTCTTTAATTTGTCAACTCCTTTAGCGACCTTTAAAAATGAATGTATGTGACCCAACCCGGTTGCTGTGACCTTAAATAAGTTGAGACCAAGGCAGGAAAACAGCAAGACTGAGTAAGACTCGAGGTGCACTGCAACCGTAAAATACAATGACGTTTACCGCAGTGTCCGACGAAAACCCGCTACAGTGAAAGGTGACACGCGGACCCGTGTCAAGTGCATGCACGCAGTCATTCGCAGTGTCAAAAGGATGCCACAGCCTACCCTGCAGGCAAGCACCCGACGTCATGATGATAACATACTCTCTTAGCCGTATATCGACTGTGAAAACGTAAGCAGTTGAAGAGAAAGATAGCCAGTGGTCCGTGCACTCACCCGATACCCGGGCGTTGAGGGACGGGCCTGTGGAGGTAAGCCAGGACGGCCTCAGTCACGCCGTCTACGTCTACCGTCTCAGACAAAGAGTCTTTGCTGATGTAGTCCTACCCATATGTGCAGTGGGAAGTACATAGACGTAAACTGAATGTACTATTCGGATTTCTATTTGTCTTGGTTTCCAGGAGTCCAGTAACCGGGCTCGACAGCCTTCATCATACATTACATACTTAGGGTTCTGGTTTCACACGTCTGGTTGGGGGGCGGGGGAGGACTAACAGCTAGAAACCGAAATGGCGGGTGCCGCTCTGACCTGCAGAAAAGCCCCAGCCGGTGACGACACAAGGCTTGCCGGTGTGCGGCACGGCCTGTGGTTCCGGCAGACAGACGGGTCGCACCCAGGGGTTGACGTCAGCTCGGCCCAGCAGCTTGACCAGCGCGATGTCGTGGTCAGACGGCGTGCCGGCCTGTCCCTCGGTGAACAGCATGCTCTCGTCCCACTCGGGGTGCACCATGATCCGGCTCACCTCGAACACCTGAAACATCACTGTGCTCACCTCGAACACCTGAAACATCACTGTGCTCACCTCGAACACCTGAAACATCACTGTGCTCACCTCCAACACCAGAAACATCACTGTGCTCACCTCCAACACCTGAAATATCACTCACCTTAAACACCTGAAATATCACTCGTCTCAAACATCTGAAACATCACTCTGCTCACCTGAAACGTCACTGTACTCACCTCAAACATCACTGTACGCACCTCAAACATCTCAGTATCACTGCTCACCTCAAACATCACTGTGCTCATCTGAAACATCACTGTGCTCACCTGAAACATCTGAAACACTGCTCACCTGAAACATCAATCTGCTCACTCCAAATATCTGAATCATCAACGTGCTCACCTGAAACACCACTGTGCTCACCTGAAACACCACTGTATTCCCCTCATTCTGTTCCCCTCCTCAAGAACATGATCACTGAACATACTTCTGATCACCTCGAATACCTCCAACACGATTCTGCTCACCGCACTGAAAGCGGATCGTCATAGAGTTATGATTTTGTTCACCGCACTGAAATCGGGTCATCATAGAGCTGTGATTCTGCTCACCGCACCGAAATCGGGTCATCATAGAGTTATGATTCTGCTCACCGCACTGATATCGGATCATCACAGAGTTATGATTCTGTTCACCGCACCGCACTAATATCGGGTCATCATAGAGTTATGATTCTGCTCAAATCCTGGCTATTCTGCTAACTTTGAAACCTGAAATAATATGAACCTGCCGTTTACTGTGAGCACTCGAAACATGAGGTTTATGCAAGACCTCCCACCAATACAAACGAGACAGAAAATGGAGCAGGTCAAAGCATACTTCAGTGCCGTCGAAAATCCCAACAACCCACTCCACGAAGCCGTGAAAGACACAAAGGGGTGCAGACTGGGACGGGCCAAGTCTTGGATGGGCCCAACAGAGGACTCAATACTGCAAGTATGCCAGCTGACAGAGTTTAAGCAAACCAAGGAGTGGGAAAGGTTCCGGCGATCCGGGCGTCTCGGTTAGACACTCCTGCCAGAAAACTTCGGAAAGTGTTGTCGAGAATGGCCAGCAGGCAAAACGGAGTCAGAAATCGAACTTCTCATTCAACAAAACAGCAAACCGCAAGACCTCATAGGACCAGTCAAGGTGGGGCTTCGCTGTTAGCAAGATGCGACCACCATTCATGAAGATGGTGTAGCCTATACGGTCTCAGCCTCCAGTCACTCATGCTGGGTTGCCTCAAGATGTACATGACATGAAGATGATGATGATTTTTTATTTTTTAGGCAACGCAGAAAACTGCATTTCTTCTGCTCGCACCTTAACGTGGACCATGATTCAGCTCAACTGCACGCGGTCATTGCAGTACTACGGACATGAATGATTCAGCTCAACTACACGCGGTCATTGCAATACTACGGACATGAATGATTCAGCTCAACTACACGCGGTCATTGCAATACTACGGACATGAATGATTCAGCTCAACTGCACGCGGTCATTGCAGTACTACGGACATGAATGATTCAGCTCAACTACACGCGGTCATTGCAATACTACGGACATGAATGATTCAGCTCAACTACACGCGGTCATTGCAATACTACGGACATGAATGATTCAGCTCAACTGCACGCGGTCATTGCAGTACTACGGACATGAATGATTCAGCTCAACTGCACGCGGTCATTGCAGTACTACGGACATGAATGATTCAGCTCAACTACACGCGGTCATTGCAATACTACGGACATGAATGATTCAGCTCAACTGCACGCGGTCATTGCAGTACTACGGACATGAATGATTCAGCTCAACTACACGCGGTCATTGCAGTACTACGGACATGAATGATTCAGCTCAACTGCACGCGGTCATTGCAGTACTACGGACATGAATGAACATGGACAGAAAATAATACAGTTGTGCAATGGGTCTAACACCTGACATCAACAATGGGTCTAACACCTGACATCAACAATGGGTCACTAACACCTGACACGAACAATGGGTCACTAACACCTGACATCAACAATAGGTCAGTAATACCTGACATCAAGAATGGGTCACAAACAAGTGACGTCAACAATGGGTGATTAACACCTAATGTCAGAATGGGTTACTAACACCTGACATCAACAATTGGTCACTAATGTCCGACATCAATAATGGGGCACTAACACCTGACATCAACAATGGGCACTAACGTCCGACAGCAAAAATGTGTCACTAACACCTGATCTCAGACTGGGTCATAACACCTAACATCAACAATGGGTCACTAACATCTGACACCAACAATGGTCAGTAACACCTGATCCAACAATAGGCCACAAACACCTGACATCAGTTTTTCACTATAACACCTGACGCCAACAATGGGTGACCAGAACCTGACTTGAACAATGGGTCACTGGTACCTGACATGAACAATGGGTGACAAGTACCTGACCCGAACAATGGGTCACTAGTGCCTGACCTGAACGATGGGTGACAAGTACCTGACCTGAACAATGGGTCACCAGTACCTGACCTGAACGATGGGTCAGACGCACATTAATAATAATAATAGTTGACATTAACGGCAAATGATGTTATAACCCACCTGCTCTGTCTCCTCGTGGGTGCTGATGTTCAACACTCCCAGGTGCACTGACCAGTACTGCTCACCCCATATCATGGGAGGTCTGAAACAGTGTCTTCTGTGAACTGCCACGTTAGGTCACCCCCCTCCCCCGCCTATAATCGTGTATAATATGCTCAGATCGTTACTTATCTGATCTACGTGTCGATAGACCGCGCTGTATAGCTGGCCACAGGAGGTGTGTTGTGTGTGTGTGGGGGGGAGGTGGGGGAGGGGAGGGGTTGTACCTAATGCTGCACTATCACCAGTCTTCATTACGATGGTCAGTGACGTAAGCGTTTTTACTGGTTGATTTAACTGTGAAGAGCAAAGTCCAGAGTGAAGAAAGTGTTCATAAACCACAGCTTTTGAAGTCACACAAATCGTGTTGGGCATGATCTGTTAGTGCATGCAGCAACCATCAGTGTTTAACTACAGTGGACAAGGATCTCTAAACACAATTTGCAGTGCTTCTAACACCCCTGTGTCTGAAAACAAGGCCAGGGTAATCAAACTTGGTATAAACTGGTAGAGGTTATGATTATGCATGTTTGAAAGACTCAGTTAAACAGTGACCGAGAAAAAGCAAGCATTAAAGATTTTGTCAAATCAGACACGTGTCAGTTAATTGTAGCTCCCTTGAACAGATGCGATAGTGAATATAACGGTATATTCATGATGTAGACTACAAATTTAACAACTGAGCAAAGTTTGAACATACAATTTTGACTTGAAACGGCCTGACATTGCTGTAACCTTGAAATATGGTCAAGGTCACTGAAAGTGGCATGCACAGGAAAAGCTCTAGGAACGGTAGCATAGTGGAAAGAAACATTTATAATAATAATATACATTTATCATGCACTCATCAACGCCATGGGCGCTCACATGATACATATCAACCTAATAGCGCTCACATGATACATATTAACAATAATAGCGCTCACATGATACATATCAACCTAATAGTGCTCACATGATACATATTAACAATAATAGCGCTCACATGATACATATCAACCTAATAGCGCTCACATGATATATATATCTAAACCTCATAGCCCTCTTATGATACATATTAACCTAATATCGCTCACATGATACATATTAACCTAACAGCGCTCACATGACACATATTAACCTAACAGCGCTCACATGATACATATTAACCTAATAGCGCTCACATGATATATATATATTAACCTAATAGCGCTCACATGATACATATTAACCTAACAGCGCTCACATGATACATATAAACCTAATAGCGCTCACATAATACATATTAACCTAATAGCGCTCACATGATACATATCAACCTAATAGCGCTCACATGATATATATATTAACCTAATAGCGCTCACATGATACATATCAAGGTTTCAAGGTTTTATTGAGCTTTTGGCCCCTGGGGGCTAGAAAGCGAAGTTACATTCGCACACGACATTCCCTATGAACAAGTACATGCGTTCTACTAATAAATAACTACCACACTTTATATATAAAAAATTATTAAATGCTCAAACACAAATCAAAGTTGTTATAAATATATAAGGCTAAGGCGTAAAAATTAACTTTTTCTTTTTTGTTTTCGTTGCTCGTTATTGGCTTAATCAAAATAATTGAAGAATACAACTAATAAATTTAGCAAGCTTGATATTCTTAGATTTTGACGTCATATTCATGAGACTACAAAATTTGGGCACGTTGGGATGATGTGTATAATATTTATCAACATACTTAATACGGTTTCTCTTGACATTTTCGTTGGAACAGTTAAGCAGATAGTGAAATTCATCTCCTACCTCACCACTGTCACAAACAGTACATATTCTTTCATCCCTTGGAATACCTAACGTTCGTCTTTGCTGGATTGGCAGTCTGTGATTACTAAGTCTAAATTTCAATACTCTTTGTCTTAGGATAGATGGGAGATAGGTTAGATATTCCTCAAAGCAAAATTTCTTTTTAAATAAACAATAATTACTACAAACACTATTTTCTGCTACTCTGCTTTGCCATTCTTGTATAAATTGATCCATTAGTCTTTGCTTCACTATACGTTTAAAGCTTTCGATGGTATGGATTTGGTTAGACCAAATATAAGATAATCCTAAACTATCTAATAACGAATGCACTTTCATAAGCCATGGGAGCTTATAATCGCTTGCATAATACAACTTAGAACATAGCTGAAACATTAGGTTAGAAATCTTAGGCGATTCAGAGTGAGAGGTACTGCACAAACCATACCAAAATCCTAACATCCTGCATTTTGCTTCAATTTCTATCGGATATCTTCCCACTTCCCCAAGCACCATGCATGTTGGGGTTGTAACTTTGACACCTAAGGTCAGTTTTAAAAATCGAAGCTGTAGTTTTGAGATTACATCCATCTTCTCGCACGCCCATATTTCACAACCATACAGAAGGATTGGGTGCACACATTTTTCAAAAAGTTCTAATTGTATATCTAGTGGCAAATTTAGCTGCCGACATTTCCTTAATAGTGAAAACATAGCCCTGTTTGCAAGTAAAAACTGTAACTGTTGTGCCTTTTTAAACTTGTTATTATAGTTAAATTTTACTCCCAAATATTTATAATCCCAAACAACGTCAACAGTTTCCTCATTAAAATTGAATTTCGGCATTTTTCTGATCTTCCCCCTTGAAAATATCATGACTTTGGTTTTCCTAACATTAATATCGAGACCCCATAATTCACAATATATTTTGAGTATATCTAACGCTCTCTGCAAATCTTCAGGACATTCGGCTAGTACAATTGTGTCATCCGCGTACAACAATAAAAACAAATACAAAAAATTGTCGATATCTTGAAGACACACATCCTGGGCCAATGCAAATGGTAGTTTTAAGCCCTGAACATTGTTACTCGTTAAAAAACCTTTTAAGTCATTCAAAAACAGCGAAAACAAAACTGGTGACAAATTTTCCCCCTGACGCAGACCAACGTTTGAGACAAAAAACTGCGATAGACCATGCCTAGTTTTCACACATGATTTTGCTTTAGCATACATATCTCGTATCACATGTAGAACCTTCCCATTCACACCAGAATTTAACAGTTTTCCCCACAACAATCCGCGCTGCACACTGTCAAAGGCCTTTTTATAGTCAATAAACGCACAAAATAATTTTTTTTTCCGCTGCAAATATACATCAATGAGACAATGTAAAGCAAAAACGTGATCCATCGTCGAATGCCCTTTCCTAAAACCTGATTGTTCATTACCAAGAATATCATTGGTTTCTAAAAAAGAATGAATTCGATCGTTTATCACACTAGTAAAGAGTTTTCCAAAACAACTCAGCACAGTTATACCCCTATAGTTATCTGGGTCATTCTCTTCTCCTTTTCCTTTATAAATAGGACTAATATAGCCAATAGACCAAGCGTGTGGAATTTTACCTGTCTGCAGTACAATATTAAATAGCGTAGTAACTGCGATTAGCAATTTAGAAGAAGAGGTCTTTAGGAATTCATTAAGTATACCATCATACCCACAGGATTTATTATTTTTAAGCTTCTTGATGCATTTCAAAACTTCGTCCGCTGAGATATCATTTTCTAAATCATCGTGTACAAATATATCAGTTTCGTTATCAAATGTATAAAATTCTTCCTCGGGGATGTTGCCCAGCTTCTGAAAATGCTCAACAAAAAGATCATGGCTAATGGCATCTACAGTATGCTTCTTTTGACGGTTATTACTATTCAGGATTCTCCAATATGCACGTGGATCCGAAGAACGCAATGATCTTATCCTTTCGTGGAACACTTTCGTGTGCATTCGGCTTTTCCTGTTTAGAACTTTTTTATACTCTTTATGCGCACGTGCTCTCTCTCCTTTGGTATAATAATTATCATGACTTTTATGCATACCTTTAGCTTTTCGATACTCGGCCCTTTTCTTCTTGCATTCTGCGTCAAACCAAGGGTATTTATTCTTTTTTATCTCCTGTCTTCTTGGCTCATTTTGATTTTTTTTGCCTTTGTCCTCTCTCATACAGGTTTGGCTCTGGTACATATCCAGTCTAACAGCTGCATTTGTTAACAAGCTGCATATACCATCCGTTATGTCGTCGATATCAGATTGGTTAATACTGTCAGTACTTTCTAGCAACTTTTGCATACGATCATAAATTACCTCTACTCCTCCCTCGTCAATTTCAGCTAAATAATCACGCTCAACTCCTGGTCTCCAAACAGGTTTAGCAAACCCCATCATACCCTGACTAACATTTACGTTATGGATTGTTTTGTGGCTATCAGTACCAGTTTTCAGTTTTATAAATACAGGGCAGTGAATATCAGATAAACATTCATCAAAATCACCAACATAAAAGTCACAGATGCATGGAAAAACCCACGGCGACGCTATAACATAGTCAACAAGGCTAGCGTTTTTACAGGTCAATTTTCCCAAATCAGCGTCTCCGCCAACTCTGCCATTTACAATCAAAAGACGCTGAGTAATACAAAAATCAATGAGCGCATGGCCAAAGTTATTCTTACCTACGTCCTGCGACCTTCTGTCTTGTTGGATATTGTACATTTTCATGAGTTCAGTTGTACTAACATCATCCAGTACATTATCTAAAGCCGCAGTATCCCAAATATAGTCGCTGGAATCCCCAGTTCTTGCATTTAGATCACCCATGATAAGGACATTATCCAGGTTTATATGCAGAAGTGTTTCTTCCAACTCAGTAAAAGAGCTTCTGTTACTGTAGACAGACCCTTCTGGCGGTATATATAAAGCACAGACAAGTAATTTCTTACAATTAGTGTCGTTTTGGGTATCACACGGTAGTTCAAAAAATAGTCCATCATTAAAGACACAAAAGTCTACAAAACGATAAAACTTGCGTAAACGTTTCTCAATTCGTCTTTTAAAATCTACATGCTCCACTATCTTCACCATATTTAAGATCTGATTTCTCACTAGCAATGCTATCCCCCCCGATTTCCTTTTATAGATGCTTCTATTTTTCATAAAGCAGGTGAATCCATCAAAATCGAAGCTGTCAAGATCGTCCATTTTTGTTTCAGTTAAGCAAATGATATCATTCGACACCAACATTTCGCAAAATTCCGGGTATTTCATTTTCGACATCAATCCACACACATTTAGTGACACTATTTTTAAACAGCAGGTGGCACTTACTCCTGCCTTGTTTAGAACATCCCTGGTCCCGTCATTCTCACTATTAGCAGTAGCGCTCACTTCGTCTTCCACATTTACATCACTACGTACGTCCATCATCACATCTCTGGTTCTGTTCGTGTTATATTCCATATTAGCATAAGTACATGCACTCCTATCGGCATCATTTACAACGTTAGCATCACCACACACATCAAACGATACACCTTCATCAACAACATTAACATCACTGCGTGCATCAACCACTACACCTCCAAATCTGTTCACGCCATTTTCAATGTTAGCACCACTACACATGTCACCCAATACACCGCTCCTGCAGCTCACATCCTTTTCAAAGTCAACATCATTCCATACATCAACCACCACACAGCCACTCCTATTCACGTCATTTTTAGTGCTAACATCATTACATACATCACTACACATACCAGCCGGTACACCTTCACTCGTGCTACTGTCCTTTCCGATGTTAACATCACTACATACATCAACCAATACACCTCCACTCATGTTCATGCCATTTTCATCGTTCACATCACTGCATACATCAACCAATACACCTCCACTCATGTTCATGCCATTTTCATCGTTCACATCACTGCATACATCAACCAATACACCTCCGCTCATGTTCATGCCATTTTCATCGTTCACATCACTGCATACATCAACCAATACACCTCCACTCATGTTCATGCCATTTTCATCGTTCACATCACTGCATACATCAACCAATACACCTCCACTCATGTTCATGCCATTTTCATCGTTCACATCACTGCATACATCAACCAATACACCTCCACTCATGTTCATGCCATTTTCATCATTCACATCACTGCATACATCAACCAATACACCTCCGCTCATGTTCATGCCATTTTCAATGTTGACATTATTGCACACATCAACCGCTATACCTCCACTCCTATTCACGTCTTTTTTAGTGTTAGCTTCATTACACACATCAGTTGATACACCCACACTCCTTCTCACGTCCTTTTCAATGCTGACATCAGTACACACATCAACCACTATCCCTTCACTCTTGTTCATGTCCTTTTCAATGTTGACATCATCACACATATCAGACACTAAACCTCCACTCCTGTTCCTATCATTTTCAATATTGGCATCACTACATCCCTCGACCACTACCTTCCCGCTCCTGTTCACGTCAATTTCAATGTTGGCATTACACACATCAGCCACTACACTTCCACTCCTCTTCATGTCTTTTTCATTCATGTCATTAGTGTCATTTTCAACGTTAATATCACTACATACATCAACCACCTCACCTCCTTCCTTACTCTCGTCAGTTTCAAACTCTACATCACTGCGTACTACTTTATCCATCGTGCTTCCATCTCCGTTTCCGCACACCCCGTACTCAGCATCGTTACATACATCAGTCAGCACAGTCAGCACCTCACTATCACCACTGTCATCATTCGCAACGCGATCATCCTTGCCATCGTTAACATTAACATCAGTACGTACCTCAGTCATTATACCTCCCTGTGTGACATCATTCACTACACTTTCATCAACATTCGGTACATCGGTCATCCTGCCTCCATTTCCAGTGTTAGTATCACTAACCACAGTTCTACACTCAGCACACCATCCACATCCACCGCAACTGCTACGACCGCCACGGGCACAGGTGGAACAGTAACGGACGTTCCTCTTGTCACTGCTTGGCACACCTCTCAATGCCTCATCACGGTCACAATCACAGTCACAATCACAGTTACAACCGTTCACGGCAAAACTGTCTTTAGGTAGGACATACTTACAAACACGGACATCCTCTGGCCAACGTGTTTGTCGAAGGAACAGACCCCCAGGGCGCCCCTATTCCTCAAAATCAGCCAGATGGGTCAAACCAAGGGACCTGAAGTCAATCTGTTCCAAGCCCAGCTTGAACAGATCGTCAGGAGTGTCGATGACGACGACAGGCCTCTGGTTCGCTCCAGGGGCAAGACCCGGCGGGACCTTCTTGGTGCAGTGGATGCTTCCCCCGACAGTCCAGGCCTTGTCCACGTTGTCCAGCCTCTTTACCAAAGCCAGCAGTTTGGCCCGCAGAGGAGTGAGGTCGTCGTTGATGTAGACCTTCTGGTAGCCATCCTTTCCCTTCAGCGACTTCTTCTTCTCCATTACCTCACGCCTCTTCCTGCGGGAAATAAACTTCACCAGAATGGGTCGCAGTCCCCTCCCGACCTTGCCGACCCGGTGGACAGCCGCGATGTCCTCCTCCTTGACGTCCGCTCCCGCCTCCTTGAAGACACCCAGCGCCTTCTGCTCCACTTGCTCGGCAGTCTCCCCTTCCGCCTGCCTGATGCCGAAGATGCGGACAGACTCCCTGCGGCTGTATTGCTGCAGCCTGTCGTTCTCATAGGTCAGTGACGTGACAGCCGCAAAGAGCCTGTTTTCGGTGGCTGTATACCTGGCTGAAATTCCATGACCGTGTGATGCCATGGTCCTCATCACTCCCTTCATCGCCTCCGACACGGCTACTGCAACAGCTGTCGCTAACGCCGGCACGAGCTGCTTGATGACCGGGCTGTCAAACTCTCCCTGGGCGTTCTTGTAGGCAGTCAGTGTCTCATTCACTCGTGTGACGACGATTTCATGAATATCTGCCGTATTAATACTGTCACAGATATCTGACTCCTGCATTCCTTCATCCTGTGATCCATCCTCTCCCGCCCCCCCGACAGCCGTCCTGCCTTTCTTCGGATCTTTCGTCGCTGATGCAGGGGAGAAAGCGAGCATTCTTTTTCCACTTTTCCTGGCCTGTGATGCCATCAATAGAAAACAGTTCGCGCACACCCGCACCGGCAACAACAACAGTTCACACACACACAAAAAAGAGTTCACACCGCTGATATCGAACTGTAATCTGGGCTCTTGTAAAGCACACAGCAAGACCACGTGAGGCACAATCTATACACACTCAATATACCCGCTGAACCAGCACCCTCTGAGCTCGTAACGCGCTGTGATACTGCAAGTCCACGTGAAGAACGCTCTGAATACACGCTCAGTTAACCCAAGCCAAGCCAAGCCAAGTCTTAATATTAACCTAACAGCGCTCACATGATACATATTAACCTAACAGCGCTCACATGATACATGTTAACCTAACAGCGCTCACATGATACATGTTAACCTAACAGCGCTCACATGATACATTTTAACCTACCAGCGCCCACATGATACATATCACCACTATGGTGCGTCCAGGGGCAAAACCAAACCAAAACTAAAAGCAAAAAACGACCGTCAAACGTTATGGTGCCCCAAGGGGCAAATACTTTTATGGTGCCCGGAAACAAAATCTCAGTGTTAAAGTTCTGGACACGCCGGACACTCCAACGTCCAGCCAGCCGGCCCATGCTGACCATTACATGTACCGACATTTTGTCATGGGGAAAACACACAGAAACAACAAAACAAACAAAATGGACAGCCAGCCGGCCCATGCTGACCATTACATGTACCGACATTTTGTCATGGGGAAAACACACAGAAACAACAAAACAAACAAAATGGACAGCCAGCCGGCCCATGCTGACCATTACATGTACCGACATTTTGTCATGGGGAAAACACACAGAAACAACAAAACAAACAAAATGGACAGACAGCCGGCCCATGCTGACCATTACATGTACCGACATTTTGTCATGGGGAAAACACACAGGAACAACAAAACAAACAAAATGCAGAGCCGAAGCTGCTGTTTTTTGGAGAGGCGGGCGGGGAGGAGGGTACTTACGTGTACAGATGGGGGGGGGGGGTACTTATGTGTACTGAGGGGGGGGGTTACTTATGTGGACAGATTGGGGGGGGGGGGTTACTTAGGTTTACAGATGGGGGTGGGTGGGTACTTACTTGTACAGATGCGGCGTACTTATGTGTACAGATGGGGGGGTACTTATGTGTACAGATGGGGGGGGGGGGTACTTATGTGGACAGACAGAGGATGGGGGTGTACTTGCGTGGACAGGCGGGTGGGGAAGGGGTGTACTGGCGTGGACAGGCGGGTGGGGAAGGGGTGTACTTACGTGGAGAAGAGACAGTGGGCAGCTGTGAGGACCCACTGGTCAGATATGAGGGCCCCTCCACACCAGAAGTGTGGCTCCAGTCCAAAGTTCCACTTGAAACTCACCTGGCGCAACAATCACCACTTAGGTCAGGGTCATTAAAAAAGTCAATAAAAGGACGATGTAGACGATACACAGGGGATACCAACCAACTGCATTTACACGACCAACAACCGGGATACGCAAGTGCGTTTATGCAACACAAGGGATACCAGTTCAGTTGTGTTTACACAAAAGATACCAATTAGTCGTGTTTACACAATATCCTGAAATCAATCCTGTTTACTCAATATCCGGAAATCAATCGTGTTTACACAATATCTGGAAATCAATCGTGTTTAAACAATATCTGGAAATCAATCATGTTTAAACAATATCTGGAAATCAATCGTGTTTAAACGACACCCAGGCGACCAGTGAACCGTGTTGACGCTACATCCGAGATACCAATCAATCGTGTTCACACAAGACCTGGGATACCAATCAATCGTGTTCACACAAGACCTGGGTTACCAATCAATCGTGTTCACACAAGACCTGGGATACCAATCAATCGTGTTCACACAAGACCTTGAATACCAATCAATCGTGTTCACACAAGACCTTGAATACCAATCAATCGTGTTCACACAAGACCTTGGGTACCAATCAATCGTATTCAAACAACACCCGGGATACCCGTCAGTTTTGTTTACACAACACAAAGGATACCAATCGGCCCTGTTTGGCAACAGCAGTGTTCCAATCATTTGTGTCTACATAACATCCGGGATCTTGGGCTGGTCACTGACACTGACCTGGATACGACAGCCCACATCACGGCGTGACCAGGTCCTGCTACTGCTAGAGTTACCTCAGGTCATGAATCCAGAATGCTGATGCTCGTGTTGTGGCCATAACGAATGTTGATGCGCGTAAATTGGCCATAACGAATGTTGATGCGCGTAAATTGGCCATAACGATTTTTCGACAGCACAACTTTTACCCTAGCCCCTGCTGCGATCTCTGCACTGGCTGCCCACCTCCAAATGGATTGAATACAAGATTCCATCTCTCACATACCAGTGCGTGCATAGAACTACGCCACAATGTCTACAGGAACTTGTTTTCCCAACACTATCCACTCGTTCTCTCCGTTCCTCTTCCCAGTGAATCCTAAGCAGTGTGGTCTGTGTGAGAACGCAACCAACAGCAGTCAGGCACAAGGTCGTTCCGCAGTTCCGCGCCTCTGGAACAGGCTACCGGGCAGTTCAAAATGCAGAAGACATTGCGTCTTTTGGGCGGCAGCTGAAATCATAACTGTTTTCAACTCCTTAGTCACCCACCGGCCTCCTCATGCTCCTCACCGGCTCTCTTTTCCCGCAGTCCCTCTGCATCCCTCTACTCACATCCCTCTACTCACACTTCCTGCCCCCCCCCCCCCTCCGCCCGCATGGTTTCCAAGACAACGAGCTTGTTGTGTTGAACATCAAGATTGAAATACAAACGGACGGAACGCGTACAGGTGGTCAAAATCAAGTGTTGAAGGAGTGGGAGCGTAACGCAAAGAGAATGAAAATCACCCCCCCCCCCACCCCCCACCCCCCATCCCTCTCATCCCAAGGCCAAGGAATTATTACAGCAACGCTGCATGAATCAAACATAGGCTGAGTTAGAAG
>OY757541.1:528746-608135 GCA_963584105.1 Alviniconcha strummeri
TTCCTGAGTGTTTTAACTGTCACGGTTGTTACGAGAGCGAGAGTGAGAGAGAATGCAGGGAGCGGGAGAGATGGTGGGTGGGGAGAGAGAGAGTATATCTGCATGTGAGACAAAGAGAGGGGCAGAGGGAGAGGGGGGAGGAGGGGGAGGTGTGTGTGTGTGTGTGTGTGTGTGTGTGTGTGTGTGTGTGTGTGTGTGTGTGTGTGTTTAGCAGAGTAATAATACTAATTGCTTAGAACACAGCTTTATAATTAGGTACCTGTTTTAAATTATTGTAACGTCTGTATGTTTTATAGCATTTTTTTTTTATGTGCCATTTTACAAGTATTTGTTTTATATTAGTGTAATTTATTAAGTATGTATCATGAGATTGTTTGTATATGATATGTTAGTAAATGTAATATATTGTGTACATGTACGTGAACAAGCGCGTTGAGCTCGCTCAGCGGGGAATAGCGCTATAGAAAATTTATGTATTATTATTATTACTACATACAGTCAGGGCCAGGTTACATACGTAGGGGTCAGACTACATAGGTAAGGGTTAGACTACATAGAGGAAGGGCCAGATTACATAGCGTCACGGTCAGATTATATAGCGTCACGGTCAGATATATAGCGTCACGGTCAGATTACATAGCGTCAGATTCTGGCAGCAGCTTGACAAAGTGAATTTTGTAATACAATTTTGACCACAAATGACACCGACTGTCCAAGAAAAGAGGGAAAGAAAACAAACAGCACACACGCACACACACACACACACACGCACGCACACACACACACACACACACACACACACACACACACACACACGCACGCACGCGCACACACACACACGCACGCACGCGCACATTCAAGCAGGCACGCATGCACACACGCACGCACACGCACACGCTACACAGAGCAGCGCCACAGCTGTAAGGAGTGGTCATAGAAGGAGCAGGAGGCCAGCAGACGGTGTGTCAGGGCCCCGAGCTGACTGGCGGTCTCACGGGCGCTGTCCGGACCCTCAGTGTCGGGGGCAGGGGCGGGGTGGGGCTGACTGTCCGGACCCTCAGTGTCGGCGGCAGGGGCGGGGGGCTGACTGTCCGGACTCTCAGTGTCGGCGGCAGGGGCGGGGGGCTGACTGTCCGGACTCTCAGTGTCGGTGGCAGGCGCGGGGTGGTGCTGACTGTCCGGACTCTCAGTGTCGGCGGCAGGGGCGGGGTGGTGCTGACTGTCCGGACCCTCAGTGTCGGTGGCAGGGGCGGGGTGGTGCTGACTGTCCGGACTCTCAGTGTCGGTGGCAGGGTCGGGGTGGAAGTGCAGGCGGCACCAGTCCGCGCCATAGGCTAGGGACGAGTGGCACGTGTAGTGCGCCCGCACAGGCAAGGGCTCCACGTCTGCACAGGGCAACACATCATCACAGTGACAGCAACACCCCACCACAGTGACAGGGCAACACATCATCACAGTGACAGCAACACCCCACCACAGTGACAGGGCAACACATCATCACAGTGACAGCAACACCCCACCACAGTGACAGGGCAACACATCATCACAGTGACAGCAACACCCCACCGCAGTGACAGGGCAACACATCATCACAGTGGCAGCAACACATCATCACAGTGACAGGGCAACACATCACAACAGTGACAGGGCAACACAGTGACATGGCAACGTATCACCACAGTGACCGGGCAACACATCACCACAGTGACAGGGCAACACGTCACCACAGTGACACGGCAACACATCACCACAGTGACAGGGTAACACATCACCACAGTGACAGGGCAACACATCATCACAATGACACGGCAACACATCACCACAGTGATAGGGTAACATGTCACCACAGTGGCACGGCAACACATCACCACAGTGTGAGGGCAACACATCACCACAGTGTGAGGGCAACACATCACCACAGTGACAGGGCAACACATCACAGTGACAGGGCAAGACATCACAGTGACAGGGCAAGACATCAGCACAGTGACAGGGCAACACATCACCACAGTAACAGGGCAACACATCATCACAGTGACAGGGCAACACATCACAGCGACAGGGCAAGACATCAGCACAGTGACCGGGCAAGACATCAGTGAGTAGTGAGGACGACCTTACCGGGCGTGGAGCAGTCCAGGATGTGGAAGCCGTTGTGCATGGTGGCCGTCAGGAGGCAGTGTCCGCTGAGCGGCTCCCACTTCACCCGCCACACCCCGCCCCCTAGCGGCGAAGTGGACACGGGCCGACGCATTTGTCGTGTGTCAAACAGCCTCAGGTTCTCGTCATAGCTACACACATTACAGACCCTCGTCATAGCTACACACATTACAGACCCTCGTCATAGCTACACACATTACAGACCCTCGTCATAGCTACACACATTACAGACCCTCGTCATAGCTACACACATTACAGACCCTCGTCATAGCTACACACATTACAGACCCTCGTCATAGCTACACACATTACAGACACTCGTTATAGCTACACACATTACAGACACTCGTTATAGCTACACACATTACAGACCCTCGTCATAGCTACACACATTACAGACCCTCGTCATAGCTACCCACATTACAGACACTCGTTATAGCTACACACATTACAGACCCTCGTCATAGCTACACACATTACAGACTCTCATCATAGCTACACACATTACAGACACTCGTTATAGCTACACACATTACAGACACTCGTCATAGCTACACAGCCACGCACACACACACACACACACACATTACACTCGTCATAGCTACACACACACATTACACTCGTCATAGCTACACACACACACACACACACACTACAGCTACCTGAAGTGTGTCCAACAGCCTCAGGTTCTTATCATAGCTACACACACACACACACACACACACACACACACACACACACACACACACACACACACACACACACACACACACACACACACACACACACACATTACAGACACTCGTCATAAGTATACACACAATATAGTCACTCGTGATAGCTACATACACAGTACAGCCACTCGTCATAGCTACACACAAAACAGCCACTTATGATAGCTACATACACGATATAGCCACTCGTCACAGCTACACACACACACACACACACACACACACACACACACACACACACACACACACACACACACACACACACACACACACACACACACACACACATTACAGACACTCGTCATAACTATACACACGATACAGGCACTCATGATAGCTACATACACAGTACAACCACTCGTCATAGCTACACACACAAAACAGCCACTCATGATAGCTACATACACAGTACAACCACTCGTCGTAGTGTACTCACAATATAGACACTCGTCATATCTACACAGTCAGCATCACTCGTCATAGATACACAGAGAATACAGACAATTGTCATAGTTACACAGACAATACCACATATCATAGCTACACAGAAAACATCACTCCTCATAGACACACAGAGAATACAGACAAACGCCATAGCCACACAGACAATACCACACATCATAGCTACACTGTGACACACAACACAGCCACTTGTCACAGATACGCATACACAGTATCAGTTGACAGAATGTAGTCATTTGTCACAGCAGCTCGGGCAACTGTCCTAAGTTAATACGACGTGAGAATGTGAGTTAAGGCTGACAACGTCGGTCTTTGTCTTCCTTCACTTCGGCTCAGAGCTCCACGCTCAAGCAAAGTCTGCAACGTGCGCACGGCAGCTCCACGTCACTTCCTGCAAGGCCACGGCAACGTCCGTTGCCACTGAGCCAGCTGCATTCCGCCTTCAGGGAAACTCACCTTCCCACGGCCAGCAGGTGTTCTGTGTGAGGACTGCCCTGTACGCTGCACACGCCCATGGTGAACCTGACAAGACGATCAGAAACTGCACGTGAGCCATGTGAACTTGACAAGACGATCAGAAACTGCATGTAAGCCAGGTGAACCTGACAAGATCAGAAACCGCACGTAAGCCAGGTGAACCTGGCAAGACGATCAGAAACTGCACGTAAGCCAGGTGAACCTGACAAGACGATCAGAAACCACACGTGAGCCAGGTGAACCTGACAAGACGATCAGAAACTGCACGTGAGCCAGGTGAACCTGACAAGACGATCAGAAACTTCACGTGAGCCAGGTGAACCTGACAAGATGATCAGAAACTGCACGTAGGCCAGGTGAACCTGACAAGACGATCAGAAACTGCACGTAAGGCAGGTGAACCTGACCAGACGATCAGAAACCGCACGTAAGCCAGGTGAACCTGACAAGACGATCAGAAACTGCACGTAAGCCGGTGAACCTGACAAGACGAACAGAAACTGCACGTAAGCCAGGTGAACCTGACAAGATCAGAAACCGCACGTAAGCCAGGTGAACCTGACAAGACGATCAGAAACTGCACGTAAGGCAGGTGAACCTGACATGACGATCAGAAACTGCACGTAAGCCAGGTGTGAAATTTCTCCACAACGCCACCACAGCTGACACCGACTGCCAAGATTGATTTATTTGTTTATATGAACACTTGTTGGGCGCCTCATCTCGAGATGGGTCCTAAGCGCTTCACAATGACAACTGTAGCGCTGTTCTCTGCCTCTGTGCTCTAGTAGTAAGCGACTCTGAATGAGTGACTGTAGCTTTACACAGCGTGTTTTGAATATCCGCCGAAGTGGTTACAGTGCTGTTTGGTTGTTACATGGCCGATGCTACGTGAAGCTGCGGTCGTCTCGGCGCACGTTCTGTGTACACCCTACACCAGTTTACGCTGTCACTTTATTCAACGCCACATACGTAGAATGCATGTGTGTTTATCTGCAACCTGCCACCTGCACTTTTGGCAGAATGACTGGGATTTGTACGTGCTATTGCAGTAACACGTGGGTGGAACGGATACCGAAATAAGTCAGCACAGAAACTTGATCCTGGAGAAGGAAATTCTCCTGCCGTTCCTGCTGGGACTCGAACCCGAGACCCTTCGATCACGAGTCCGTCGCTCTACCACTGAACCATCCCCGCTCTCCACATTGTCCACAATGACACTGACACCCACAGATCATAACTCACTGTCTACAATGACACCAACACTGACACCCACAGATCATAACTTATTGCCCACAATGACACTGACACCCACAGATCATAACGTATTGCCCACAATGAGACACTGACACCCACAGATCATAACTCACTGTCCACAATAAGACACTGACACCCACAGATCGTAACTCATTGTCCACAATAAGACACTGACACCCACAGATCATAACTCATTGTCCACAATAAGACACTGACACCCACAGATCGTAACTCATTGTCCACAATAAGACACTGACACCCACAGATCATAACTCACTGTCCACAATAAGACACTGACACCTACAGATCATAACTCACTGTCCACAATAAGACACTGACACCCACAGATCATAACTCATTGTCCACAATGAGACACTGACACCCACAGATCGTAACTCATTGTCCAGCACCACCCGACTTGACCAGCACACCAGGTGTCTGTGAAATACACAGCTTGAGGCCGGTGGCGCTGCACGGTTAGCAAGTGTACGCGTGCGTACGTACGTGCGTGCGTGCGTGTGTGTGTGTGAGCGTGCGTGCGTGCGCGCGTGTGTGTGTGTGTGCGTGCGCGCGCGTGCGTGCGTGCGTGCGTGCGTGCGTGCGTGCGTGTGTGTGTGTGTGATTGAGAGACAAGCAAGCGCCTGAAGGAACCCGTCCACGAAGTAAACACCATCGACAGTCTCTGGTCACAGTCTGCATTCCTAGAGTCCAGAACATACGTACCTTGAATTGGTCGTCACTGGCGTTGTTCCAGTTCTCAAGTCCCACACCTTCAGTTTGCAGTCATCCCCGCCTGAAAGCAACACAGCTCTGCATTGCATCTTCACTGTGAGCACGCCGTAAAGCCATCACATCACGCGCTGTTGTGTACCTGTATAGCGCCTTACGGCCACCTGACCATTAAGATGTCTACACCGTTTTACTATCACCAGTGGCAACACTGGCTTTTCTATATGACCGCTTTACTAAGCACCAGTGGCCAAAGGTACAAGGCACCCCTGTCCCACAGTGTACGTCTGTTGGCGGGGCTGTCTTAGAGCCGTGGCGGCTTCAGCCTTCCTGTGTCACGTGAGCAGTGCTCACACTGCCCACGATTTATGATGTTGCGAACTGACATCATTCAGGGTTCAACAGGCCAAACTGCTGAATACTGAATGTGTTAGAAAATGTGGGTTTTCATAGTGCACTATGAAAATCAGCTTTTTCTAACACGTATAGAAAAGCCAGTGTTGCCATTGGTGCTTTGTAAAGCGGTCACACAGAAAAACCAGTGATGCCACCGGTGCTTAGAAAAGCGGTCATATAGAAAAGCCAGTGTTGCCACTGCTTAGTAAAGCGGTCACATAGAAAAACCAACGATGCCACCGGTGCTTAGTAAAGCGGTCGTATAGAAAAGCCAGTGTTGCCACCGGTGCTTAAAAAAGCGGTCATATAGAAAAGCCAATGTTGCCACTGATGATGAGTAAAGCGGTCATACAGAAAAGCCAATGTTGCCACTGATGATGAGTAAAGCGGTCATACAGAAAAGCCAATGTTGCCACTGATGATGAGTAAAGCGGTCATACAGAAAAGCCAATGTTACCATCATAACCACAAGTCCACGCTCTGCGGGAAGAGGTAGTACTGATTGTTTCTCTGATGCCAGAGAGTGGGAGTGAAAGAGAGAAAGGAGAGAGAGAGAGAGAGAGAGAGAGAGAGAGAGAGAGAGAGAGAGAGAGAGAGAGAGAGAGAGAGAGAGAGAGAGAGAGCGTGCTTGTGTGTGTGTGTGTGTGTGTGTGTGTGTGTGTGTGTGTGTGTGTGTGTGTGTGTGTGTGTGTGTGTGTGTGTGTGCGTGCGTGCGATGAGGATCTGTCCAGAAGGAGTCACTGTGGTCACACATAAAGATAAGTGGGCTGAACAAAACCCGGGTAGCTTACTCGTGGCGACAGGTTAACCATGGCGGTGGAGGTCTCACTCTCTGGTCTGACTCGAAGCTCTGGCTGACCACGCACTGGACTGTTTTGCTTCTTTGTTTTTTGTTCTTTTTTGTATCCAATCCCACAAAGTGCGTAATTTTATGTACCTGAGTAAATGATATCCGCGTTCCACTGGTCAAAGGCACAGATCCAAGCCTCAAAGTCATGGGCGTGCCATTGTGACGTCATGGTCACGTCTGATGTCACCTCAAACAGGGAGAGGCCGCCTGTGGAGTCTGACGTCACGATTCTTGGTGTGGATCTGAAGGTCACAAGAAATGGGACAAGCACTCAATTCGACTTCACTGAGAAAGGTTTCAAGAAAATCGGAAATTTGAACACAATGGGGTGTTACCGTTGCCTTGATTTACTCTAGCTAAGAAATGAACCTACGTGTCCACCTCAGAGAGAAATCAAAAGTGAACCAGATACTCTAACCATTCCACGCTACTAAGAACTGATACACCTGACTGTTCCCACAGAACACAAGAGAGCGAGGAACAGGGAAGACTGGGTATACATGATGAGTAATGGTTTGGAAGGTGTCTGCTTCTGTTTCAACCAAGTGCCAGTCCATTGATGCTACACGGTACAGAAGCAAAGAGAGCCGTGTGTCAGCTTCATAAAAGTGCCTGCCACAGATTCAGCTTTTCTTGCTGCACCTTGCACACTTCTGTGCAATGACAGTTATAGGCAGCTTTTGCTGCTGCATCTGTGCAATGACACTGTCATGGGCAGCTTTTGTTGCTGCATCCGTGCAATGACAGTCATGGGCAGCTTTTGTTGCTGCATCTGTGCAATGACACTGTCACAGAAAGTTTTTGTTGCTGCATCTTGCACATGTCTGTGTAATGCTACTGCCATATGTAGGTGGTGTTGCTGCATGCATCTTGTACACGTCTGTGTAATGATACTGCCATATGTAGGTGGTGTTGCTGCATGCATCTTGTACACGTCTGTGTAATGCTACTGCCATATGTAGGTGGTGTTGCTGCATGCATCTTGTACACGTCTGTGTAATGCTACTGCCATATGTAGGTGGTGTTGCTGCATGCATCTTGTACACGTCTGTGTAATGCTACTGCCATATGTAGGTGGTGTTGCTGCATGCATCTTGTACACGTCTGTGTAATGCTACTGCCATATGTAGGTGGTGTTGCTGCATGCATCTTGTACACGTCTGTGTAATGCTACTGCCATATGTAGGTGGTGTTGCTGCATGCATCTTGTACACGTCTGTGTAATGCTACTGCCATATGTAGGTGGTGTTGCTGCATGCATCTTGTACACGTCTGTGTAATGCTACTGCCATATGTAGGTGGTGTTGCTGCATGCATCTTGTACACGTCTGTGTAATGCTACTGCCATATGTAGGTGGTGTTGCTGCATGCATCTTGTACACGTCTGTGTAATGATACTGTCATAGAAAGCTTTTGCTGCTGCATCTTGAACACTTCTTTTTCTTGATACTGTCACAGGCAGCCATACCATAATAGAGAAGTGAACTATGACAAGAGAGAGGAATCATATGATAAATAAACAGTGAAATAAAACCCCAGAGTATACACTAACAGGGCTGTATGGGTATAGCACTGCTCTTGTGGCTGCTGTCTTACCCAGCTAAAGAGCGCAGTACACACTGCGTGGGTCGGAATGAGAGCATGACGCTGAGGCTGCTGCACCTTCAGTCAGGTACGGCAGACACTGTTCCTTGAGACACCAGTCCTACAATGCAATGATGCTGCACCTTCAGTCAGGTACGGCAGACACTGTTCCTTGAGACACCAGTCCTACAATGCAATGATGCTGCACCTTCAGTCAGGTACGGCAGACACTGTTCCTTGAGACACCAGTCCCACAATGTAATCATAGTTTTAAGCAGGAGAGGGCAGACACACTATTCCTTTTAACACACTATACCCGTTTTAAGCGGACATGCTGTTCCTTGAGACACCAGTCCTACAATGTAATGATACTGTTTTAAGCAGGAGGGGGCAGACACACTGTTCATTGGGACACCAGTCCCACAATGTAATCATAGTTTTAAGCAGGAGGGGGCAGACACACTATTCCTTGAGACACCAGTCCCACAATGTAATGATACTGTTTTAAGCAGGAGAGGGCAGACATACTGTTCCTTGAGACACCAGTCCCACAATGCAATAATACTGTTTTAAGCAGGAGGGGGCAGACACACTGTTCATTGGGACACCAGTCCCACAATGTAATCATAGTTTTAAGCAGGAGGGGGCAGACACACTATTCCTTGAGACACCAGTCCCGCAATGCAATAATACTGTTTTAAGCAGGAGGGGGCAGACATATTGTTCCTTGAGACGCCAGTCCCACAATGTAATGATACTGTTTTAAGCAGGAGGGGACAGACACACTGTTCCTTGAGACACCAGTCCTTAATGATACTGTTTTAAGCAGGAGGGGGCAGACATATTGTTCCTTGAGACGCCAGTCCCACAATGTAATGATACTGTTTTAAGCAGGAGGGGGCAGACACACTGTTCCTTGAGACACCAATCCTACAATGTAATGATTAAGTTTCCAAGCGAGGGAGAAGAGAGGTAGACATAGTGTTCCTTGAGAGACGTTTTCAAGCACGTGGAGAGAAGGGCAGAGGGCGGGGAGAGGCGGGTGGACGTGAGACTACTGTACCCTTCGCCCGACGCCGCCCAGTCCAGCGACAGCCCGATGCACTCCGCAATCTCCACCGTCTTCACAGGCCGTGGCACCACCGGCCCCCTGCCGCTCGTCTCTTCCACCCCCGTCACGCTGCCCTCGTCCCCCGTCACGCTGCCCCCGGCCCCCATCACGCTGCCCCCGGCCCCCATCACGCTGCCCCCGGCCCCCATCACGCTGCCCTCGTCCTCCAGCGCCCACAGCTGCAGCTGTCCCTTGGCGTTGACCAGTCCACACAAGGCTGCCGTGCCCAGCCGCTGCCGTGCCCACTTGATGTCCAGAATGCCGGGCATGTCCAGGCAGTGAGACAGAGACAGGGTGGGGTCACCGTGGGACAGAGATTGGGCGGGGTCACCGTGGGACAGAGATTGGGCGGGGTTACTGTGGCCGACGTCCAGCTGATACACCTGCAGCTGTCCCACTCTCACCTGAGGCTGCAACACAAAGTACCGCTGTGAAGATCACGAAATACACACGGTGTGCACAATACACCGCTGTGAAGATCACAAAATACACACATTGTACACAATACACCGCTGTGAAGATCACGAAATACACACAATGTACACAATACACCACTGTGAAGATCACGAAATACACACGGTAATACGTACTGAATGCATAGGTATGTTAATGAAATACGTGGGGTTATTTAAGCATTTCTACAGGTTGCAGCGTTCATGACGTAAGCAGCAAGAGGTAATAGAACCTCACTTGTTGTAGCAAGCAGCAGGACTAATTTGAAGCTGGAAAAGCTATTCAGGTACCTTTGCGGAATGCACTCTTATCTAATTTTTGCGTATTTTTAACAAACGAAAATGACCTGCTAATTTGAAGCTGGAAAGGCTGTTGAGGTACTTTTGCGGAATGCACTCTTGTCTAATTTTTGCATAGTTTGAACAAATATGACCTGTTCAGAGCAAATAAGTGTACGTATTGTTTCAAAGGCTGTCACTTCAGCATCGTGACTTAACACGGGATGAATCTGTGTAGCAAACAATGTGAAGAATATGGATGGAGATTTCTCTCCTGACGACCATAGTAATTTGAAGATCTGAACAACTCCGATCGCTGACATGTCGTTTAACAAATGAGACAAGGAAAGGCGGGTAGATAAATAAATATTCCAACTCCTTGTATATATGTAAACTTTCTATATTGGGGCATCGCCATGCTTTCAGATTTTATATATAAGGCACATACGTCTATCATTTTGAAATTCAACGATGTTCGATTAGTCCAAGTTAACAAGAAGGCCAAAGCGGTTTGCTGTTTTGAAAAAGGACACTCAACTGATTTTGTAGACCACGAGAGAGAGAGAAAGGGGTGGGGGGTGGGGTGTAGTTAACAGGCCGTTTTAGCATTTGAAACAATAGCCACTTGTCCAGGCACAATGATGTGTCTGTGGATACTTGGTTCAACCTATGTCCACATGAAGGGGTGCAGTGAGACGTACTTTACCACCTGTCCACATGGAGAGGTATGGTGACTTTACCACCTGTCCACATGGAGAGGCATGGTGACTTTACCACCTGTCCACATGGACAGGCATGGTGACTTTACCACCTGTCCGCATGGAGAGGTATGGTGACTTTACCACCTGTCCACATGGAGGTATGGTGACTTTACCACCTGTCCACATGGAGGTACGGTGACTTTACCACCTGTCCACATGGACAGGCATGGTGACTTTACCACCTGTCCGCATGGAGAGGTATGGTGACTTTACCACCTGTCCACATGGAGGTACGGTGACTTTACCACCTGTCCACATGGAGAGGTATGGTGAATTTACCACCTGTCCACATGGAGGTATGGTGACTTTACCACCTGTCCACATGGAGGTACGGTGACTTTACCACCTGTCCACATGGAGAGGTATGGTGACTTTACCACCTGTCCACATGGAGGTACGGTGACTTTACCACCTGTCCACATGGAGAGGTATGGTGACTTTACCACCTGTCCACATGGAGGTACGGTGACTTTACCACCTGTCCACATGAAGAGGTATGGTGACTTTACCACCTGTCCACATGGAGAGGTATGGTGACTTTACCACCTGTTCACATGGAAAGGTATGGTGACTTTACCGCCTGTCCACAAGGAGAGATATAGTGCGGCTCGCTGGGTGGTGAACCAGGTACCCACCTGTCCGTGAGGCTGGCTGGGTGGTGAGTCAGGTACCCACCTGTCCGTGAGGCTGGCTGGGTGGTGAGTCAGGTACCCACCTGTCCGTGAGGCTGGTACCCACCTGTCCGTGAAGCTGGCTGGGTGGTGAGCCAGGTACCCACCTGTCCGTGTGGCTGGCTCGGTGGTGAATTAGGTACCCACCTGTCCGTGAAGCTGGCTGGGTGATGAACCAGGTACCCACCTGTCCGTGAGGCTGGTACCCACCTGTCCGTGAAGCTGGCTGGGTGGTGAGCCAGGTACCCACCTGTCCGTGAGGCTGGCTGGGTGGTGAACCAGGTACCCACCTGTCCGTGAGGCTGGCTGTGTGGCGATGTCTCCAGCAGCTGGTAGGTCCCACAGAGAAGGATGTGCTGCAGCCCGTCAAAGGGACACCACTCCACAGAGTCCGCGTACAGCTGCGTGTCCACCGTCTGCAGGCTGGCGGGGCTGCACGGCTCCATGCTGCAACACGTCATCGCTTCATGATAACTCTGCCGCACCACGTCATCGCTTCATGATAACTCTGCCGCACCACGTCATCGCTTCATGATAACTCTGCCGCACCACGTCATCGCTTCATGTTAACTCTGCCGCACCACGTCATCACTTCATGTTAACTCTGCCGCACCACGTCATCGCTTCATGATAACTCTGCCGCACCACGTCATCGCTTCATGATAACTCTGCCGCACCACGTCATCGCTTCATGTTAACTCTGCCGCACCACGTCATCACTTCATGGTAACTCTGCTGCAACACGTCATCGCTTCATGTTCACTCTGCTGCAACACGTCATCGCTTCATGGTAACTCTGCTGCAAAACGTCATCGCTTCATGGTAACTCTGCTGCAACACGTCATCGCTTCATGTTCACTCTGCTGCAACACGTCATCGCTTCATGGTAACTCTGATGCAACACGTCATCGCTTCATGTTAACTGTGCTGCAACACGTCATCGCTTCATGTTAACTGTGCTGCAACATGTCATAGCTCCATGTTAACTGTGCTGCACCACGTCATCGCTTCGTGTTAACTGTGACCTGCTCCATGCTGCAAAACGTCATCACTTCACACTAACTGTGACCTGCTCCATTCTGCAAAACGTCATCACTTCACGCTGTGACCTGCTCCATGCTGCAACACGTCATCGCTTCATGTTAACTGTGACCTCCTCCATGCCAGCCACCACTCAGCCAGCCATGGAATTTTTCAGGTCATGCAGATTACTACAGCTGAAAGTAATCCTGACATAGAACTCTTAACACAATTCTGGCTGGCGACGAGATACCAATAGTGACACCGTCAACAGCCTCCGATCAGGGCTAATGCGTGTGACTGTAGGCCTACTGAAGACATCTTTAAAAAAAAAAAAAAAAAAAAAAAAATGTTCATGAAGTACAGTTCATTCCTGGATGTCAGAGATGATCCTGATTGGTTCACAGAACAAGAAAATCAAATTACCAACTCACTAAGTACGATATATTTTGTACATTGTGCAGTTGCAGTTTTTGCCTTGTGTCAGCAATATTTAGTGAACTTGTCCCAAAACCCTGTCAGAGGGGAACATCTTTCATTAGGACTTGCCCAGGTGATCTTAACAAAACCCAGTCAGGGGGCAACGTCTTTCACTTGGGCTTGCCCAGGTGACAGCTTACAAGCATGAGTGGGGGCACTTTCCAGCATTCAGTCTTAAGATAGCTGCAGTGAGCCCAAAAGACAATAAGGCCCTTAAAAACCACAGACAGGAACACTGGATTTGAGGGACTGTCAGATAGTACATGCTGCATCTTCTGTGCAAAAATATACCTGTACTGCATCTGTCATATTCACAAGCACACATAAACTTGCACACACACACACACACACACACACACACACACACACACACACACACACACACACACTCAATCAATGAACAATGCACAAACACACATTTGAAAAGGCAACGAGTATCTTTTCAGTTTAGGAAACTGTCTTATTCAATATATACAATGACATGCAACATTTATGTGACTTAGCAGTCTCACAAGTTTCAAACATTATAATATTGACATCCATTACACAGTTCTTCTATTAAGTTTTAACACATTACATCTTTTGCTGTGTTACTTGAAACAGCAACACTCCATTTGAGATTTTGACACTGGTCAGCCAGCCACCCTGTTGGACAAGTCTAACAGAACCACAGCCTATTCCACCCCACATTGCTGGCGCACTCTCTCTCACACTGTCTGCAGCGCTGTCAGTCATGAATCGGTCACAGAAGATACAGACCTTGCTCTCTCACACAGCCTTGTTAATCAGTCAGATCACTGTCACATTCATACCAGTTACAGTCACACATGCGCATAACACAAACTGGCAGTGACAGTAAGACATGAAACAAATTACAATAAATACAATGAACTACAACATGAAATCTTGTGCATGGACTGGGTGATGTAGAAAACGAAGTGATTATGACATGAGCATATTTTACACAGACTGGAGACCCATTACTTTTTTGTGTGTGCAGTGGTAAACTGCACAGAATATCATCCTGTGTTAATCAAAACCTCCATGGCCACACTGACGGCCTGCTGCAAAAAGTCTGACAGGGCAGACAACAGACAACAGCGGAGACCAGCAACCACCTGCACACCTGCTGCCTTCAAGCTAGACTGGGTGTACTACTGTACTGAGCACTACACCTGTCATCTAGGATAAAAGAAAGAAAGACTGCATACAGTAGTGCACTAGAATTAGGATTAAACAAAGGCTAGGTCTTGTTTAGCACTAAAATTAGGATTAAATAAAGGTTGTCTTGTTTAGCACTTGAATTAGGATTAAACTAAACAAAGGCTGTGTCTTGTTCAGCACTAGAATTAGGATTGAACAAAGGCTCTGTCTTGTTCAGTGGTAGAATTAGGATTAAACAAAGGCTGGGTCTTGTTCAGTGGTAGAATTAGGATTAAACAAAGGCTGGGTCTTGTTCATCACTTGATGAGGCTAACTGATGGAGGGATCATGGTGATTAACAGCCATTGCCCTGGTGACTGCACCGATGCCTGGTCACCGCTCAGCTGTAGCATCAAGTCCGGGCACTGCGCTCGCATTCCATCAAACACTCGCGCACAAGAATCCTGGCATGAACGATGCTGCGTTTGAGTCTCTCTGAGGAGGTCCTGTTGCCGGCGTAGGTGGGCCTGATGTCACGCCCCATGTCCTCGATGACGGCCAGCAGAGAGCTGTAGCGACTCTGGGGCTGGTGCGCCATCGCTGCAACGCCTGGCTGTGGCTGGGGAGACGGCGTTGCCATCGCTGCCGCTGCTGCTGTTGCTGCTGCTGCCGCCGCTGTTGCTCCTGCTGGAGGTGCTGCAAGGGTGGTCGGCATGGAGGGTGTCATTGACGTGGAGGGCGTTGTTGATGCGGAGGGGGGCTGTGACTGGCCAGGAATGGTGCGCTGAATGGCGGAGGAGGAGGGGAGAGTGAGGGGGGGCGTGGCGCGCACCTCCTGGCTCAGCTCCTGTCTGGGGGTGCCGGGGTTGCTGACGTTGGGCGTGGAGCTGCGGCTGCTCTGACTGGGTGTGGCGCTGTCATCGTCTGCCATGACGCTGCTGTTGGTGCCCTCTGACCCCTTACTGCCAGTCACACTGTCACTGGGTACAAATGATTTCCACTCACTGTTAGAAAGTTAAAAAAGAGAAAACACACACAGGTCACCAGTTTGGATCAATTTATTTATCATTTATATTATGTTCTGACCCCCCATTTAATAAGTTGAATGACTGGTCAGCAAGTTGACTGGCCAGTAACGAGCATTCATGAGCTTTGATGTCAGTGATCAGCAGCACACATAACTTGGGATAATTACACCCTCAAATGTTGATTGGTTAGGGCAACACCAGGAGTGCTCCAGTGCATGCATGTGGTGATGCAGGTTAAGGCAACACCAGGAGTGCTCCAGTGCATGTATTGCAGTAGGCACAAACCTTCCAAATGCTTTACGGTAATTACACACTCTGATTCAAATCAAAACACATGAAAAGGCTGAGAAAAAACAACAACACTTTTTATTTTCAACAGGACAAAACAAGACCAGGTGCACATTTTGCAAAGATACCTTCTTTAAGTTCTTGCAAGCGACGAACAGTACTCATGAATACTCATGCTGGGTAAGATTTTGTTTTTGTTTTTTTGTTTTGTTTTTAAAGCAGTGCATCTTATCTGTTATTGTCATGTTTCTAAAAAATATTTGTAAAAAGCCACAGGAAGTACACATTGCTCTTCTGTGCCAATTTCCTTTCATGTTATTTCTTGCAAACTAGAGACGTCAATAAGACTATGACTGTATGAGACTAAGAGACTGTAATGTAAGAAGTAACATACACAATACTTATTGCATAACCAGGCATGACACACAACAGGGGACAGTGCTGCCGAGCAAGCAACCAACCTTATTTTTAAGTACACTAGGGATTGCTTAAAACAACAGCACTAGCAAAAGCAGCAGTATGTACAGTGAAAAACAAATATGCAATGTGTTCTTAATCTTACAGTTTGAGTGCTATGTGGGGTGCAGACTGGGATTAGTTGAAGTGTATGGCACAGCTGATGCACATAATGTAATGCAAGGAAGCAGCTGCATTTCAACTCTCTGTCAACCACATAGGGTCACATTAGGACCGTCAAACACAGTCATTTATCAGACAATGCATATTCTAAAACTCTGCATACAGTCACCTTGGGATCGTCAAACACAGTCATTTATCAGTCAATACACATTCTAAAACTCTGCATACAGTCACCTTGGGATCGTCAAACACAGTCATTTTATCAGTCAATACACATTCTAAAACTCTGCATACGGTCACCTTGGGATCGTCAAACACAGTCATTTTATCAGTGAATACACATTCTAAAACTCTGCATACGGTCACCTTGGGACCATCAAACACAGTCATTTTATCAGTCAATACACATCCTAAAACTATATAGGGTCACTTAGGACCATCAAACACAGTCATTTTATAATACACATTCTAAAACTCTTCTCAATCTCATGCATATTTTATAACTTGTAAAGTTCTATACTAGTAGTAGTACTTGCTAGGTCCAAAATCAATCCAAACACAAACTGTCTAATTGAATACATATTATAATTTATACAACACTAAAAGTGTCGTAGTAGTACTAGTAGTTTGGTACATATGGAGCACCAGGGAAACAGCTAATGGCATTGTCACGTGATTGTGCAACCGCTCAATGGAAAGAGAGAAGAAAAAAAAGGAAAAAGAAAGAAAGAAAAAAATGATGCAGCTTTCTTCTGTCACACTGAAGGTCTGCAGTCTCTTAGTTTAAATGTAACTGGAACTAAATGAGTAAATCAAAGTCTTTGCATAACTGACTGTGAAAGGTGCCACAACTTGTCAACTGCCACCCGCCCCAGGTGCCAAACTTTCTGAGACTGTCCCAGTTGTACCTGATCTCAGTGAGCAGAACAATGAGAGAAACTCACCACTAACCACTGCACTGCTGTTTGCATTTCTTTTGGCTTTAAGTTTTTAAGTCCCTGTCACCAGCGTCAGTGTCATCAGCTCTTGCTCACACTCACACTAGTCACAGAGTGAACGATTCATTCCTGAAGAAATGTGTTCAATATATTCTTTAATCATGACTACGTATTATAATTTTTATACACATGTAATGATGTATACATTCTTCAGAGTGGTGTGACATCTGTAAGTATAATTGTCTAACTTATACATTCTTCAGAGTGGTGTGACATCTGTAAGTATAATTGTCTAACTTACTAAGGTGGCAAAAGTGGTTCATGGAAACCAATCACTGTAGCCAGTCTGTACTGGTAGCCAAGATCAGTCTTGAGATCTACTTTTTAATACAGAATAAAAAAATTGTTCCAGAAGCACATTGTCAAAGTAACTGCCATAACGAACAGCTTCACTTTTGGATTTGATTTGGTAAAATTCAAGATGGTTGGAAATTCCTGGACCGTTTTAAAAGTTATTTTGGGTCACAAGTATCATCACAATCATTAAATGAGATCAATATCTGCCGATTACAGCCAAAATCCGCAACAAAAGGTGAGTTTTTTTTCTTCATATTTTGTCTTTGATAGTCAGTTCGAGATGGCGCATGTTGCCCTTTGACGTTTGACCTAGTTTCCCAGTAACAACGTGAACGCTTCCTTAGTGCCAATTTTGGCAAGACAATCGTACTCACAACTCATTGTTCACAGATTGCAATTTTTTCCATACATTTTCCGTGGTTTTTAATTGGTGTAGCTTGTTTAACGAGGCCGCTTACCTAGCAGCACTTCGTTGGCTTCGTTCACCATTTGCAATCCATGACGTCAACTTGAAACAATCAAAGACAAAGATATATGAAAAAACTCACCTTTTGTTGTGAATTTTGGCTGTAATCGGTGGATATGGACCTCATTTAATGATTGTGATGATATTTGTGACCCAAAATAACTTTTAAAACGGTCCAGGAATTTCCGACCGTCTCCTTGGATTTTACCTTTGATTCTGATTTTGCTTTCAGATTAATGACTTTTGGTTTTCATTCTGATTTTACTTTGATTACTCAAGTCAGTATCAAGAAGCTGGAGCGGCCGCCTGGTGGAACTGGAAGCCGATCGTAAAATAAAAAATACCCAAGAAGTGCACATATATATACTTTTCGAAAGTAAAACAAGTTGAAACTACTGGCTACTGAGGAATGAAGCAATATACTGACAAGACCGACAAAAAGAAAATACCTGTCAAATATCGCCGCAGAATCTGGAAATGAAGACAAAGAAGACCCCACAAGCCCCTCGGAAGTGTGCTGAACAAATGCAGAACGAGGCCGGATTTTTCATCCGAGGTTTCGTATTATTCAGTATTCAGATTTTGGTCCGAGGTTTCGCAACATCTAATTCTTCTCGGACACGGAAGTGTCTGTGTCTGTGTCGTAATAAAATAATAAGCTTTCTTTTGAATCTTTATGTGTTTGGATCTCCCAACAAAGCTCAACCAAAAGCAGATACTCATTGAAATGTCTTAGCTCTCCATCATGTCATTTCATGTTCGTCATTTTTCACTGTTTAATTGTTGTCATTAAGTGTCGTATTGTCAGTATGTTGGTAAAGGAGATTACCCCGAAAATTCTCATGTTGTTTTTAGTCGGAGTTCTTCTGAACCTTTTAGTGTTTGGGTCGTAGTATTCGGCTCAGGGTATGTAGCTCTTGTATTATGAGTGACAAATAGGTATGTATTGGTTACTTCCCCTGAAACGTAACTGGCTTCGCATCGCTTACCGGCACCATCCTCCAAACGGCCAGTGCTTGGAGTTTGAGTTCGGAGGAAGGGTGTCGGAGAGTGAGGCTAGAGTGTGTTCAGTCAATCAGTCAGTCGATATTGCCACATGTCAGGGAAAATATATATACACAATGAATGAGGCATGGTGTTCAGAGCATTCATAATCATACATTCACAATTCGGTGTACACACTGCAATGTGACGCTTGACAAAACACAAAATACTTATACTGAAATTGTGTTGAGAGCATTCATAATCATACATTCACAATCAGTCAGTGTTAACAGTGTACACACTGCAATGTGACGCTTGACAAAACACAAAATACTTATAAATTGTGTTGAGAGCATTCATAATCATACATTCACAACATGATCAGTCAGTGTTAACAGTGTACACAATGCAATGTGACGCTTGACAAAACACTAAATACTGATATGTAATGGTGTGGACTGAGTGGTCAAGACACTGAGGCAGCACATGAGGCAGTCAAAAAGGGAGACCACAGCAGGCGTACGGCAATCAGGATTTCATGATTTTCGGCAATTTTCAGCACATCTTCTTTGGAGGAATGTGGACATAGTGAGAAGCTGATCAAGTTCCAGAATAACCGTTGCGGGCGCATTGTTCTCAGTGCAGGACAAGCCAGACCTCCCACTACCACCTCCTCTGTCAGTCAGTTCCCCGCCCCCCTCCCCCCTCCCCCGTCTCACGGTTGAGTCTCCCCCCTCCTCCGCATCAGTCTCCCTCCTCTAGTGTCTCAGTCCCCCCCCCCCCCCCCCCCCGTCTGAGTCTTCCCCCTCCCCTGTCTCCGTCTCCCCCTCTCTGTATCAGTCTCTCCCCCCCAACCCCCAGTGACGATCTCAATCTCCCCCTCCCCCTCACTGTCTCAGTTCCACCCCCACCCCCCTCACTGTCTCAGTTCCATCCCCCCCCCCCCCACCCCCATCTCTCTCGCTCAGCCGCCCACTCGGTGGAATCCAGCGTCATTTTAAACGACCGCCAACGATGACCGGGGCTTCAGAGAGCCGGTTTGGCCAGAGATGCTGCAGCGAGTGTCTCCAGTTTGGCCCAGCGGTAAGGCGTCACTGAAGCAGGTAAGCAGCAAGGGCCTCGGCTCGATTCCGCTTCGGCTCACGCGGCTGTTCTTTCTCTCCACAAAGGTTGTGGGTTGTGGACACTGTCTTGTGACTTTGTCCATCACCATTAATGCAACGTTTAAATAGCTCTCATCGCTGCCCATCTTAATGCAGGACTGTACGGTCTGATGGTGACTACAGCCGTGTAGCCGGCGATAGGTATATAATCTCTCTTTTCTCACCTCCGACGCCTTGATATAACTGTAAGTTACTTACTTACTCCCCCTCCGAGTCCATACCCCCTCCTCCCCTTCTCCCTGTCCTAATAAGCCTTATGGTTTCTGCCGACGTGAAGCACCATGTTCACTCAGACCGGGTGACGATTTCACACGGCCCGGTTTAAGCGGATAACCTTGACGCGTGCTGACTCGACCTTGCCCACCGGGTGGTGAGGATTTCGATGCGCTGTTGTAAAGAAGGCCATGGTCGATTGTATGTGCTCTGACTAAGAGAACGCAATTTCACTGTCGCTGAGTGGCACGCGTATCTTATCGGACAGTGAGTGGACGAAAGCAAGGCCGGGCGGGCTATCTCTCCGCCATTCGACAAGCGGGGCCGGGTCGGAAACCCTACGGTGACTCTGTGGGAGAGATTTCCTACTGGTAGCAGAACTCGAACTCGAACTCGAAAACTTTATTTTCCAAGGAGCACCGGCCAGCTGGCCCCTGTAATTCGGGGCCACAGCGGGTTTCACGAGTGGACAGCAGGTGGCACGCGGCCGTGCCTCGGTCCAGTCACAGTCACGACACTTCACTTGCTGTAGCGGTACCTCTGGTCCAGTCACAGACACGACACTTCACTTGCTGTAGCGGTACCTCTGGTCCAGTCACAGACACGACACTTCACTTGCTGTAGCGGCACCTCTGGTCCAGTCACAGACACGACACTTCACTTGCTGTAGCGGTACCTCTGGTCCAGTCACAGACACGACACTTCACTTGCTGTAGCGGTACCTCTGGTCCAGTCACAGACACGACACTTCACTTGCTGTAGTACTCTGGTCCAGTCACAGACACGACACTTCACTTGCTGTAGCGGTACCTCTGGTCCAGTCACAGACACGACACTTCACTTGCTGTAGTACTCTGGTCCAGTCACAGACACGACACTTCACTTGCTGTAGCGGTACCTCTGGTCCAGTCACAGACACGACACTTCACTTGCTGTAGTACTCTGGTCCAGTCAGAGATACGACACTTCACTTGCTGTAGTACTCTGGTCCAGTCAGAGACACGACACTGCACTTGCTACAGTACTCTGGTCCAGTCACAGACACGACACTTCACTTGCTGCAGTACTCTGGTCCAGTCACAGACACGACACTTCACTTGCTGTAGTACTCTGGTCCAGTCAGAGATACGACACTTCACCTGCTGCAGTACTCTGGTCCAGTCAGAGATACGACACTTCACTTGCTTCAGTACTTCTGGTCCAGTGCCCGCTGGAAGCAACGAGTGGCCGGCTGACTTGACACGTCACGATGGGCTGTGCCACCCCGTGCACCCCGTGCCGGCCCGTGGATCACCGAGTCACTCGAGTCATGCCGGCCCGTGGATCACAGAGTCACTCGAGTCACGCCACTCCGTGGATCACAGAGTCACTAGAGTCACGCCACTCCGTGGATCACCGAGTCACTCGAGTCATACCGGCCCGTGGATCACCGAGTCACTCGAGTCATACCGGCCCGTGGATAACCGAGCCACTCGAGTCACGCCACTCCGTGGATCACCGAGTCACTCGAGTCACACCACTCCGTGGATCACCGAGTCACTCGAGTCACGCCACTCCGTGGATCACCGAGTCACTCGAGACACGCCACTCCGTGGATCACCGAGTCACTCGAGACACGCCACTCCGTGGATCACCGAGTCACTAGAGTCACGCCACTCCGTGGATCACCGAGTCACTCGAGTCACGCCACTCCGTGGATCACCGAGTCACTCGAGACACGCCACTCCGTGGATCACCGAGTCACTCGAGTCACGCCACTCCGTGGATCACCGAGTCACTCGAGTCACGCCACTCCGTGGATCACCGAGTCACTCGAGTCACGCCACTCCGTGGATCACCGAGTCACTCGAGTCACGCCACTCCGTGGATCACCGAGTCACTCGAGCCATGCCGGCCCGTGACATACTGGTGACTACGTTCTCCCCGAGCGGCTTGTGATTGTGCCCGTCAGTGATGCGGCGGTTTGCACGCGGACAGAATTGTTATCATCATTGTTTTTGTTTACTGACGGGTTACTGTGATAAAAGCGACCAACAACAACATCACAGAGCTCAGGAGCTGTGTCAAAATGGAGGTCGCGGCAGTCCCGGGCTCCCTGTCCCCACTCCAGTCGTTAGGGTCTCTGTGGAGGTAAAGCGACACTGAAGGAGGAGATTCACTCCAGTCGTTAGGGTCTCTGTGGAGGTAAAGCGACACTGAAGGAGGAGAGTCACTCCAGTCGTTAGGGTCTCTGTGGAGGTAAAGCGACACTGAAGGAGGAGATTCACTCCAGTCGTTAGGGTCTCTGTGGAGGTAAAGCGACACTGAAGGAGGAGATTCACTCCAGTCGTTAGGGTCTCTGTGGAGGTAAAGCGACACTGAAAGAGGAGAGTCACTCCAGTCGTTAGGGTCTCTGTGGAGGTAAAGCAACACTGGAAGGAGGAGATTCACTGCAGACGTACGCCCTGCCCTCCATCAGTGACACCGTTCATGGTCTGCTGAATATCGTTAGTTACCTAGTCCGGGATTTTAACATCCCTTCCCGCCGGGCGTGCGCCAGACTTTTATTAATTAACTGATTTTTACTGTCAACACCTACTACTGATAATAATCATAATCATAGCAACAACAACAATAATAATATTAGGAAGGAGATTTGTACAGCGCATCATCTACCATGAGTACGACACGCTTCACAAACTGCATGTAATGATGTAAGTACGAAGGCAAATAACTCGGTCTCCTGAAACAGGTGTAGTTAACCCCAGGCTAAGCCGAGTACTGTGGTAAACATAATAATAATAATAATAATAATAACTTGCATTAAAAAAGCGCCGTTTCTCACAGGAGCTCCGTAGCGGCGCTTTACAACTATTAACAACATCAAAGATTACAATGACAAACTATATACCGTCACAGACGCACTGAGTCAAACAGATATAACCGGCTCGCCCTTCCCCCTCCCCCCCCCCCCCCCCCCCCCACACACACACACACATGCCCGCGCGCACATACACGCAAAATCACACAAATAATGATCAAAATTAGCTGCGTTTTTGTTTTGTTTTTTCAAGGCCAACTGACAAGCTAACAAACTCTTCAGCATCTGCGTGACTGACTGTCCAGGGCCATAGTCCAGTGTCGGTGGCCATTGTCCTGTTGCTGGTAGCCATTTTCCAGTACCGGTGGCCATTGTCAAATGCCGGTGGCCAGTGGCCATTGTCCAGTGCGCCGGTGGCCAGTGGCCATTGTCCAGTGCCGGTGGCCATTGTCCAGTGTCCGTGGCCAGCGACACGAAGCCTGGCGGCTGTTTGCATCCAGCGAGATCTCTCGCCCGGCCGCTGACCCCAGAGATCTCAGCGGATAACTAAACACGGCGAGTTCTACTGAAGATCCGTCAAGACCCCCGGCGGCCCCACTCACTGATAGCGACTCAGTGCCAGGCCCACACTCCGAGCACCGCTTTCCGGCACCTTCCTTGAAGGAAGGATGTGGTAAACCAGTGTTTGGGGTTTGTGCCAGGCCTAGTCTGAGGAACTGCTTAGCGACCTAACTCAGTTCCGCCTCACGCCGGGTCAGTGTCGTCCCGCCTTGTCTAGCCGGTTCACTATTGTAGGAACGTGGAGAGCTGCTCTTCAGTGCTGCGTAATCCTTATCTGGGCGAGAAGTCCGGCCAGCTTCCAGTAAGGGACAAAACGACAACACACAACAACAAAAACGACCCCCCCCCCCCCCCCCTTCAACCCCCTCAAAAAATAAATAAAAAAATGACAAGAAACACCGAGAAAAACTCCAACGTCCATACCGGCCGATGTCGCCCCCCACTGGAGTGCAGTAGACTGAATGCCAAAAACAGAGTTCAGGCGGGAGAGGAGAATTTGGTGGTCAATAGTGTCAAAAGCGGCAGAAAGATCCAACAAAAGAAGAACAGAAATGTTGTCGTTGTCCAGAGCGGAAAGAATATCGTTTACAATACGTAACAAAACGGTCTCAGTGCTGCATCCTGCTCGATAGGCTGACTGAAAGGGATTGCTGAGGTTGTTTTCTTGGAGATGGGAGAGAAGTTTGTGGAGAACGACTTTTTCAAGAATTTTGGACAGAAAAGGTAGGTTAGAAATGGGACGGTAGCTTTTCAAAAGGTTTTTGTCAAGTGATGGCTTTTTGTCAAGTGATTTACCACCAGATGTATCATGGTGTCTAAGAGAGACACAGAGAATGTCTGATTAACACCTGCATTAATGGATGACGTCACGGAACAGAATATACTCAAATTCAAAAGTTAAGCAACCTTTTACAAAAAATGCACATATGTTAAAACCTCAATAAACTACTTCCACAAAACCGCTGCAGGTGCTGTTTTATTCACTGGTCTACCTCCATTTAACCTGAAATCAGTTTCACAGTACTCTACACCCCATGGAAGATAGGGGGGATAAAAAATGCCCGATGTATGTAAAACTTACCAGTTTTGCCTTTGTTATGTCTGAGTAAAACAGTTTAGGTTTAGGAGCCATTAAGCTGATGCCACCGGATGGCATCTCTGCTTTGGCTTAATTCAGCATGCAACTGCTGGACAGATTCATGTATCAGCTTGCTGTCAGCAGGCTCTTTATTATGCCAAGACTACAGACGAACAACTAGGAAATGTCAAAGATGTTCACAAAAGTGATTGTGCACGCTGTCAGTGATTTCACAAATCATTATGACGGAAAATCATAATGATGGATGACGGAAAATCAGCTCAAACTGAACGACGACAAAACAGAAGCTCTTCTCTTTCCCTTTTCGTCTTCCTTGAAACCTTCTACCGTTCCCCTCCCTGACTCGATTACTCATCTTGGCTCTCACAATATCCCCTTCTCTGATTCTGCCAGGAACCTTGGATTCATTCTTGACTCAAAACTGTCCATGAAGAAGCACATCATAAAAATCTACCAAACTGCTTATTTCGAGCTTAAACGCATTAGTTCAATCCGCAGGTTTCTCACTGAAGACGCAACCAAGACTCTTGTTACTTCCTACATCCTTTCACGGCTTGACTACTGCAACTGTCTCCTTATGGGTACACCTAATTCTGTCATCCAACCTCTCCAGAAAATTCAGAACTTTGCTGCAAGACTTGTTCTCTTGGCACCCCGTCATCACCACGCAACACCTCTCCTGGAAAAACTGCACTGGCTTCCCATTTCAGAACGTATTAAGTATAAAGTCGCTTGTATGTGTTTCAGTGCTATGAATGGTTCTGGTCCTGCTTACCTCTCTGAACTGCTGCATGTCTACACTCCATCTCGTACACTATGCTCTTCTTCTGACACCCGCATGCTGGAAATCCAACAATACAAACGCAAGACTCATGGCTTCCGCACTTTCTCTTGCTTTGGACCCCACATTTGGAATTCACTCCCACAAGACCTTAGACACTGCTCAACCCTGTCATCTTTTAAAGCCAAACTGAAAACCTTCCTCTTCTCACAGTATTTCCATCCTAACTAATATCAGTACCCAGTTTCTGCTACAGTCAGTGTGTGTGTGTGCGTGCGTGCGTGTGTGTGTGTGTGTGTGTGTGTGTGTGTGTGTGTGTGTGTGTGTGTGTGTGTGTGTGTGTGTGTGTGTGTGTGTGTGTTTGTGTGTGTGTGTATGTGTGTGTGTGTGTGTCTGTGTGTATGTGTGTGTGTGTGTGTGTGTGTGTGTGTGTGTGTGTGTGTGTGTGTGTGCGCGTGTTTGTAATGCGCTTTTATTATTATTATTTTATTTATATATATACAAAAATTAAATAATACTTTATGTAAATTGTTTTGGTAGGACTATGCTTTACATGTGTATAGAATATCATATTTAGGTTAATATGTATCATGTGAGCGCTCAGGGCGTTGATGAGCGCATGATAAATGTACATTATTATTATTATATTTAGCACATATCACTATCTACAACTGCAAAAGTATCTGCAAAAGTATCTTTTGCAATTGTAGATAGTGATATGTGCTAAATATTCCAGAAATTCCCTGTAACGCATTCAGTACAAAATTAAAGAACAGTTGATCAGATCACAAGTATGTCTAAATCACCTTTTTGAGGCAAAGTAACACATCTTTTGGTGCCTGTTTAGATACTGCAGGCACTCAACATGAGAACCGGCTTAAATCAATTGACTATGAGCAGTGTGCCCTATTTTGTTCCGCACTACCTAAAGCGGCGGGAATTTGCTTCAGCCAAGACTAACGCAACTGAAAAGTATGGAGAGGATTTGGAAAAAATGAAGCTGAATAGACCGGGGAATGAATGAATGAATGAAAATTTATATATAGCGCATAAAAAAACTTCCACACAAAACCTTGCGTGTTCACAGCAAGTATCTTTTGCAATTCTGGAAGCGGAAGTTAGGACAAGAAACAAATTATGGCACGGACTAAGCATACTTGGCTATATACTGACCTACTCCGTGCTTTTAAGGGAAAACATTCGTCAGCTCTGGGTTTTTAACATAGGGACCTTAATATTTCTGCGTCCGCAGTGCCCAGTAACAAGGACACATTTAAGACAAAGAGAAACGGAAAGCTGCAACATATTAAACTGTTCAAACAATAAAATAATATGTGGAAATGGCCTTTTTTGTCATAATAAATAAGTTGCTAAGAGACAAAGTCATCGCAATTTGGAATTCCATATAGTGCATTTCTTAGAAGCAGCACCACAGACACAAACAGCTGGCTCAGGAGTGATATGGGCACTGTCCCTGTCAAGGGAGAGCACTGCATAGCGAACGTTTTGCGCACGGCCCATAGCTGATAGCAGACGACGCTTGTGTTCGCCGCACAACCACTCATTGCTCTGACACGCGTGGCAGTCCATTGTTAACTCTCAGACCCTCCCTGTTCAATTTTTCTGCGATTCACCACAGGCCTCGGCGACGCCATGGCCTCGTTTAGCATCCCGAAGACGATGAAGGCGTTGGTGAAGACGAAGGAGGAAGCGTCGTACAGTTACAAGGAAGTGGCGGTCCCAGACCCGAAGGCAGGCGAGGCCTTGCTGCGCGTGGACTGCGTGGCCATCTGTGGCTCGGACATCGCGCTGTACCGCTGGGACGCCGTCGCCAAGGTGATCGCCAGCATCCCCTTCATCCCCGGGCACGAGTGCGCGGGTACTGTGGTCAAGTGCGGCCCCGGGGTGGAAAGGGTGGCGGTGGGGGACAGGGTGGGGGTGGAGAACCACTTCTACTGCGGGCAGTGCTTCCAGTGCAAGTACGTATGACGATGATACGTGTGTGACGTCACGTTGGTCACGTGTACTGTCAGTAGATCCGTGACAGGCTGATACGTGTGTGACGTCACGTTGGTCAGGTGTACTGTCAGTAGATCCGTGACAGGCTGATACGTGTGCGACGTTACGTTGATGAGATGTACCGTCAGTAAATCCATCCGCGAGAGGCGTGTATGACGTCACGTTAGTGAGCTGTACTGTTAGTAGATCCATGGCAGGCTGATACGTGTGTGACGTTACGTCGGTCAAATGTACTGATCCATGACAGGCTGATACCTGTGTGACGTTGTGTACTGTCAGTAGATCCATGACAGGCTGATAAGTGTGTGATGTCACGTTGGTCAGGCTGATGTACTGTCAGTAGATCCATGACAGGCTGATAAGTGTGTGATGTCACGTTGGTCAGGCTGATGTACTGTCAGTAGATCCATGACAGGCTGATAAGTGTGTGATGTCACGTTGGTCAGACTGATGTACTGTCAGTAGATCCATGACAGGCTGATAGGTGTGTGATGTCACTTCGGTCAGATGTACTGCCAGCAGATCTGTAGCAGGAAGGGAAATAATAGTAATAAATTATTGTCTGAACTTGTTAATGTCCATGGTTGAAACTGAGGTGTTATTTATAAAGAATACCATAGGAGACGGCTCAGCTTAAAATGAAGGAGTTGTCTTTAAAACACCACTCATTTATACCAGGTTGAGGAAACTAGCTCTTTTGTCAGTGCACTTTATTCCTACTGCCATAGACACACCTATGATGACAGACACACTCTTAGCAGTTTGGTGACACACTACTGTCCAAGGTACCCTGATGACAGGCATGCAACTATATACCTTCGACACCCTTATGACAGACATACTACTGACCTTGACACCCTGATGACAGACACACTTCTGTCCCAGCTAGACACCCTGTTGACAGACACATTCATGCCCTAGACATTTGATGACAGACACATTCTTGCCCTAGACACCCTGGTGACAGACACAATACTGCCATAACATCATATGGACACACAAACACCCTGACAACACGTGCACTACTGGCCTAGACACCCACCCCTGATGACAGATACACTACTTTCCAGAATACCCTGATGAGACATACTACTGCCATAGATACCCTGTTCACAGACGCCCTGGATACCCTGGTGACAGACACCCTGGATACCCTGGTGACAGACACCCTACTGCTGTTGCTGTGGATACCCTGGTGACAGACACCCTACTGCTGTGGATACCCTGGTGACAGACACCCTACTGCTGTGGATACCCTGATGACAGACACCCTACTGCCCTCGATAACTACCACTGATGACAGACACAAAACTGTCCTAGATACACTGATGACAGACACACTACCGACCTAGATACCCTGATAACACACTACTGCCCTGGGTACCCTGATGACAGACTACTGTTCTGGATACCCAGATGAGACAACTGCCCTGGATACCCTGATGACAGACACACTACTGCCCTGGATACCCTGATGATACATTACTGCCCTAGATACACACCTATGATGACAGACACACCACTGCCCTGGATACACACCTCTGATACCCTGATGACACATTACTGATGACAGGCACACTACTATCAGAGATACCCTGATGACAGACAGGCTCAGCTACTGATGAATAAAAAATAATGGAAACATGTACAAGGCATTATATATAATTATATAATGCATGAATAAATCAGTAAACATTTATGCATAAAGCAAAGAAACTTCTGCATAAAACTTGCATGCTCACAGTGCCAGATGCACACATGAATACAGTGCTTACATCACGAGAGAGAGAGAGAGAGAGAGAGAGAGAGAGAGAGAGAGAGAGAGAGAGAGAGAGAGAGAGAGAGCATGTGTGTGTTTATGCATGTAATGATTACTTTGCATGGACAAGGACAGCAGTATCCTATAACAGTTGACTATATGTAATTATGTGGGTCATCTTTTAATCTCTGTAGTGACATGTTGTTAGTATAAACTGTAGTGTGGTCACAGAAATCAGCACACCTGTCTGTGGTACCTGAACTTTGCAGGCATGAGAATGGCGCCATCTGTAGCAACATGGGTCAGTTTGGCCATGGGAGAAAGACTGAGAGTGGAGGCTGTTGCCAGTACACCACCGTGCCTGCACAGTATCTCTACATTATCAACACTGGCCTGGGTAACCTTGCTTCACTTCAACTGATTAAGTTATATCATAGTGCTTTCTCAAAGTTTGTGTTTCACTGTGTGTTAGTGTGAGCCTGTGTGTTTTTAATTTATAATATTAATAATGGATTATTTGTAGCACCCCATCTCATAAGAGCCCAGAGCACATACAAAGACACAAGGATACGCTCATTTCATCACACACACACACACACACACACACACACACACACACACACACACACACACACACACACACACACACACACACACACACACACACACACACACGCACACACACACACACACACACCACACACCACACACTCAACACAAATACATGCATTAGTGGTGATGGGTTGGTACAGTGAGAAGGAAATGACAGATCAGTATGCAGAAGAGAAGAGATGGGTTTTCAGTTTTGACTTAAAAGAAGAGAGTGAGGAGAGCAGAGAGGTAAGCAACTCAGAGAGGTATGGAGGAGCTGTACCAGAGACAGTGTGGAAGCAGATGAGAGTTGTTCTGTATTGAATTCAGCTGCTGATTGGTGGCCAGTGGAGATCATAGAGTAAAGGAGTGACAGTTATCAGTGACCTTTCATATAGATAAAGTGGCAGGTCCGACAAGTTTTGACATGACAGATTTCAGTTAAATGTGCACACAGATGCAGAACAGATTGCGCTGCTGGAGCCCCTGGGTGTGGCCCACAATGCAGTGGAGCGGCTGGATGTCAAAGGTCATGATGTGCTGGTGACAGGCTGTGGTCCCGTGGGAATCCTGGCTCAGAGCGTGGCCAAGGCGCTCGGTGCTAAAAGGTCAGATTGCACTCTCTTTTATTTATTCTGCTTGGGCGTGTCTTAACGGTGTCCCATCAGAGTGGTCAGTCATCAGTCATCAGGGTGGTCAGTCATCAGTCGTCAGGGTGGTCTGTCATCAGGGTGGTCAGTTATCAGTCATCAGGGTGGTCTATCATCAGGGTGGTCAGTCATCAGGGTGGTCAGTCATCAGTCATCAGGGTGGTCTATCATCAGGGTGGTCTATCATCAGGGTGGTCTATCATCAGGGTGGTCTGTCATCAGGGTGGTCAGTCATCAGTCATCAGGGTGGTCAGTCATCAGTCATCAGGGTGGTCTATCATCCGGGTGGTCTATCATCAGGGTGGTAAGTCATCAAGTTGGTCTATCATGAGGGTGGTCAGTCATCAGTCATCAGGGTGGTCTGTCATCAGGGTGGTCAGGCATCAAGGTGGTCTATCATCAGTGTGGTCAGTCATCAGTCATCAGGGTGGTCTATCATCAGGGTGATCAGTTGTCAGGGTGGTCAGTCATCAGTCATCAGGGTGGTCTATCATCAGGGTGGTCAGTCGTCAGGGTGTTCTATCATCAGGGTGGTCAGTTATCAGTCATCAGGGTGGTCAGTCATCAGGGTGGTCTCTCATCAGGGTGGTCAGTCATCAGTCATCAGGGTGGTCTATCATCAGGGTGGTCAGTTGTCAGTCATCAGGGTGGTCTATCATCAGGGTGGTCAGTCATCAGGGTGGTCAGTCTTCAGTGTGGTCTGTTATCAGTCATGAGGGTGGTCTGTCATGAACGTGGCCAGTCATCAGTCATCAGGGTGGTCTATCATGAACATGGTCAGTCATCAAGGTGGTCAGTCATCAGGGTGGTCAGTCATCAAGGTGGTCTGTCATCAGGGTGGTCTGTCATCTGGGTTGTCAGTCATCAGGTGGACTGTTGTCAGGGTGGTCAGTCATCAGGGTGGTCAATCATCAGGGTGGTCTGTCATCTGGGTGGTCAGTCATCAGGTGGACTGTTGTCAGGGTGGTCAGTCATCAAGGTGGTCTGTCATCAGGGTGGTCTGTCATCTGGGTGGTCAGTCATCAGGTGGACTCTTGTCAGGGTGGTCAGTCATCAGGGTGGTCAATCATCAGGGTGGTCTGTCATCAGGGTGGTCAGTCATCAGGTGGACTGTTGTCAGGGTGGTCAGTCATCAGGTGGACTGTTGTCAGGGTGGTCAGTCATCAGGTGGACTGTTGTCAGGGTGGTCAGTCATCAGGTGGACTGTTGTCATGGTGATCAATCATCAGGGTGGTCAATCATCAGGGTGGTCAGTCATCAGGTGGACTGTCATCAGGGTGGTCTGTTGGTCAGGGTGGTCTGTCATCAAGGGGGTCTGTTATCATCAAGGTGGTCTGTTATCAAGATGGTCTTTATGAGGGCACACCATGAGGGTGGTCATCTGGGTGTTGTCAGGGTGGTCTTTCATCAGGGTGTCATGAGGGTGGTCTGTCATCTGGATGACCTTTGATGAAGGTTGTCTTTCATGACGATTGCTTTTCACATAGCGAAACAAGAAGGTGCAACTCAAAGTAGCATTTTCTGTTGGTTAAAACAGTAGGCCTGTCTTTAAGTTTCATCAAGGGCTTTGGAAAGGAAAACCACACCATATCTAAATTAATCAGGGCATTGGGAATCTGACTTGCATTCCCTCTAGTAACAATGCTTCCCAGGCATTTTCAAAAAGTAGATACATTGATGAAAGTTGTGAAAGTACACAGTGCTGTATCATCTCCGACAAGTGTAAAACTGGCTTTGCTGTACTTCAGGTCCAGGCTGAAAACCACACAGCCCTTCATTTTCATTCAGTGTACTGATGGCCTGAGGTGCATCCATGCATGGTGTTTGAGTGAGGAGTCAGGCAAAGGGACTGGTCTATAGAGTATGCACAGGGCAGTTTCTTACTTTAGACCGTCAGTATTATCCTCACGAGTGGTCTGTCATCAGGTTTTTTTTTTCTTTCTGTGAGGATGGTCTTTCATCACAGTGGTCTTTCATTCTGGGTTTCATTGCCTATTCATCTACTTGTTTCTCTGTGTCAGAGTCATCGCAACAGACATTGAGGACAAGAAACTGGAGCTAGCCAAACAGATGGGGGCTGACATCACTGTCAACACTATGCACCAAGACCTCAAAGAGGTAGGTGTACCCTTTGACATCATTGTGTATACTCTGACCTCATCACCACGATGCACCAACACTTCAAGGAGGTAGTTGGACCATTTGACATCACTGTGTACATTTTGACCTCATCAACACCAAGCATTAAAATCTCAAAGAGGTAGGTGTACCCTTTGACATCACTGTCTACAGTTTGACCTCATCAACACCATGCATTAAGATCTCAAAGAGTTAATGTACCCTTTGACATCACTGTGTACACTCTGATCTCATCAACACCAGGCTTTAAGATCTCAAAGAGTTAATGTACCCTTTGACATCACTGTTTACACTCTGACCTCATCAACACCAAGCTTTAAGATCTCAGAGAGGTAAATGTAACCTTTGACATCACTGTTTACACTCTGACCACATCAACACCAAGCATTAAGATCTCAAAGAGGTAAATGTAACCTTTGACATCACTGTTTACACTCTGACCTCGTCAACACCAAGCATTAAGATCTCAAAGAGGTAGGTGTACCCTTTGACATCACTGTTTACACTCTGACCTCATCAGCACCAAGCTTTAAGATCTCAAAGAGGTAAATGTAACCTTTGACATCACTGTTTACACTCTGACCTCATCAACACCAAGCATTAAGATCTCAAAGAGGTAAATGTACCCTTTGACATCACTGTTTACACTCTGACTGCATCAACACCAAGCATTAAGATCTCAAAGAGGTAAATGTAACCTTTGACATCACTGTTTACACTCTGACCTCATCAACACCATGCATTAAGATCTCAAAGAGGTAAATGTAACCTTTGACATCACTGTTTACACTCTGACCTCATCAACACCAAGCATTAAGATCTCAAAGAGGTAAATGTACCCTTTGACATCACTGTGTACACTCTGATCTCATCAACACCAAGCATTAAGATCTCAAAGAGGTAGGTGTACTCTTTGACATCACTGTCAACATGAAACACCAAGATGTTGGAAGTAGGTGGACCTGTCAACATCACTGTCAACACTGGGCACCAGGATATCAAAGATTTAGATGTACACTTTGAAATCACTGTCAACACCAAACATCAAGATCTCAAAGAGGTATGTGTACTTGTCACTGTGACACCAAGTGTACACTTTAACACCAGTCAGCGCCAAGCACCACCACAAGATCTCAAAGAGGTAGGTATACATTTTAACACCACTGTCAGCACCAAGCACTAGGATCTCAGAGAGGTAGGTATACACTTTAACACCGCTGTCAACATCAAGCACTAAGATCTCAAAGAGGGAGGTATACACTTTAACACCATTGTCAACACCAAGCACTAAGATCTCAGAGAGGTAGGTATACACTTTAACGCCACTGTCAACACCAAGCACTAAGATCTCAAAGAGGGAGGTATACACTTTAACACCACTGTCAACACCAAGCACTAGGATCTCAGAGAGGTAGGTATACAAGCACTAAGATCTCAAAGAGGTAGGTATACACTTTAACACCACTGTCAACACCAAGCACTAAGATCTCAGAGAGGTAGGTATACACTTTAACGCCACTGTCAACACCAAGCACTAAGATCTCAGAGAGGTAGGTATACACTTTAACACCACTGTCAACACCAAGCACTAGGATCTCAGAGAGGTAGGTATACAAGCACTAAGATCTCAAAGAGGTAGGTATACACTTTAACACCACTGTCAACACCAAGCACTAAGATCTCAAAGAGGTAGGTATACACTTTAACACCACTGTTATCACTGGGTACTAAGGTTTCAAACAGGTATAGATGTACACTTCCTGTGTTCCCCAAGTCTGTAATCAGGTTGTAGATGATGCGTTTTGTGATGGAGGTAGTGTTGCTGCTCTAGTTTTATTGTCAAATTTTGAGCTATGAACATGTCTGTGAACAAATGTTTTTAATCAGGTATATTTATCTTGATTAATTTTCAGCTATGAACATGTCTGTGAACAAATGTTTTTAATCAGGTATATTTATCTTGATTAATTTTCTCATGATCTGTATACTTTATTGATCTAGCAATCCTAAATTCCACCTTCTCCACGTTTCAGTTTGTGATGAAGCTGACGGACGATGTGGGAATGGACCGTATCTGCGAGTGTACCGGGGTTCCACCTGTGGTCAACTCCACCTTCTCCATGCTGCGTAAAGGAGGTCACCTGTGTTTGGTGGGGCTGCCCAAACAACCCCTGCATGTGGACAATGTCCTACAGGACGTCGGTCAGTACCGGGTCTGTTGCTGACCACACTACAGACTGCTGTAATGTAGAACACTGTCCCAGCACTACAGGGTCTGTTTCTAAACATTTTACAGACTGCTGCAATGTAGAACACTGTCCCAGCACTACAGGGTCTGTTTCTAAACATTTTACAGACTGCTGCAATGTAGAACACTGTCCCAGCACTACAGGGTCTATTTCTAAACATTTTACAGACTGCTGCAATGTAGAACACTGTCCCAGCACTACAGGGTCTGTTTCTAAACATTTTACAGACTGCTGCAATGTAGAACACTGTCCCAGCACTACAGGGTCTGTTTCTAAACATTTTACAGACTGCTGCAATGTAGAACGCTGTCCCAGCACTACAGGGTCTGTTTCTAAACATTTTACAGACTGCTGCAATGTAGAACACTGTCCCAGCACTACAGGGTCTGTTTCTAAACATTTTACAGACTGCTGCAATGTAGAACGCTGTCCCAGCACTACAGGGTCTGTTTCTAACCACAGGCAGCAGGCTGGTACCTGAAGCCTGCCCACAGTAGGTGATGTGTAACACGCAGTTCCAACCGTACTGCCCACAGTGGGTGATGGGTAACATGCAGTTCCTCCCGTACTGCCCACAGTGGGTGATGGGTAACATGCAGTTCCTCCCGTACTGCCCAGTGGGTGATGTGTAACACGCGGTTCCTCCCGTACTGCCCACAGTGGGTGATGTGTAACATGCAGTTCCTCCCGTACTGCTCCCAGTGGGTGATGTGTAACAAGCAATTACTCCCGTACTTCCCACAGTGGGTGATGTGTAACATGCAGTTCCTCCCATACTGCTCACAGTAACTGACACAACGACCTTATCCTCGCTGTCTGTCAGCCATACCATCAAAGTAGAGCTAGTGGTGATGTGGTGCTTGGAGCTCATTGAAATAGGCGTTACTGTTTTATTCTCGTTGCTTCCTATGCCTGCAGTGTTCAAGGCGCTGACGATGCGCACGGTGCACGGCCGACTCATCTTCCACACGTGGGAGGAGATTGAGCGGCTGGTGGCGGAGGGCCAGGTGGACGTCAAGAAGGTCGTGTCCCACCGCTTCCCCATGTCCCGCTTTGAGGACGCCTTCCAGGCCCTCTTCAGCGGCCAGGCCTGCAAGATCCTGCTGGACCCGCACCACTAGTTCTCCTCCCTGCCGCACCCGGGGTGGCTCTGCTGGGGTACCCTGCATATACCTTTACCTCTAGCTCTCCTCCCTGCCGCACCCGGGCTGGCTCTGCTGGGGTACCATGTGTACACCCGTTACCTGTAGCTGTGCACCCCGGGTGGCTGTGCTGGGGTACTGTGTGTACACCCGTTATCTGTAGCTGTGCACCCCGGGTGGCTGTGCTGGGGTACTGTGTGTACACCTGTTACCTGTAGCTCTCCTTTCGGGTGCACTGGGTTTGGCTGTGCTGGGGTACCGTGTGTACACCCATTTCCTGTGCACACCATTTGCTGAAGTGGCGCCTTACAATATACATCATTTTGTGTAATCAGAGTGGGGAAGGCTTGACTGGGATTGTCTGAACATTAACCAGGATTCTTGCCCTGGTGCATGGCCCTGCATGTTTCAGTCTTTTTGTTCTCCTTTTGTTGTCATGGGTTTTCAGCACTTTGTCTTGAAATCATTTGGGTGTTCAGATTTGTTGCAAAAACAACAACAACAAAAAGGGGTGGGGGAGAGCTGTTGGGGAGTAGTAGTATTTTGTGTATGTAACTTGGTGCTTTATGCCCAGTCAACCATCACGGTTATATCAGGGCGATTTTTGTGTATGTAGGAAAGTACTGTTGTTAACAGAAATAAAAACAGACACTCGCTAAATGTGTGGACTTGAGCACTTGTGAATTTGATCTTGTGATTAAATTGACATCACCCATCCAAACGCATTCATACCGCCCCTTCTCCCCCTCCATCAAACTCACTCACCCATCTAACCATTTGTACACCCTCACACACCCATTCATGCACATAGCTATTCATGCACACCAAAACCCCTGCAACAACTTCCACACCTACACCCCCACCCCAATCACTGAATTACACACCTACCCACCAACACATCCACCCCAATCACTGAATTGCACACCTACCCACCAACACATCCACCCCATCACTGACTTGCACACCTACCCACCCACACATCCACCCCATCACTGACTTGCACACCTACCCACCCACACATCCACCCCATCACTGACTTGCACACCTACCCACCCACACATCCACCACAATCACTGAATTACACACCTACCCACCAACACATCCACCCCATCACTGACTTGAACACCTACCCACCCACACATCCACCCCATCACTGACTTGTACACCTACCCACCCACACATCCACCCCATCAAAGACATGCACACCTACCCACCAACACATCCACCCCATCACTGACTTGCACACCTACCCACACACACATCCACTCCATCACTGACTTGTACACCTACCCACCCACACCATCACTGACTTGTACACCTACCCACCCACCCCAATCACTGACTTGTACACCTACCCACCCACACATCACTGACTTGTACACCTACCCATCGACATATCCACCCCAATCACTGACGTGTACACATACTCACCCACACATCCACCCCAATCACTGACTTGTACACCTACCCACCCACACATCCACCCCAATCACCGACTTGTACACCTACCAACCCACACATCCACCCCATGACTTGTACACTTACCCACTCACACATCCACCCCATTGCTCTCTGACTTGCCGACCTACCCTCCCACCCCATCACTGACTTGTACACCTACCCACCCACCCCATCACTCTCTCACTGATTTGCACACCTCCCTCCCCACACATCCACCCCATCGCTCATTTGCACACCTCCCTCCCCACACATCCACCCCATCGCTCATTTGCACACCTACCCACCCACACGTCCACCCCGTCGCTGATTTGCACACCTACCCACCCACCCCATCACTCTGATTTGCACACCTCCCCACCCACCCCATCGCTCTCTGATTTGCACACCTCCCCACCCACACATCCACCCCATCACTCTGATTTGCACACCTGCCCACCCACACATCCACCTCATCACTCTCTGATTTGCATACCTCCCCACCCACCCCATCGCTCTCTGATTTGCACACCTACCCACCCACACGTCCACCCCATCACTCTCTGATTTGCACACCTACCCACCCACATGTCCACCCCATCACTCTCTGATTTGCACACCTACCCACCCACACGTCCACCCCATCACTCTGTGATTTGCACACCTACCCACCCACACATCCACCCCATCACTCTTTGATTTGCACACCTATCCACCCACCCTATCACTCTCTGATTTGCACACCTACCCACCCACCCCGTCACTCTCTGATTTGCACACCTACCCACCCACCCCATCACTCTGATTTGCACACCTACCCACCCACACCATCGCTGATTTGCACACCTAGCCACCCACATGTCCACACCATCACTCTCTGATTTGCACACCTACCCACCCACACGTCCACCCCATCACTCTCTGATTTGCACACCTACCCACCCACCCCATCACTCTCTGATTTGCACACCCACTCACCCACACAGCCACCCCATCACTCTCTGATTTGCCCACCCACACACCCACACCATCGCTGATTTGCACACCTAGCCACCCACACGTCCACCCCATCACTCTGATTTGCACACCTACCCACCCACACATCCACCCCATCACTCTGATTTGCACACTACCCACCCACACATCCACCCCATCACTCTCTCACGGACTGACCAACAATGCATATAGTCACCAGCACCCCATGTTTACTGTAGTCAAATTTATTGTTTTTGTTGTTGTTGTTTTTTAATTTTATTTTTTAGTACATTTATATTCCAGTGAAACAACTGGTGATGCTGCCAACAGTAGGTGAAGCTGACGCCAAGACACACACAGTGGCCACGTGATGTACGCAAGTCAATGCACAGTGACAACATATTGTCTGGAAGATTTTAAACTTGGAACCCCCCTCACCCCACTCTATTACCCCCTACCCCCACAACCAACAACCAAACCTTACTGTATAAAGTACTTAGCAGTCACAACAGAAACACCTGCATGCAGGCGATGGCGGGCCATGCCACAGACCAGTCCTGTAGGAGTCGCTGCCACCTTCACGTGCTGCACGTGGTCATAAAGATCACCAGCAAATAAAACACACATCGGAACTCAACACTACCCCTGTTTATTCCTTGTATTTTTTTGTCCTAATGAAACATGACCAACAACCTCTAAAGTTTCAGTACTACTGCACCAACTGAACTGATTTGATTGGAGTTTCAACAGGACTTGCTATGTTAGAGGTTACCAAGTCACCTACTGTACAGCCTTTTTTGAAATGTTAATAACCATTCAAACAGTTGTAGGTCTCCTTCATTCAGATGTTTCATTTTTGGTTTTATTTTTACTGTACCAAATTATTTCCCCCAGAACAAAAATTGTAGGCCTCATTCACTTTAAGTTTACTTGTGCAACAAACACTCAATGGCCTGTGTTCATTTAAAAACAATTGTGTATCAATATTAAATGATTTTGTCAAGCAGTTACGCATTATGTCCTTTCAACTTAGATACTAAAGAAGACTCCATACTGATTGTGAATAAATCATTGTTCAAGATAGTTATTCTGGTATTATTGGATCAATCTAATCTCACCCACCGAAGGCCTCCCACCCAAAAAAAAAGAAGAAAAAAAAGAAGAGGAGTGACTCCGAGCCTAACTAGCAAATGCGTCCCCAGTATTGGTAAAGAATCACACTGGCATCAAGTCGTGTCCATCACTATTGTTTCATTAAAGAGGGCTCAGTTTAGCCTCCACGTAAGCAATGCCTAATAATCAAAAGGCACCTTTCCGTAAGGCGAGTCAACAGAGATCTATACAAAGACAATCTGTAAGGCGAGTCAACAGAGATCTATACAATGACAATCTGTAAGGCCAGTCAACAGAGATCTATACAATGACATGGGCCACGTCTGGCCTCCACGTTGCAATAAACATCAATAAACAGCTTCCTTTCCTGTCAGGAGAGTCAATATACAATGACATGGGCCACATCTGGCCTCCACGTTGTAATAAACATCAATAAACAGCTTCCTTTCCTGTCAGGAGAGTCAATATACAATGACATGGGCCACGTCTGGCCTCCACGTTGCAACAGAATGTATCCTGTCCAAGGAGTATACAGCAAATGCACATGCAATGGCTAAGCAAATGTACTGGAAACAAAAATGGTTGTCTTCAACCGTGGAATGGAGGCCCTGCTAATTGTGAGTGTGTGTGTGTGTGTGTGTATGTGTGTGTGTGTGTGTGTGTGTGTGTGTGTGTGTGTGTGTGTGTGTGTGTGTGTGTGTGTGTGTGTGTGTGCATGTGTATGTATGCATACATGTGTGTGTGTATGCATGCATACATATGTGTGTGTGTGTGTGTGTATGCATGCATACATGCATGTGTGTGTGTGTGTGTATGCATGCATACATGCGTGTGTGTGTGTGTGTGTATATGCATGCATGTGTGTGTGTGTGTGTGTGAGTGTGTGTGTGTGTTTATTTGTTACCACAGGTGGCAAAAAGAAACTTTTGCTGCAAAAGCACAATGTGGTTCATGATCATGAAACTGCCAGAAGCGAGGAACTCTGGACTGGAATTCAGATGTCTTTTGCAAGCAGGATAACTAACATTTTATTTAAGGACTATAAACTTCAGAGAGACTGTTGTCATAGACGCAAAGACAAGCAGTTTCATTTTCATGGGAATGTGGTCCATTATACTTTAAAAAAACATTTTTTAACAGACTGTTGGGATTATGGCATTTTACTCTTGTATAAGAAATGATCATTTTCAACACTGGGCCAGAAAAGTTTTTTGTCTTTTGCCTGAGCAATTTTCAATATAGGGACCAATCTGGGATGGTTTTGTTGCAGAAATGGCCAACACTTGTCACAGCATGATGAAAAATACTGACACACAAATGCCAGACATGAAAAACATTCATGTTTTAGTAGATTTTATATGCAAAATATTTCATTTTGATGCAGACATGTTAAGTGTAACATCATGAGAGATGATTTTGGAGATCTCCCCACCCCTCTTCCAGAGAGGGATGGATGGGGGGGGGGGGGGGGGGGGGAGAGAGAGAGAGAGAGAGAGATACATTGGTGTACATTACAACAAACACTGGTTCAACCTGTGTATAAAATAACAAGAGCAATGCAAACTCTTTATATCTTCCCAAAATTACAAAGTATGCCTACCTGTCTTGTCAAAGTAAGTATAAAAATACCAAAGGGTGCTTAACTACAATTACAAATTCATACCATGCAAGTGAAGCTTTAACCATCTGCTAAAAATAAAAATAAATACAAAATAACGGGAGTTAATCAAGTGGATCAACAAACTGTAGTCAGTCTGAGAAGATTACATCAATTTTTAGAAGGGGGAAAACATAATGTTGTAAAGTAACTGGGATCAGATCTACAAAACTTCATTCAGATACGTGTTACAAGTGTTAATCACATGAAGATTAAGCCAATAGCTTGACAGAAACAATATATATATACACACAACAGCAGCATGCCCTTTCCACCAAAGCACACAGTTTATGTTGTCAGAGCTTTTCCTTAACACAACAGCTGAAGCTCAGCAGTCCAGACACCTCTGACCCCAGCAACAGTTCCACATCAACAACTTTTCTTGAGGGAGGAATTGGGGCCCCTTTTTTAATTTTTTAATTTTTTTTCTCTCAACAGAATGAGAAAGAAACGGCCATCTGATACCAAACGTGCAGTGTCCAGCCATTTGACATAAAATTATCAGGTGATATGACTGAAATGTTTTAAAGTACAGTCTTGTTTTCAAGTGCAGTCCTTTTACAACTGTTATTTTACTGCAGTTTACTTGGGGTGAGAACCCCTTCAGGTGTTTTCTACAAAGGTCATCAGGGTCAGTGTCCACTTTATCCCATTGTAGAGTCTGACAGTAAATTGATGGTATGATTCCAGACTTCTGGGTGTAGAATGGTGGATATCACCACAGTCCAGATCCTGATAAAAGACCACCTTCACGGCCCACCTGTGACTGGAGTCTTCAGTCAGGTCTGCAGGTGATCAAACTCATTTGTCCTTACTTAGTATGTCATTACCCTCCCCTCTCTTCAAATTAACTTCCAGTTTTTAGATCCTATTCTTTTATTTGGAGTTTCACTGCATTAGCATATTTGAGTGGACTCATGTTGCCATGGAGTGATGTTCCCATGAGGTTTCCAAATGACTGGCATCAGGATTAAAGAGGTTCAGCTGTGTTTGAAAAAGCCCTTTGATACAGCTAGCAGGCAGCACGGACACAAGCAAGGCTGTACATGATCACCTCAAAGAACCAAGCACAGAACATAGTCCACTGACTCACTTTCAAAATTCATCAGTAAACATCAATAAAAGACCAAATTACAAGTAAAACAGTAAGATAATATTATCAACTATTCTTTGGAAGTTTGAAATTCCGAAAGGGTGACTTTCTCATTACAAAACAAAACATACATTTTCAGTCTTCAATGCACACAGATGATCTCTTTTAGCTAACTGACTTGTAAGCTAACTCTGTTATGATGCATACCACTGCCTTTATGCAGGGCAGCTTGTATCATGTGTCCAGTCCCCAGACTTCTTCCTCACATGCTTTTAAAGCCATTCCATCGCCTTCAGACATCATGCGACACCAGCAGCAAAGTCCTTTCAACACCAGGTGACACCGGCAGCAAAGTCCTTTCAACACCATGTGTCACTGGCAGCAAAGTCCTTTCAACACCATGTGTCACTGGCAGCAAAGTCCTTTCAACACCATGTGTCACTGGCAGCAAAGTCCTTTCAACACCATGTGTCACTGGCAGCAAAGTCCTTTCAACACCATGTGTCACTGGCAGCAAAGTCCTTTCAACACCATGTGTCACTGGCAGCAAAGTCCTTTCAACACCATGTGTCACTGGCAGCAAAGTCCTTTCAACACCATGTGTCATTGGCAGCAAAGTCCTTTCAACACCATGTGTCATTGGCAGCAAAGTCCTTTCAACACCATGTGTCACTGGCAGCAAAGTCCTTTCAACATCATGTGACAGCAGCAAAGACCTTTCAACATCATGTGTCACTGGCAGCAAAGTCCTTTCAACATCATGTGTCACTGGCAGCAAGGTCCTTTCAACATTATGTGTCACCAGCTGCAAAGTCCTTCAACATGCCTGAATGCCATATGATGTCCTGAGGGAATTCAATTACCATGTGGAGCAGGTTTCTCAAGATGAATATAGTTTGGTAAGCCTCTTTCCCAGTTTAAGACCACTAACAGAAGAGCTGGTACAGCTGTTTTTGAAACCATCCCAAGGACCCAGCAGTAGCAGCAGCATTACAAACTCTGACAGGGAGGGTTCAGAAAACAAAGCGCACTCTGACAGGGAGGGTTCAGAAAACAAAGCGAACTCTGACAGGGAGGGTTCAGAAAACAAAGCGAACTCTGACAGGGAGGGTTCAGAAAACAAAGCGAACTCTGACAGGGAGGGTTCAGAAAACAAAGCGAACTCTGACAGGGAGGGTTCAGAAAACAAAGGTATCTGTCAGGGAGGGTTCAGAAAACAAATCGTCAGTCTCAGATCAAGGTATAGATGACAAGACGTCACTATCAGGCCTTAGAAAGCATCCTCCCCAACTCTGAATCAGGCCTTAGAAAACATCCTCTCCAACACTGAATCAAGCCTTAGAAAACATCCTCCCCAACTCTGACCACTCTCCCCTGGTTTAAATTGTAATTCAAATTATAAAGTTGTTTCTGCACATTTTCAGACACCTATGGAATAGGGAGAAAATCGGACTCGGCCAATGAATGTCATTTTCACCAAACCTGACCTGTGACAAGTACTGTGGAGTAGACCACTGTTGATGGAGATGGTGGAAGAAGCAGGGACACCTTCAACACAGCTGAAGTGAGGAACCTCTAGAAAGGGTTAAGCAACATACCCCAAACTGGCAATTTCCATGCTTTTCACAAAGCAAGTGAACGAAAACCTAAACAACTACACAAAGCCTGAGGCCGGAGCCAGGAAGGCCAGCGAAGCGCTGATCACTACAGTGGAAACCTACTTTCTGCCCGTCACAGGAAAATACACGCAAAGCACTTTTATATAAATTACACAAAATCAAATTATATCCAATAATCACTTGCAATCATTAGAACAAGAGCTAATTTGAACACGCAACACACAGATTTTGTTCATGCTTTACAGAACTGAACAACAAGCTAACATTCAACAGGCAGTTTACAGTGAATTCCTTTTTGTGTGTGTTTGAGCTGGATATATACATGTTTTGTTGTTTATGTTGTGGGGTGAGCACTGACAGACCCCCTTATAACCCCTTTCACTACAGTGTCTAAGACTGGTAAATATACCAGTAGTAATCAACAGGACAACATGTTAGCAAACATGATCTAAACATGTCCTGATCCCTTCCACTCTGAAACATGTAGGTGGCAACATGTGACATATCAACATTGAGATTCTGAACTGTTTGCTTACTTCGCTTTAGAGCAGTTGGCCACATCGGTTGTCTGCATTACACTGGCTTTGTTCTGACTGCATTACACTGGCTTTGTTCTGACCACATTACACTGGCTTTGTTCTGACCACATTACACTGGCTTTGTTCTGAATGCATTACACTGGCTTTGTTTTGACCACATTACACTGGCTTTGTTCTGACTGCATTACACTGGCTTTGTTCTGACATGGCTCTGCACATTCCTACCAGGATAAAAAGGACAGTGGGCGAATTTAGATCATTGCATAGTAAATTCTGACAGACTTTAAAGAAACTCATTTACAACTAACAATACTGCTATTCTCACAGTAAATTATTACGATTACAAATGTATTGTCGGAACGTCAATGAAGATGTTCCGGAAGTTCCTCACTATGGACCTCAAGTGGTTCATGTGCAACCATTCTCCTGCCACACAACAGTCTGCCAAGAGAGCCAGACAACTCCACCTCACTAGCAAACTTCACGATCCCACTGGGATCCTGGTGTCTGTGTGTTAGTGTGTGTGTGTGTGTTTGTGTGTATGTGTGTGTGTGTGTGTGTCTGCGTGTGTGTGTGTGAGTGTGTGTGTGTGTGAGTGTGTTTGTGTGTATGTGTGTGTGTGTCTGCGTGTGTGTGTGTGTGTGTGTGAGTGTGTTTGTGTGTGTGTTAGAGCTGCACTATCGCCAATCAGCCAGGAGGCTTGAAAACGAAAGTAAGCCATCGGCAGACGGCAAGGGGCTCAGAGACACACAGACCACCGGACTGAAGGCACACAGACCACCAGACTGAAGGCACACAGACCACCAGACTGAGGCAGAAAACAATGGTCAGTAAGTCTTCAAAAACAGAAATGTGGGGACAAACAAAGGCCAAGTAAAGGGAGTCAGGCCATCAACTCTAGCATTACTCAAACAAAACCCTTAGTTTTCTTGCACAGAAGGAGCTTTCTGTTTCAACTTCAGGTGGCAGCGGTATTTCACACACCGTTGGTATTTCACACACCGTTGGTATTTCACACACCAAACTGGTCCTGACTGCTTCCTGGACTGTCTGATTTTGCGTTTTCCCGACTTGCATACCATTTATTTCTAATCATTTTTATTTTGTGGTGGCTGAGACCTAGACAAGCATGCTGAACATTGCCTTGAGGGAAGACAACAAACATCCTGTTGCAGCAAAATTGACACACCATCTGTCTGTTTGCTTGTTAAATGGACATTGTTAAATGCAACAGTTCACTATGATACAGGACTGCTGAACTGACTGCTTGAACTAGCTGGCACTGCCATTTTGAATACAACAATGATCACGACTTCCATGCCTGGCCACAGTGAAGACATCAAAAGACGACTGATTGCGAGGGAATGCTCGCCTTTAACTTGAACTAGTTGAAGGCTGCAGAAAGATGAGACTGAAGAAAGAGAATGCTTGCCTTTAACTTGAACTAGTTGAAGGCTGCAGAAAGATGAGACTGAAGAAAGAGAATGCTTGCCTTTAACTTGAAGTCTGCAAAAATGAGACTGAATGAAATAGAATGCTCACCCAATTTGAAGTCTGAAGAAAGATAAGACTGAATGAAATAGAATGCACACCTAGAAGTCTGTCAAGAGATGGGAGTGGTTGAAGACACTTCTGTGACCAGTTTGTTCATTGTGCAACAGTGTTCACCACCATAAATAAGAGCATTATATTCATTTGTTGTCTGTTCTATTTCACTGTTCTGCTGGTTGTTCTGTTGCACTGTTTGTTGTCTGTTCTATTTCACTGTTCTGCTGGTTGTTCTGTTTCACTGTTGTCCGTTCTATTTCACTGTTCTGTTGGTTGTTGTGTGTCAACATTTGCCAGGGACACAAAGTGGACATGGATATTTCTTTGTTACCTACTCAAGCACACCTAATGAGATGAATAAACTTGATTTCATTAACAACTAAGTCCTTAGACTTCAAAACAGTGACAAACAGTAAAAGCTGTAACAAAAATTGCTGCCATATGAAACATGCATGAAAACTTCTAAACTGTTTAATGTTTCATTACACCAGATAAACCATATGTTATCTTTACACATGAAAAGAAGCATTTTCTGTACAGGTCTCTAATTATTATTCTGTACATAAATCACAGTCTGCCTGACTTTGTCTCTTCCCCTGCCACTGCATCCAGCAGTGACATAATCACACCACACAATGCACAGTGACACCATGCATAGTGACACAATGCACACAGCGACACACTGCATACAGTGACACAATGCACACAGCGACACACTGCATAATTGCATACAGTGATACAATGCACACAGTGACACTGCACACTGTGAAACAATGCACAGTGACACAATGCACAGTGACACATTGCACACAGTGACACACTGCATACAGTGATACAATGCACACAGTGACACTGCACACTGTGAAACAATGCACAGTGACACAATGCACAGTGACACATTGCACACAGTGACACACTGCAAACAGTGACACAATGCACACAGTGACACTGCACACTGTGAAACAATGCACACAGTGACACAATGCACACTGTGACACAATGCACACTGTAACACAATGCACACAGTGACACACTGCACACAGTGACACAATGCACAGTGATGCACTGCAGTGACACAATGCACACAGATGGGCACAGGGAAGAAATCTGACACTAGGCCACAAAGGCGGGCAGCGTGTTGGCGATGTTCTGGCGGCAGACAGGGCATCGCTCATCAGGCAGACGACTGGCGCACTCAGCGCAGCAGAAGAGATGGCCGCAGGGAAGGAAGATCATCCTGGGCTTGTCCGACAGGCAGATCTTGCACACCAGGCTGTGAAGCATCCCGCCCTCCTCCGCCCTCCTGTTCTGCACACCGTCACCTGCAGACAAGCAGCTGGGGTTTAGCCTTTCTTGTGTAAGCATCGGTACATGTAAACAACAGAGGTTAAAGCATCTAGATTCTCCCGTTGTGCATGCCGTCACCTGGAGACATGCCTCACTTGAGCAAACATCACTATGTGTAAGCAACAGAGGTTAAAGCGTCTAAATTCTTGGTGGCTCCATGCAGGTTCCTCTGTGGCTTTTCATGTGAAGTAAAAATGACAACAATCAACAACTGTTATCAGATGAGGTACCGCTTCTTGTGAGACAAAATAATCCCCTGCCACTATCAGCAATGGTTACTGGCATTAAGGTGTTACAGAAAGTGCCACAAACTTAACATTCTTTTCAAGGATAAATAAAGCATTATTGAATTGTACAAATGTAAAATGAGAGTAAAGCTTGTACTGAGGAGACACCAACCCCAGAATCAGTGAATTACAACAACTGCCCCTGCACCAGCAAGCAAGCTGATCACAAAAAACTTTACAGCAGAATTTCCCAAAATAAATGCTGTTTTGTAGTGTGCAATATATTCTGATACTTTAAAGACTGAACTGAAATATAAATAGTGCAAAGGTGATTTGAAACCACTGACAGAGGAACATTTGGCTGTTTTCTGATCAAGTTCCAATATTCTCCTGAGTGCAGCACACTATGGGTCTAAAATTTGGCACAGAGTGAGTCTTTCCACAAGGTCTTTCAACCATCACACTCACTACATGTGAGATTCTAGTTCTATGTTTATGCTGGCTGAACAAAACAGTCTGAGGCAGGGTTACATGATATATGTGACATGTTGGTTGTTGTCTAGAAACAGAACACCACCTGCTGGATGGAACCAACACTGGTGATCAGCAGGGGTGAAACCAACACTGGTGATCAGCAGGGGTGAAACCAACACTGGTGATCAGTAGGGGTGAAACCAACACTGGTGATCAGTAGGGGGTGAAACCAACACTGGTGATCAGCAGGGGTGAAACCAACACTGGTGATCAGTAGGGGTGAAACCAACACTGGTGATCAGTAGGGGTGAAACCAACACTGGTGATCAGTAGGGGGGTGAAACCAACACTGGTGATCAGTAAGGGGGTGAAACCAACACTGGTGATCAGTAGGGGTGAAACCAACCTAAGTGATCACCATGTGTGTCCCTTTTTTTTAAACCGAGGTCTACACAGAGTACTATAATTTCAAACCTGGTGTCATTCTGTCATGTTGCCTTGTTACCCTGTTTTTTAGTTAACACTACAGACACCCACAGCTGCTTAATTCTGTGGCAGATGTCTGTATAATTCTGGATAAGTTCTGCCCACCTGTTCTTACCTGGTACCATCACCCAGGGGAACATCTCGCAGGTTGTGATTTGAAGGCAAAGTTAAAAAGCAGCACCTATTTTGATGACAGTTGGGTATTTTTAGTTCACAACCACATGCACAAAGCAGCAACATGGAACTGGCCAGAGTAACTTGTTCAGTCCACCTGCACAAAGCAGCAACATGGAACTGGCCAAAGTAACTTGTTCAGTCCACCTGCACAAAGCAGCAACATGGAACTGGACAAAGTACCTTGTTCAGTCCAGCTAGCAACAGGCACTCCAAGAGACCAAGCTAACAGTGTCTAGAATCCCTCACCATCTGAGTGCAAAAGACCCCCCTCCCCCCGCATGTGAGATCAGAGCAGAAGTGACGGACAGGAACCACCCACCATCGGGTCCTGGGGCAAGGTCTCTGTGGTGGTGGTCAACTCTCAACTGCTGCACCTGACTCATCAGGGATCGGATCTGGTCGTCCTGCAGCTGCAACTGATGCTCCTGCCAACTCAGCTGTGTCACTGCCTCACTCAGCTGTGTGGCTTGATCGTTCAGCTGTGTGGCTTGATTGTTCAGCTGCTCATCCTTCTGGGTCAGTTGCTGCTGCACTGTCCACACTGTCTGCAAACCACAATGCAAACTACACGCACACACCTTCAGAAAGCAGACTTTGTTCCTTCAGAATAGCATACAAAAAACAAAACAAGATGTGACAAAGTGTGCTATGCACAAGCAGGAGGGCTTGCTGCTGGTTATGGCTGTCAACAGGTGTGCAGCAGAATGCTAATGACATCAAAGCTGCTGGTTATGGCTGTCAACAGGTGTGCAGCAGAATGCTAATGACATCAAAGCTGCTGGCGCCTGACACACATCATGTCACTGCTGGTTATGGCTGTCAACAGGTGTGCAGCAGAATGCTAATGACATCAAAGCTGCTGGCGCCTGACACACATCATGTCACTGCTGGTTATGGCTGTCAACAGGTGTGCAGCAGAATGCTAATGACATCAAAGCTGCTGGCGCCTGACACACACCATGTCACTGCTGGTTATGGCTGTCAACAGGTGTGCAGCAGAATGCTAATGACATCAAAGCTGCTGGCGCCTGACACACATCATGTCACTGCTGGTTGTGGCTGTCAACAGGTGTGCAGCAGAATGCTAATGACATCAAAGCTGCTGGCGCCTGACACACACCATGTCACTGCTGGTTATGGCTGTCAACAGGTGTGCAGCAGAATGCTAATGACATCAAAGCTGCTGGCGCCTGACACACACCATGTCACTGCTGGTTATGGCTGTCAACAGGTGTGCAGCAGAATGCTAATGACATCAAAGCTGCTGGCGCCTGACACACATCATGTCACTGCTGGTTATGGCTGTCAACAGGTGTGCAGCAGAATGCTAATGACATCAAAGCTGCTGGCGCCTGACACACACCATGTCACTGCTGGTTATGGCTGTCAACAGGTGTGCAGCAGAATGCTAATGACATCAAAGCTGCTGGCGCCTGACACACATCATGTCACTGCTGGTTATGGCTGTCAACAGGTGTGCAGCAGAATGCTAATGACATCAAAGCTGCTGGCGCCTGACACACATCATGTCACTGCTGGATGTGGCTGTCAACAGGTGTGCAGCAGAATGCTAATGACATCAAAGCTGCTGGCGCCTGACACACATCATGTCACTGCTGGTTATGGCTGTCAACACGTGTGCAGCAGAATGCTAATGACATCAAAGCTGCTGGCGCCTGACACACACCATGTCACTGCTGGTTATGGCTGTCAACAGGTGTGCAGCAGAATGCTAATGACATCAAAGCTGCTGGCGCCTGACACACACCATGTCACTGCTGGTTATGGCTGTCAACAGGTGTGCAGCAGAATGCTAATGACATCAAAGCTGCTGGCGCCTGACACACATCATGTCACTGCTGGTTATGGCTGTCAACAGGTGTGCAGCAGAATGCTAATGACATCAAAGCTGCTGGCGCCTGACACACATCATGTCACTGCTGGTTATGGCTGTCAACAGGTGTGCAGCAGAATGCTAATGACATCAAAGCTGCTGGCGCCTGACACACATCATGTCACTGCTGGTTATGGCTGTCAACAGGTGTGCAGCAGAATGCTAATGACATCAAAGCTGCTGGCGCCTGACACACATCATGTCACTGCTGGTTATGGCTGTCAACAGGTGTGCAGCAGAATGCTAATGACATCAAAGCTGCTGGCGCCTGACACACATCATGTCACTGCTGGTTATGGCTGTCAACAGGTGTGCAGCAGAATGCTAATGACATCAAAGCTGCTGGCGCCTGACACACATCATGTCACTGCTGGTTATGGCTGTCAACACGTGTGCAGCAGAATGCTAATGACATCAAAGCTGCTGGCGCCTGACACACATCATGTCACTGCTGGTTATGGCTGTCAACAGGTGTGCAGCAGAATGCTAATGACATCAAAGCTGCTGGCGCCTGACACACATCATGTCACTGCTGGTTATGGCTGTCAACAGGTGTGCAGCAGAATGCTAATGACATCAAAGCTGCTGGCGCCTGACACACATCATGTCACTGCTGGTTATGGCTGTCAACAGGTGTGCAGCAGAATGCTAATGACATCAAAGCTGCTGGCGCCTGACACACATCATGTCACTGCTGGTTATGGCTGTCAACAGGTGTGCAGCAGAATGCTAATGACATCAAAGCTGCTGGCGCCTGACACACATCATGTCACTGCTGGTTATGGCTGTCAACACGTGTGCAGCAGAATGCTAATGACATCAAAGCTGCTGGCGCCTGACACACATCATGTCACTGCTGGTTATGGCTGTCAACAGGTGTGCAGCAGAATGCTAATGACATCAAAGCTGCTGGCGCCTGACACACATCATGTCACTGCTGGTTATGGCTGTCAACAGGTGTGCAGCAGAATGCTAATGACATCAAAGCTGCTGGCGCCTGACACACATCATGTCACTGCTGGTTATGGCTGTCAACACGTGTGCAGCAGAATGCTAATGACATCAAAGCTGCTGGCGCCTGACACACATCATGTCACTGCTGGTTATGGCTGTCAACAGGTGTGCAGCAGAATGCTAATGACATCAAAGCTGCTGGCGCCTGACACACATCATGTCACTGCTGGTTATGGCTGTCAACAGGTGTGCAGCAGAATGCTAATGACATCAAAGCTGCTGGCGCCTGACACACATCATGTCACTGCTGGTTATGGCTGTCAACAGGTGTGCAGCAGAATGCTAATGACATCAAAGCTGCTGGCGCCTGACACACATCATGTCACTGCTGGTTATGGCTGTCAACAGGTGTGCAGCAGAATGCTAATGACATCAAAGCTGCTGGCGCCTGACACACATCATGTCACTGCTGGTTATGGCTGTCAACACGTGTGCAGCAGAATGCTAATGACATCAAAGCTGCTGGCGCCTGACACACATCATGTCACTGCTGGTTATGGCTGTCAACAGGTGTGCAGCAGAATGCTAATGACATCAAAGCTGCTGGCGCCTGACACACATCATGTCACTGCTGGTTATGGCTGTCAACACGTGTGCAGCAGAATGCTAATGACATCAAAGCTGCTGGCGCCTGACACACATCATGTCACTGCTGGTTATGGCTGTCAACAGGTGTGCAGCAGAATGCTAATGACATCAAAGCTGCTGGCGCCTGACACACATCATGTCACTGCTGGTTATGGCTGTCAACACGTGTGCAGCAGAATGCTAATGACATCAAAGCTGCTGGCGCCTGACACACATCATGTCACTGCTGGTTATGGCTGTCAACAGGTGTGCAGCAGAATGCTAATGACATCAAAGCTGCTGGCGCCTGACACACATCATGTCACTGCTGGTTATGGCTGTCAACAGGTGTGCAGCAGAATGCTAATGACATCAAAGCTGCTGGCGCCTGACACACATCATGTCACTGCTGGTTATGGCTGTCAACAGGTGTGCAGCAGAATGCTAATGACATCAAAGCTGCTGGCGCCTGACACACATCATGTCACTGCTGGTTATGGCTGTCAACAGGTGTGCAGCAGAATGCTAATGACATCAAAGCTGCTGGCGCCTGACACACATCATGTCACTGCTGGTTATGGCTGTCAACAGGTGTGCAGCAGAATGCTAATGACATCAAAGCTGCTGGCGCCTGACACACATCATGTCACTGCTGGTTATGGCTGTCAACAGGTGTGCAGCAGAATGCTAATGACATCAAAGCTGCTGGCGCCTGACACACATCATGTCACTGCTGGTTATGGCTGTCAACAGGTGTGCAGCAGAATGCTAATGACATCAAAGCTGCTGGCGCCTGACACACATCATGTCACTGCTGGTTATGGCTGTCAACAGGTGTGCAGCAGAATGCTAATGACATCAAAGCTGCTGGCGCCTGACACACATCATGTCACTGCTGGTTATGGCTGTCAACAGGTGTGCAGCAGAATGCTAATGACATCAAAGCTGCTGGCGCCTGACACACATCATGTCACTGCTGGTTATGGCTGTCAACAGGTGTGCAGCAGAATGCTAATGACATCAAAGCTGCTGGCGCCTGACACACATCATGTCACTGCTGGTTATGGCTGTCAACAGGTGTGCAGCAGAATGCTAATGACATCAAAGCTGCTGGCGCCTGACACACATCATGTCACTGCTGGTTATGGCTGTCAACAGGTGTGCAGCAGAATGCTAATGACATCAAAGCTGCTGGCGCCTGACACACATCATGTCACTGCTGGTTATGGCTGTCAACACGTGTGCAGCAGAATGCTAATGACATCAAAGCTGCTGGCGCCTGACACACATCATGTCACTGCTGGTTATGGCTGTCAACAGGTGTGCAGCAGAATGCTAATGACATCAAAGCTGCTGGCGCCTGACACACATCATGTCACTGCTGGTTATGGCTGTCAACAGGTGTGCAGCAGAATGCTAATGACATCAAAGCTGCTGGCGCCTGACACACATCATGTCACTGCTGGTTATGGCTGTCAACAGGTGTGCAGCAGAATGCTAATGACATCAAAGCTGCTGGCGCCTGACACACATCATGTCACTGCTGGTTATGGCTGTCAACAGGTGTGCAGCAGAATGCTAATGACATCAAAGCTGCTGGCGCCTGACACACATCATGTCACTGCTGGTTATGGCTGTCAACAGGTGTGCAGCAGAATGCTAATGACATCAAAGCTGCTGGCGCCTGACACACATCATGTCACTGCTGGTTATGGCTGTCAACAGGTGTGCAGCAGAATGGTAATGACATCAAAGCTGCTGGCGCCTGACACACATCATGTCACTGCTGGTTATGGCTGTCAACAGGTGTGCAGCAGAATGCTAATGACATCAAAGCTGCTGGCGCCTGACACACATCATGTCACTGCTGGATGTGGCTGTCAACAGGTGTGCAGCAGAATGCTAATGACATCAAAGCTGCTGGCGCCTGACACACATCATGTCACTGCTGGATGTGGCTGTCAACAGGTGTGCAGCAGAATGCTAATGACATCAAAGCTGCTGGCGCCTGACACACATCATGTCACTGCTGGATGTGGCTGTCAACAGGTGTGCAGCAGAATGCTAATGACATCAAAGCTGCTGGCGCCTGACACACATCATGTCACTGCTGGATGTGGCTGTCAACAGGTGTGCAGCAGAATGCTAATGACATCAAAGCTGCTGGCGCCTGACACACATCATGTCACTGCTGGATGTGGCTGTCAACAGGTGTGCAGCAGAATGCTAATGACATCAAAGCTGCTGGCGCCTGACACACATCATGTCACTGCTGGATGTGGCTGTCAACAGGTGTGCAGCAGAATGCTAATGACATCAAAGCTGCTGGCGCCTGACACACATCATGTCACTGCTGGATGTGGCTGTCAACAGGTGTGCAGCAGAATGCTAATGACATCAAAGCTGCTGGCGCCTGACACACATCATGTCACTGCTGGATGTGGCTGTCAACAGGTGTGCAGCAGAATGCTAATGACATCAAAGCTGCTGGCGCCTGACACACATCATGTCACTGCTGGATGTGGCTGTCAACAGGTGTGCAGCAGAATGCTAATGACATCAAAGCTGCTGGCGCCTGACACACACCATGTCACTGCTGGTTATGGCTGTCAACACGTGTGCAACAGAATGGCAGTGACATCAAAGCTGCTGGCGCCTGACACACATCATGTCACTGCTGGTTATGGCTGTCAACAGGTGTGCAACAGAATGGCAGTGACATCAAAGCTGCTGGCGCCTGACACACATCATGTCACTGCTGGTTATGGCTGTCAACAGGTGTGCAACAGAATGGCAGTGACATCAAAGCAGCTGGCATCAGCCTGACACACATCATCACCCAGCTTCTTCACTGACACATCACCCCAGCAACAGGCAAACCAAACAGCAACAGGCAAACCAAACAGCCGGTCCCTGTCCAGTGTCACAGAAACAGACTACACCTCAATACAGGATGTAACACATGAGACTTAGGTAGAGGCTGGGTCCTGTCTTGTCCTACAGCCAGGCACCGACGTGCAGACACCACAGGACACAGGGCAGTGCCTTCTGTCCGACAGGACACAGGTCATAGTGTCTAAGGTCAAACAGGACACAGGTCACAGTGTTTAAGGTCAAACAGGACACAGGTCACAGTGTTTAAGGTCAAACAGGACACAGGTCACAGTGTTTAAGGTCAGACAGGACACAGGTCAGTGCCTTCCATCTAACAGGACACAGGTAACAGTGTCTAAGGTCAGACAGGACACAGGTCATGGTGTCTAAGGTCAGACAGGACACAAGTCACAGTGTCTAAGGTCAGACAGAACACAGGTCACGGTGTCTAAAGTCAGACAGGATACAGGTCACAGTGTCTAAAGTCAGACAGGATACAGGTCACAGTGTCTAAAGTCAAACAGGACACAGGTCACAGTGTCTAAGGTCAGACAGAACCACAGGTCACTGTAACTGAGGTCATATGATTCCTTTATTGCCATCAATTGTTCAGTACAGCAGAAAGCAAATGTCATTATTTTGAGTATTACATCGCTTTTTGTTTTGATCTCATCAAAACGTGCAGTGTTCAGTATGGGTACCAAGACAACCAGTACAAGACACTGATGTGATCAAAACGTGCAGTGTTCACTATGGGTACCAAGAAAACCAGTGCAAGACACTGGTGTGATCAAAATATACAGTGTTCAGTATGGGTACCAAGACAACCAGTAGAAGACACTGATGCGATCAAAATGTACAGTGTTGAGTATGGGTACCAAGATGACCAGTACAAGAAAGTGATGTCGTCAAAACGTGCAGTGTTCAGTATGGGTACCATGACAACTAGTACAAGACAGTGATATAGTCAAAACATGCAGTGTTCAGTATGGGTACCAAGACGACCAGTACAAAGACAGTGATGTGGTCAAAACATGCAGTGTTCAGTATGGGTACCAATACGACCAGTACTAAAACAGTGATGTGGTCAAAATGTGCAGTGTTCAGTATGGGTACCAAGACGACCAGTACAAAGATAGTGATGTGGTCAAAACGTGCAGTGTTCAGTATGGGTACCAAGACGACCAGTACAAGACACCGATGTGGTCAAAATATCACCACAAGTAGGTCATAGTGCCCTGTTCTGTCACCGTACTGTCTGCAGCCAGGATCAGGGTGACATCACAAGTAGGTCAAGATGCAGTTCTGTCACCCCACTGCCTGCAGTCAGGGTCATGGTGACACCACAAGTAGGTCAAGATGCAGTTCTGTCACCCCACTGCCTGCAGTCAGGGTCATGGTGACACCACAAGTAGGTCAAGATGCAGTTCTGTCACCCCACTGCCTGCAGTCAGGGTCATGGTGACACCACAAGTAGGTCAAGATGCAGTTCTGTCACCCCACTGCCTGCAGTCAGGGTCATGGTGACACCACAAGTAGGTCAAGATGCAGTTCTGTCACCCCACTGCCTGCAGTCAGGGTCATGGTGACACCACAAGTAGGTCAAGATGCAGTTCTGTCACCCCACTGCCTGCAGTCAGGGTCAGGGTGACATCACAAGTAGGTCAAGATGCTGTTCTTCACCCCGCTGTCAGAAACAGGGTCAGTGTGATGTCACAAGGAGGTCAAAACGCCCTGTTGTCACCCCACTGTCCAGAACCAGGGTCAGTGTGAAGAGTCACTGTACAACCCGCCATTGTCTGATGGAGAACTGCTGTCAATGCTGACCAGTCAAAAAGAGTCACATGACTTACCTGCTCTTTCTCCTGGATCACCCTCTGCAGCTGTGTGTCCTTCTCCTGGATCACCCTCTGCAGCTGTGTGTCCTTCTGCCTGACGACCTGTTGCTGGCGGCAGATGGTGGTGTGGTTTTCATCGGCAGCCTTCAGGGAGGCCTTCAGAATTGCCTTGTTGGGAAAGCGGCCTGCACAGCACAGAATCAGGGTGAAGCAATGAACACAGAACACAGACAGTGCACACTTCATTCCTCCTGGGGCCTCACTCTAATCACATTGTTGACAGTCGGCTTCAGGAATCAACACCTGAATGGACACTGTGAAATTCTGACACACTGAGGTAGTTGGTTCTCAACATCCAGCTATCAACACAGTTATATTGTGGAGATATCAATTTAATAACATTATGATGTCAGCTATTCAGGGAACATTTACATATGAAAATAAAAACTGACTGATGGCATTTATGCAAAACACACTGGCAAGTAGCCAGTGTCAACAACATTACTATCACAAAACTGAGCAATGGCGAAGGAAGGGCAGGAGACTTACAGTGCCCAGACAAAAACCACTGTCTTCATTTCCACTTTGAACACTGATTTTTATTGATCATTTAGACACTAGTACCATGGAGACATTCAGTGTTCTGCAGCTGTAAGTAAAGGTTTATAACTGAGTAACTGCACAGGATGTGGGAACACTGGAACTGAGACTTTAGGGTAAGACTACATGCCAGTGCCGTTCACACTGAGGTCAGGTCAGAGATAGGGAAAGCTATCACTGTGTTGGTGGTATTTAGGTCTCACATATGAAGTAGAAAAATAAAATAAAAACTCTCACTTACATGTATAATCATCAGCATATACCCCCCCCAGCATCAACATAAGCACAGAGCTTAGTAACTGGTTGAAAGTTAAAACGGTAATAGTAAATAATGTGAAATATAAGTAGGGAATCAGACAAGCACATTTACATCCAGGAAGCAAATCACAACACAGCATTTCCCTCTGATGAAAAGGCATATTTACATAGTACAACTACAGACAAAGAAGTGCAGAAAATAAAGGTATGATGAGAATGTCCATCACAATAGTCAATGCTCAAGCCCAAGATTCATGAACACAAACGCTGAGTGAAAGAGCGTAATTTCAAACAGGGCAGTAGAGACAGCCTACTCCTCCTGACTGAACAGGAATTGTAAATCAGAGAGAAAAACACAAAACTCACATGTAAATGCAACGTTTTTGATTTAGTCAATAATGCAGCCTGCGGAAAAGTTTCGTTGTTGTTGTTGAATTGGCTTCACAGTATAATGGCAGTCTGCAACTGGGGCCTGTTCACTAGTCTGTTCTATTCAATGGTACCAAATACACTGTTTACTTCACATTTCGCTGCAAGATTATTGTACTAAAAGTGTTGAAACAAAGACAAAACGGATGGTGCAGACTCAGACCTGGGCCATGACTTGTAGATCCCAGGAGAAAGGTCAGGCCCTGCTTGGCACACTGGCTGCCTTGGATTATGCCTCGCCATTAGATTGACAAGCAAAATTCCCCACTTGTTGTACAGACCAACCAGACACCATGTCCAAGGTCTGGGCCATGATGGTCTTATGTTATTTGTGAGGATTAACACTTTAAAATAGGATTCACACAGAATCACCAAATGCCTGAAGCCCCAGCTAACAACTACAGACAGACTGACTGGCAACAAAGTACACAGGGCCTGACTGGCAACAAGATACACAAGGCCTGACTGGTAACAAGGTACACAAGGCCTGACTGGTAACAAGGTACACAAGGCCTGACTGGTAACAAGGTACACAAAGCCTGACTGGTAACAAGGTACACAAGGCCTGACTGGTAACAAGGTACACAAGGCCTGACTGGCAAGGTACACAGGGCCCAGCTAACTACAGCAGCAGATGGACTGACTGGCAACAAAGTACACAAGGACTGACTGGCAACAAGGTACACAGGGCCTGACTGGCAACAAGATACACAAGGCCTGACTATCGACTGGCAAGAATGTACACAAGGCCTGACTGGCAACAAGGTACACAAGGACTGACTGGCAACAAGGTACACAAGGCCTGACTGGCAACAATGTACACAAGGACTGACTGGCAACAAGGACAAGGTACACATGGCCCAGCTAACTACAGCAGCAGATGGACTGACTGGCAGCAATATATAATACAAGGCCCAGTGACTGTGTGCCCAGACTCACTAGTTTGACAGAAAAACGTGACGATAGCGTGTTGGATTTGCGGGAGGGTGTACCCACATGCAAGGGCCGCCTTGACTGCTGCCATGTCCAGGTTGGGGGACCCTGGCTCCACACCCCCACTGCTGTTCACACCACCTGTCACACCACAAACACAGTACTGACAGTTACCATGGATACAGAGTGACTGACAGAGCTCTGACCTGGCTCCACACCCCCACTGCTGTCCACACCACCTGTCACACCACAAACACAGTACTGACAGTTACCATGGATACAGAGTGACTGACAGAGCTCTGACCTGGCTCCACACCCCCACTGCTGTCCACACCACCTGTCACACCACAAACACAGTACTGACAGTTACCATGGATACAGAGTGACTGACAGAGCTCTGACCTGGCTCCACACCCCCACTGCTGTCCACACCACCTGTCACACCACAAACACAGTACTGACAGTTACCATGGGTACAGAGTGATGAACAGAGCTCTGACCTGGCTCCCTCCCCTCCCCCCACTGCTGTTCACACCATGTGTCACACCACAAACACAATACTGACAGTTACCATGGATACAGAGTGACTGACAGAACTCTGTCCTGGCTCCATCCCCACCACACCTCCACTGCTGTTCACACCATGTGTCACACCACAAACACAGTACTGACAGTTACCATGGATACAGAGTGACTGACAGAGCTGTGTCATGTCTGATGGGGGGGGGGGGGGGGGGAGTCCTGGTTCTGCTACCCCTACTACCTACCCCACTGTTGCTCACACAACCTGTCCCACGGCACACACACAACTAAGTAAGGTCATGTGAGGGTTTAATCCCAAGATCTAGAAGGCAACCACTTCTTCTGCAGCCCGCTCCCTACAGCCTCCTTGACACGTACGCCCCATGCTCCAGTGGGGAGCATTTCTTTGGACAAAACAGTAAAATAGTAGACAATAATAACAACATGAAAACTAATTATCAACTCCTATGAAATAAAGAGTAAGGTCTGTAAGACTGGTTATTTTCTTCATTGGCTTTGCTTTCCCCAGAGTAAGCAAATGTGTGTCCACTGGTCACCTATGGTGACTGTAGTGTAACTGTGAGACAGAAAGGAGGAGGGAGTAGTGCTCACCACCAGCTGAGTTCCTGGCAGGCTGGACTTCCACGAGAACCTGGAGGACAACAACACATCACCAATTACAGCGACACACTCCACTTCAGGGGGTTATTGTGTCAAGGCCCCCACCCCCCTTTCCCAAGATGCTGCGTTTGATGTACACATGTTCTAATCTTGTAAGTGTTCCTGGACCCTGCATATCACAGAATGACACTGAAACGAACAGGCAGAGAAATTAGAAAGGCAAGTGCTACAAACAGCTATTAAACTGGGGCAAGTCATTTTCATAACACACCACTACATTAGTACGTAATGTGTATGCAATCAATAATGAAATACAATGATATGATTCAAATTAAACATAATTTTATGCTAACAATTTTGGTTTACAGGAGACTCCTGCTGTCCATCTGAAACAACTTTAGACTTAGAGTAACAGTAACAGAAACACTCCCAAGTTTGTGTGACAGGACCAGGTACTAGTCCTACAGACAGCCCTAGCTACAGAGACAGCCCTGCCCTAGCTACAGAGACATCCCTAGCTACAGAGACAGCCCTGCCCTAGCTACAGAGACAGCCCTAGCTACAGACAGCCCTGCCCTAGCTACAGGGACAGCCTTAGCTACAGACATCCCTGGCTACAGGGACAGCCTGGCTACAGAGACATCCCTGGCTACAGAGACAGCTTTAGAGCTCTACAGGGACAGCCTAGCAATTGCTGCACCTGTGCCGAAAGGTGCTCAGCGAGGACCATCCATTTTTTGGTTGTAAATGCTTCTTCAGGTTTATTTTTTTTCTGAACAAACCTAACTTTATCCGAAAGTGTATGCATCAGAGAGATAACAAAGATAAACTTGACTCCCAAAGTCAGTTTTGAGTTAGTAAAATATAAAAATTTACACCAAGTCCGGGCCGAAAATAGTCAAAAGGAAGGGTGGACATTTCGGGTGCACCGCTTCAGTTGTCATTTTGTTTGCATCTTTCTTCTTCAGGCAATTTTCCTGTTGCTGCCTGCCAGGACATAGTCAACGATTTTTAATGCTTGTGAAAACGTCTCATAACTACTTGTAAAATCTGAATAATTGAAATAAACATATGTTTATTTCGATCGAAACGCATTGGGTCTGGTTCCGATGTTGACAAAAAGTCTGCTACTATTCACTGCGGATGTGTGGGTGGTGAAACAAAGAAGCTGTTGCTAAAATCAGTGTTTAGTCAAAACCAGTGATAATAAAAGCGTTGGATTCTGTTCTTAATTATTTTTTCAAGTTTAAAATTTCAAGTTTTATTTTGTCAGTCCATAACGATTGAAAAAGTGCCGATCCTGGGGATAAACGTTGTTTTTGTGACTGCGGTCTTTTTGCACAAAGCGCGGCCATGTTTATAAATCCACAGTGCTTTGCGCCTACTTTCTCTTCAAACATGGTGCCAACAAGGAGCGGTGAGTAAATTTTTGATTTGGGTCATGTACCTTTTCACAGTTTCGATTGAAATCTGATGTTGCGTCCGACAGATTAAATTGTTACTTTTCACTGATACAACGTTATTTTTGCACTTTTATTCGTAATTGTAAGCGAAGTGACCATTATTAAACAGGTTTCGGTTGGCAGTGTGCAAATTCAAAGTGATGTCTTTGTTCAATAGCCAGCTGTTTCTCAGATGACACAAAGTCAGTGTTTCGATTGCAAGTGACCGATTTTTGCACAGTAATGTCCAAGTTTTGATCAAATGAACTAGTTTTTTCTTTGTGTTTCGACTGAAAAACGTATACGTTCAAGTGTTTACTTCGTAATGGCGAAAATACCCATGTTTACAATGACACGTTTTGGAGTTGATCTGCTGCTGTCAGACAACATTTTTTTTCATTTGTTCAGTCGATCGGAACAGCATGATGCCATGACACAAATTCTTACTCCTCAGTACACTTCTGCAGCTCTACAGGTTTATTATTGCCGTTTGTGATGTGAAAAGTGAGAAAAAAAAGGCATAGCCATAAATTATCTATTTATACCAATTTATACAAATTGTATAAACACACAACAACAACAAAGAAGAAAGAAAAGAAAAGAAGCATTACCATGATATTAACATTGTGATTAAGGAGATGATTTTTTTTTTTTTTTATAAATTTTCCCAGGCCTTCTCATTTCCCTGGGCTGAATAAAGTATATTGTTATTGTTGTTTTGATTCTATTTCTAGCAGGACAGATACATTCTAAAGTGTGTACTGAAACTAGTGAAAGCCAGAATAGAATTTCTTAACCAATGTAGTTTTATATGTGCATTGCAGTACAAATACAATACAGTGCATCATATAAGTAAAATTCTTGTGTCAATTCACTATAAATATGCAACATGATGACAAAAATAAACAAAACGCACTACAAACACACACACATACATTGACTGTAGCAGAAACTGGGTACTGATATTAGTTAGGATGGAAGTACTGTGAGAAGAGGAAGGTTTTCAGTTTGGCTTTAAAAGATGACAGGGTTGCGCAGTACTATATGTTAGTAATATTACCTAATGTCTGATATAGATGTGTATATATATTCTGGGGAAAGTCAAAACATACACATGTGCGCATGCAGACACATACAATATCTTATATATGACTTAGTGCCAAAAGGTGCGCATGCAAGGGGTTATGCACTTCAGTTGAAACTAAAACATTGTTGAAAACTGTTTTTATTTGAAATGTTGTGTTGTGTACTTGCATGAATGAATGAATATATAGTACAGATAATTTCAGCAACCAGGCTGTGGTTGATTTCAAGATATAGTCATCACACACTGAAAAGCGCCGAAAAATGACCGCCAAAAACGGACATCCATGTACCGAGTCATTTTCATCACTTTGCTTACAAACATATAAGCACATGGAGAAACAATCACTGATTTGTACGCGGAAAACATCGTTTTATACGGATAATATAACATCAACACTCACAAGTCGTATTTTTGATCAACTGATTGCGAATGTTTGCGCTGTATGTACATTGGATGTGTTGCAAACTCGAACTGAAAACTTTGAACAACCAAAAAACGACAGCATCGCTTAGGAATCACTGGAAACGTCGCGTGTGTTCCGATCCATGCATTTGCACTACACAGCGATACTCGTTTTTTTTTCAGCGAAGTTTTGCATGAAATCTGAAGAATATTTCCCCAATCGTTTGATATTGTTGTAATATCCGACGTCCCTACAAGATATCTAATATTTTGTACAAAACAAACGAGAAAGCAGTCTCTTTTTTATCGACAACATCCGGAATGTCATGTGACCTTTCCTGAGTGCCTTTATTTTCCTGGCCGCATGGCGTGTCTTTGTTCGGAAACACCAAAAGGTGTGTTGTCATCTTCTTGAGTGGTCTGACAGGGGTACAATTGTCTGATGTAGAACATGCACTGTGCACTTTTTCAGGAGTTTACTGGGAATATTTTCAAGTTTTCCGCTGATTTGGGTGTGCGAAATGAAAGTACTGTGAAAAGTGGTATCTTCCCACACCGAAGATCTGAAACCCATTTTTTAAATACTTAGCCGAGTACAGCGTGAAGAATTTCATTACGACAAGGCAATATTTTGTAAATCTTACATGCAACTGTTGATTCAGGATGTTTACTCAATTTCATCAAAAGCTTGTCAGTTATAAGTGCACGCTTTTTGTAGACTGTTTAGTGGTGTTGCGAGAATATTTTGTTAACTGAGCGAGTGTGACAAAGTTACAGTTTTTTTTCTGGAAGTAATTTTCATCCTGAAAGTTATGTTTGCTACACAACTGTTGTTGTAATGTGACGTAAAACATCAAACTTTTAAAGTTTCATTAAGCCCAGCAGATGTTAGTAATACTAAGAGCGGTTCTGAGAACTGAGTACTGATTTGTGTAGAAGTCATGGTGTGTAGGTTTGACATGTCTGTACTGAGCATATCAGTATTGGGACAGTTGCAGGTTATTGGGCTAATAATTTCATATTCATAACACTTCAAATTCATTGACATGACCAGGGTATGCTGAACTGAGTGTACTCCTGAGCCAAGTGGTACAGCAAGGAGGAAAACATCAAACACAGATAGCTGCAGACGGTACAGAGAGAGGCTGGCCGCAGAGAATCCGCATCTCAAAGAGCTGGGGGTGGGGGGGGGGGGGGGGGGGGGGGGTGTCCTGACTTAATTGTTAATTACCTTGATAAAATCAGGACATTCTGATTTGTTTTTGTTAGTCTGATCTAAGCAAACAGAATGTTTTCTATGCTAAAAATTGGGGAAATGTTATTATATTGTTGTAATACTGATGTAATACAGAAATTTGTTTCATTTAATTTTTATGACTTGTTATTAAATGCAAACTGAGAAAAAATCTTCTCACTGTGTTTTGGCATGCACTTGTATGGCTGATCATAGGATATTGCATGAAAGGGTGTGTTACTTGTTATATAAAAAAATGTTGAGTTTATGTCGCCCATCAGATATTACAACAATCAACATGTCGCCAATCAGATATTACAACAATCAACATGTCATAATCATGTGTAAAATTATATGAGTGTACAAAATTTGGCACAAACATAGTAGGGGAGATGTGCACTAATAGTGTGACTTGATTTTGTGCATACTTGTGCAAAACTGAAGACACAATGAACTATGCATGTTGTAATATCTGATGTACAACATGCAGCCTTTTATGACCTTTGTCAGCAAATATCTCCAAAAGTGCGCAAGTTTTTATCTTTTGCTTTTAAGAAATATTTCCTAGCATTGTGCACATTCTAAAAACACAACTAGTTTCAATGTATCATCAACTTTATTTTCTACCTCCTTTGTCCTGTTTTCATGCACACCTTTTGGCACTAAGTCATATATATATATAATATATATTCTGGTGAAAGTCAGAACACACACACGTGCATGTGCAGACACACACAATATCTTATATATATTATAAGCATGTATGTCTCCAGAGTTGCATACCTATAAATATGGAGACATATCCTCAAAAACAGTTGTTATATTGCCTTATTTTGTACACATGCATGTTTCTTTTCAGGCTAAAGAGGTTGATGCTCCAAAAGGGAAGAGCAAGTGTTTTTCATGACACAGCAGGAACAACATTAGTGGAGCATGAAGCCAGATTTGTCCTGGGAAGCACTGCAGTACTTTGGAACAGCAGAAAAATAAAGATATGTCTCAGTGCTGAACTGCCAACTCACTGAAAACAAATCTTTTAAATTTATTAGGATGGGAAGAATTAGGGTTAACGTGGGAAATTCTCTATACTTTGTCATCAGTTTGCAGATTTTTCATTACTGTTTCTGGGTACTTACAATGTGTTACAGTTGTTATTCCAGGTAGTGAGACTTGAATGCCAAATCAATGTCTTTCGTAATTTAATTTTACCTGCTGTTAACAATAGGGTATAGGGTGAATGTACATTTGTAATTCACATGGTTTTCTGTTTTGTAAATGAAAGAATAATAATGACAACTTGGCTGTACTTTTTCTAAGTCACATACTGACTGTCCAGTGTTACATATTCCATTGTGTCCTCTGATATGCATGGCATTACTTTAAATAATGGTTTTGGCCTTGTTCAGTATTTACAGCAATGTGTCAGATGTAGGAAAACTAAGTGATTTTATTAGCTGTGCATATGTTTTACAGGAAAGGAAAATTTACAAAATTTACAAAGGGAAGTGTTGTGTCCACCACAGAGTTGTTACATCCAACAGATAAAATGCTTAAAAAGGGCCTTTGACAAAATTACAACTATACAAGCAACTTGTTTAGTGCTGCAGTCATCAAAACTACTACTAAATCAGCTGGTAACATTTTCTTGCAGTGTAGGGAAATTAGCACTGTTATTTTATAAGCTGTGTATTGTGAGCATGGGAAATGTTATCTCCATCCAATAATCATTATATCCGATAGATAAAATGTAAAAAAATGTCGTTGATGACCTTATTTCATGCTGCAGTCATGGAAACAATGATGCTTAATAAAATCTAATAAACACATCCTATTTTTGATTCAGTGTTGTGTTTCGTTTTATTTTATTAAAAAAATTAAGGTGGCAATCAGCTGGATGTAACACGGGACATCATTGTTATGATTTTGAATATGAAATAAAAACTGAATTGAGTCAATTTAAGTTTTACTGTCTTCTTATAAACGATGGATGTTTATTTTCCCAACAGACTGATAGCAATCATTAAATTCAACGATTAAATCAAAACAAACATTGTGTCCTGTGTTGCATCCGACAGATTCAGGTGTCTGTCTTTAAATGTCTTTTTCTCAGACTCGCTTCATCAAGTTATCTTTTTCAGACCTGAAATGTATAATATAAAAAGACTTATCTTTTAAATGGTGTTACTTGCTAAATCATGTAAATGACTTTTCTGCTTTTTGTTTTTCACTTTAATGTCCACCTCCTATTTTTCTAAGCAGCACCTTTTGGCACATGCTCAGCTACAGAGACACCTCTAACTACAGGGACAGCCTAGCCATGTAGCTACAGAGACAGCTCTAGCTGCAGGGACAACCTAGCCATAGCTACAGAGACAGCTCTAGCTGCAGGGACAGCCTAGATGTATCTACAGACAGCTCTAGCTACAGGGACAGCCCAGCCGTAGCTACAGAGACAGCTCTAGCTGCAGGGACAGCCTAGATGTATCTACAGAGACAGCTCTAGCTGCAGGGACAGCCTAGATGTATCTACAGAGACAGCTCTACCTACAGGGACAACCTAGCCATAGCTACAGAGACAGCTCTAGCTACAGGGACAACCTAGCCATAGCTACAGAGACAGCTCTAGCTACAGGGACAGCCCAGCCGTAGCTACAGAGACAGCTCTAGCTACAGGGACAGCCTAGCTGTAGCTACAGACAGCTCTAGCTACAGGGACAGCCCAGCCGTAGCTACAGAGACAGCTGTAGGAAGAGCCTAGCTATATAGCTACAGAGACAGCTCTAGCTACAGGGAGAGCGTAACCACAGCTACAGAGACAGCTAGCCGCAGCGACAGTCACCTCAGTGGCGGCCGACTGTGCGATGAAGTCCTGCCCCTTGTGGTTGATGACATGCAGACAGGTGGGGGACACTCTGGCATGGGTCTTCCACACATCAGCATCTTCGCTCCACTCATACAGCTCCACCCCACAGCTGTAGCACACCACCTTGTCGCTGCAGCCTGGGAACAGTAACAACACGGACACTGATACAGTCTGTAGCCTGGGAACAGTAACAACACGGACACTGATACAGTCTGTAGCCTGGGAACAGTAACAACACGGACACTGATACAGTCTGTAGCCTGGGAACAGTAACAACACGGACACTGATACAGTCTGTAGCCTGGGAACAGTAACAACACGGACACTGATACAGTCTGTAGCCTGGGAACAGTAACAACACGGACACTGATACAGTCTGCAGCCTGGGAACAGTAACAACACGGACACTGATACAGTCTGTAGCCTGGGAACAGTAACAACACGGACACTGATACAGTCTGCAGCCTGGGAACAGTAACAACACGGACACTGATACAGTCTGTAGCCTGGGAACAGTAACAACACGGACACTGATACAGTCTGTAGCCTGGGAACAGTAACAACACGGACACTGATACAGTCTGTAGCCTGGGAACAGTAACAACACGGACACTGATACAGTCTGTAGCCTGGGAACAGTAACAACACGGACACTGATACAGTCTGTAGCCTGGGAACAGTAACAACACGGACACTGATACAGTCTGTAGCCTGGGAACAGTAACAACACGGACACTGATACAGTCTGTAGCCTGGGAACAGTAACAACACGGACACTGATACAGTCTGTCACATTACAGTCACAATCAACATCAGTTCAACCACATTAGCACAATTACAGTATTTGTATCACAGTAAGTACTACTACCACAAACATTGAATCAGCATTATTACTATTATATATATATATACTTAGTCATAGTATTAATTATGGTTATCACAAACACTGAATCAGCACTATTAAGTACTGTGTATTAGTATTATAGTACTTTTACTATTGTGAACACTGAATCATCAATATTAGTTATTACATTAGCATTGTTATCACAAACACTGAATCAACACTATTAGTATTACTACAGTATTAGTAATAGTAATACTATCACAAACACTGCATTAGCACTGTAAGTATTACTATGACAAACACTGAATCATCACTATCAATGTTACTGTCACACTCAGCACCATTCTTTTTCTAGTCATGATCAGCATCTTCTCTCTGGACAGCACTACAGCTTTAGCACATGACCCCCTTGTTGAGCACTGTGTCCAGGCAACAATGCAGAAATGAACAGACTAAATTTAGTAAACAGTAATACTAATACTTACTTTACTGTATATAGTTTATAGTAAAATTATACACCCTAGTTCACACTTAGTTCACAGTTAGCTTACCATTTTTACAGCCATTACAAATACCAACAAAATCACTAGTCTACAACAGATATAATACTGTTTTAGTAGTCCAGTGTTTCATCCCAAAATTCAACAGTATGTCATGTCCTATCCCAAAAGAATTCAACAGGACACTTTAGGAATTTACAGGACATGTATACTAATGCATGATGCCAAAAACATAACTGATATTGATAAGTGGCTATTATTATTATAAATTTATAATGCCAGTGCCAAAAAGTGCCTGACTTGCATTGATCTTCATTTATAATTATTTCAATGTTTGGCCTACCTTAGAAAGTTACAGTTACAGAGCAAACATTAAAGAAGAATAGAAGTAGTTATGTACAAACTGAGTATCAAAGAACACACCATTAAGACAAAAACCATTGCTTTTTAGGATGCAAAAGGGCTCCAAAAAGTGGGACATATTGGCATGATCGGCTAGTATAGATTTTACTGGCATTACACTGTTCAATTTGCATCGTCATTATCAACTTGTGAGCAACCTGAAGATTGTGAAAATAAACTTCCTTTCTGATAATGATATTAAGGAAAATTATTGTGTTTTTGTTTCTGAGAAAAATCACATTGAACATGCAACAATTAAGCATCATATGCTGTGTCCGTAAGAGCGACCAACACAAATGTCATCTGCTCTTATGACTGTGGAATCTGCTTTCCACAGAAATGAAATACTCAAATAGTTCCTGCTCATTGAATGAAGATGGAATCAGGTTTCTAGATTTTTTTTTATCTGCTGAAAAATGTAACTTGTCTGACCAGACCTGACCATCAGCTGAAGAAGAATGACTCATTTTAAGTTTCCTGTACTAAAAACAAATAGTGATATTAATTATTAGTAATAATTTTTTATCCATTTTCCCCTCATCAGTCATCAGCACATAAATGAGACTGGCAAAAAAGATAATAAAATAGTACTACCATGAATTCAGTACAAAGAAATTATTATGTAACAGTACAGACATTTTGAAGGGTCTTTACCTCCTTATCTTTCTTCATCTCTCTGCACTTATGAACAGTCTCACTCTCTCCGATCTTCTAAAAATGAAAAGCTGCTCAAAATTCCAAAGCAAAATCTCAAATCATTTGGACAACGTTCTTTCAGTTTCATGGCACCATCTCTCTGGAATTCTCTGCCGGCCACTCTAAGAAATGTACCAACACTGTCTCAATTCAAATCACAGCTGAAAACCTTGTTTGCCCAGGCCTTCCTGTAGAATCTGAAGAAATCTGTGTGTGTGTGGCAGTTGAATGTAGATAGATGCATATGGATAGGGAGAGGGGGGAGGGAAGGGGGGAGGAGAGCATGAGAGATCTAGGCAAGAGAAGGAGGCACCGGTTGGGTGGGTGATATGAGTGGACAAGCGGAGACTGGTATGTGCATGTCATTGTGTGTGTGTGTGTGTGTGTGTGTGTGTGTGTGTGTGTGTGTGTGTGTGTGTGTGTGTGTGTTGGTTGTTGTTGTTGTTGCTTGTGTGTGTGTGTGTGTGTGTGTGTGTGTGTGTGTGTGTGTGTGTGTGTGTGTGTGTGTGTGTGTGTGTGTGTATTGTTTGATAGGCAATAACAGTAATTTAAGCTACAATAATTATGGTCTTGTTTGCTGAAAATATGTTAATGTAGTTTTTGTGATAAGATGTTTGTACAGTGCAGTGAGTTTAACTCTGGTTAAAGAATAGCGCTTTATAAGAATTATTTATTATTATTATTACTAAAAAATAAGTTTAAAAAATCTCTCTCCCTCTCTCTCTCTCGCTCTTTTTTTTTTTTTTTTTTTCTGACCTGGAAAATATCCTTTTTTGTTAGTTTCTTTGCCTGTTTAAAATGTTGTGTGTTTGTTTAATTGTTTAAACAGATATGTTTCTTCAACTGTATGTTGCTGCTTGAACAAACTGAACACAAGCATTTTTAATCCTGATTCACAATCACATTACATTTTAAATATATGTGTTTTTTAATTTTTCATCAGTTTCAGGGGTTTTTACACTATTTTTTCTCCTCTTTAGTACTACTACTGGTAAGAGTTATTTTATGTTTTGCTTAATAACTTCCATAACTATCTTTTATTTGAGTCTTTTAGGATGAACATTGTTTTTAAATTTCTGCCCTCCTGGTTCAGTGAACAACTTTTTTTTTTTTTTTTTTTCCCCCTCCAAACTCCTAGTTCTACCAACCAAAACTGGAACTGTGGAAGGTTTAACAGAATACAGAGACTTTATTGTCTTAGATGAATAACACAGAAATTTGCCTTATGATGACATAACAAATTAAAAGATACCAGTAAAACACACACAGTATAAACTATAAAAGTATAATACATAAACATAAGTAGTAAGTACACATAAACACAGAGCACTTTATCTTTAATCTTACTTCTTAGAATCTTGAGGGCACACACACCACAGTCAACAGACACAAGATAATCAACAAAATAGACACCTGTATGAGAATTGTTTTTGTAGAATGGTGACTTGTTTCACAGAAGAATATTTATAAAAACAAAACAAACAAAAAACCTGACATTAAAGATTAACACTGGAATTAGTAGAAACAAAACTCAGGTCACATTTATTGATTTAAGTAACCCTTCATAATCTGTTTTTCAATACCCCCCACCCTCCTACTGGAACAACACATGTAATGATGTATGCATGCACACACACACACACACACACACACACACACACACACACACACACACACACAGTGACACTTCACCAAACAAAATTAAAAAGATAAATTATATAACTTGATAACCTTGTGAATCAAACTATTCAAAGTCAAACATTAAAATGTAAACAAAAGTTAGCAGTGAGAGAGCAAAAAAACTTCTGTTCAGTTTCACTAGTTTCAGTTTTATCAAAGATCAATACTTTAATATTTTTATATTCAGTCAAACTCAAACAGTCAAAGACTTAAAGAGTCAAACACACCAAATTTATTTTTAAAAACAACAAAGATGTGCAAAACAGGTAGCCTACCATCACCCAAAACAATTGACGAAGTGACAAACCCTGTGGAAGAAAAAGAAGAAAGAAAAAAAAAGGAAAAAAATGAACAATGAAAAATGAAAAAAGAAAAGAAAAAGAAAAAAAAAGACGAAGAAAGGATGTGACACTAGTGAGACAGTGGGATCATTTTGTTCAGCAAAAGGAAGAAAGAAGAATTTTTTTGGTTAAAGTTCTGCAGTTAAAAACAAACAAGTCCTGAACTGGTGTGTGTACATCACAGAGATCATATACGTGACATGTACATTCTGAAGTGTACAGTAATTAGTATGCTTTGGAACTCAATACTGTATGCATTGTAATAAAAAAAATAAAAAAATATGTTATAATTAATAGTGTACAATTAATACTAACAATAGGTTAGTATTAATTGTACACTATTAATTATAAAAAAAATTTTTTTTAAACTTTATTACAATGCATACAGTATTGAGTTCCAAAGCATACTAATTACTGTACACTTCAGAATCAACTTCACCACTGGAAAGATAGTATCTAATAATATTCCACTTCCAGTTCAGATTGATCATACTCATAGTTGATACTCACTGATTGATACATTTACCGATTTCAGTTTAGGCCATATAATTTACAACTTGAACACTTCATTATCATGTGTGCACACCCATCAGACACCTTGACACACATCATCAACTGTGAGTTTAGACTGAACTTCCTTACCACTGTAGAAGAATCCAGCCACAGCCATGTCAGCTGATGGAAACATTCTTGCACACATCTTGGGCCAGTTCTGGAAAGAACCCTGCCTGTCCTCCTCCTTTTCATAGTGGGGGTACTTGTCTATTCTGATGTGATCAAACTCACACTGCTTCTTTGCTGCCTGCTGTGAGAAGTATTTAAGTCTTATGTCTTTCTGCTGCTGCTGTGAAATGTTACCCACATCAAAACCCATGATAAATGGACACGATGGACATGTCTTTTTATGAACCATCTTTGGCTGGTGTCCATTCAGCACCAACACTGTCCCACAGAACACACACATCACATCCTGCTGCCTCTCTCTGAACACAAAGCCCTCCTCTGCCCAAGCCTGGTACTTTGCACAGCTGACTGGGGCTGGAAATGTCTGAAGGCGCTTGCTAGCAAACAAGTTGTCGTAACCTCCAAACTGTGTTCGGAATGGCTGTATGAAAATAATGAAGGCAGCTTGCTCGAGGACAGATGTTGTTGGTGGACGGGATGCTAACCCACTCTGTGGACTCCCGGACCTGGAGGCAGGGGCACTTCCTTGCTGTGGAGGATGCCGAGTACCCGACCCTGACTCGGGGAAGAGCGCACGTCGCACCGTGTTTGCTGCTTCAGAACGGTCTGGGTTTGGTGGCTGTTCTGGGGTTCTGCCTCCAGCCTCCAGTGAATCTGATTCACCGGTTTGGACCTGGAGTTGTTGCTGAACGCGGTCAGGCAGGTATTTGACATAGGGATTCCCCTGAAGCTGAGATGCCAAGGCAGCATCTATGATCTGATGCTGCTCCGACTGAGAATCACCATCATCGACTGGATTCAGTGCCGGGCATTTAGGACTGACCACTCTGTGCACAGCAGCTGGTGATTCATTCTTCCAGTCGCCGTATTTCACCCCACATGATGTACACACCACTTCGTCGTTCACACACTCATCAGAACGTTCCCAGTAAGCTTCGGCAGCTTTGGAAGCAAAGTTTGTGATGCCAGAACAGGCATCACTCGGCATCGGCCATCGTGCAAAGGTCGACAGTCTCTTTAGAGACTCAGGAATCATTTTGCTCGATGAGCCGGGTAATAGTCTACAAAAAGAACGCGGTCACTATTTCACAGCTAACGTCGGCGTTGATCAAAATAGTTGACACTTCAGACAATGTTTTTGTTCATGATCAGCCATCTTTGATACTACTTACTAGCGCCTAACTCTAAAATTAGCCATCGCGCGGTAAGGGAAGCAACTCCGAAATCTGGTACCAAGATATTTGTACAGCAAAAGTACATTCCCCTCTTTGAGGCTATCTGTGTGTGTGTGTGTGTGTGTGTGTGTGTGTGTGTGTGTGTGTGTGTGTGTGTGTGTGAGAGAGAGAGAGAGAGAGAGAGAGAGAGAGAGAGAGAGAGAGAGAGAGAGAGAGAGAGAGAGAGAGAGAGAGAGAGAGAGAGAGCTGGACGAAGAAAAGTGAGAGGCCGGTAATTGTACAACCCTCACTTTGATATAGCATCAAGTCTCTGCCTAGTCTGACACGAGTGAGACTGGCCTTGTAAGACCGATTTTTGTGAGTCTGACGTTAGTGACGTTGGTGAAACTGTTCCCGGTGAGATTGACGTTGATGAGACTGACGCTGGTGTGACTGGTGATGACGCGTTGGTGAGACTGACGCTGTAGTCTTGCGATGGTGAACTTTACGTTGGTCAAGGCTGACGTTGGTGAGACTGACGCAACTGCATTGGTGACGTTGATGAGACTGACATTGGTGGTAATGGTGAGTCTGACACTGGTGACGTTGGTGAGATTTACGTTGGCTGGGAATGGAAATCTAGAGTGATGTTGGTGAGAATGACCCTAGTGAGACTCAGTGACGTGGGCTATATTAACGGTGGCGACATTGGTGAAACTGACGTTCATGTGACGTTAGTGAGACTGATGTTGGTGACATTGGTGAGAGTGACATTCAGCTGACATTTTGGAGACTGATGTTGACGAGACTGATAGCCTACGTTGGTTAGCTTGACTTTGCCGCGTGAAACTGGCGTTAGTGACGTTGGTAAGACTGAATTGGTGAGACTGACGTTAGTGACGTTCGTGACTGAGACTAATGTTGGTAATGTTAGTGGGATTGACTGTGATGAGACTGATGTTGGTGACTGAGACTGATTATGGCGACGATGGTGAGACTGATGTTGGTGACGTTGCTGAAACTGACTTTGGTGGGACTGATGGTGATGACGTTGGTGAGACTGATGTTGGCGACATTGGTGAGACTGATTGTTGGTGATGTTCCTGAAACTGACTTTGGTGGGACTGATGGTGACTTCGTTGGTGAGACTGATGTTGGCGACGTTAGTGAACCTGACTTAGTTGGTGAGACTGATGTTGGTGGCGTTGGTGAGACTGATGTTGGTGATTATCGCTTCAGTGACTGCGAGGTGTGTACACCGAAGTAGTGTTAACGGCGGCGTCTGTCGTTGATATAATGAACCCAGCAGGACCTCCGAGCTGACCGTGACGAGCCTTCTGCTGAAGGACACAGCCAAGCCACTGCACATCCACCTGTACACAGCGTAGCCCGCCCTGTACACAGCGTAACCCGCCCTGTACCCACCCCCCCCCCCCCCCGCCGCCCCAACGCGCGCGCGCGCGCGCGCGCGCACACACACACACACACACACACACACACACACACACACACACACACACATTCTGTTTGTTATATCTGATGTGTGTTTTACGTTTCATTGCCTCTACTGAAATGTTTGCTGAAGGCTTTATTTATGTTACAATTATCTGAGATGATTGAATGTTTATGTGACTGATGAGCCAGACGGAGCACTGGTGTAAAGCATCAGACACGAGGAAACGTATTTGCATTTTATTTAAGATCTTTTTAGTTAGGAAAAATGATAAAACATCAACGGAAAACTGTTTCAACGACCCGATACTCCCGTTCCTCGTCCCAGCAAGTCCCTCGTCAGTTGGGTGGAAACGAAACGAACGAGTGAAAACACCGCATACTCTTTCACTTCGTGGTACTGACCACACTTCGGGCAGGCTAAACACACGCCTAGGCTGAATCAGAATCAGAATCAGATGGAAACTTTATAGCCCTCATACAATTAAAAGGAATTTCCTGCAGAACACAATTTTTAATAAATGAATACAACAGGAGAACGCGACCCACTCAGTTATGGACGGCATGTACTAGCTTTACAAGGAAAATATTAAAGGGATTAACTCTTCGGAAATGTGTGTGTGTGTGTGTGTGTGTGTGTGTGTGTGTGTGTGTGTGTGTGTGTGTTGTGTGTGTTGGTTTGTGTGTGTGTGTGTGTGTGTGTGTTGGTTGGTGTGTGTGTGCTGTGTGTGTGTGTGTGTGTGTGTGTGTGTGTGTGTGTGTGTGTGTGTGTGTGTTGTTACTGGTGCTGTTGTTGTTTTTGTACAGCGCTAGGAGGACGCGGCATTACTTATGTCGAAGTGAGCTTTACAAGTGTCATCTATTATCATAATTCTTATGTGCATAATTATGGGACTGAGTGAGACACGCCCACAAAGGCCGGGACTGCACGCGCCACATGGTGACGAAGTCAGCGCAGCCTGTATTCACACTAGCAGGTGTCGCACGGGGATTCCGTGCATACTCTGACTGACTGACATCGTCTTATCTGCATAACAATAACCTCACCGCACGGGACAGACACGCCGATTCTAGGTTATATTTTAATTTTGTGACCGAGTTACCCCTAACCCCAGGAAAGCTGTTGAGGAGAAATGTGCCCCCTTCCCCCTCCCCCCACCTTCCCCCCTCCCCGGGCTGAATACGCACTGCACGTTGTTGCAGCGGCGTTCTTGCCCTCAGCTTGTTGAGCGTCACGTGGCCAGTGTAATACCTTCAGCTCAGTTTCCTCTCTCCTCAAAACAAGACAGAAAAACCCGGCCACATGGGGCCACGGGAGACAACGCCACTTTCCCTTCTCTTGAAACACCCTCACCTGCCTTGCCACACACACACACACACACACACACACAGAGAGAGAGAGAGAGAGAGAGAGAGAGAGAGAGAGAGAGAGAGAGAGAGAGAGTGTATGTGTGTGTGACCCTGATGCTTGCCATCCTTTTCACTGTCAGTGTTCAGTCAGATTATGTAGTGTGTGTGTGTGTGTGTGTGTGTGTCAGTGTGTGTGTGTGTGCCGAAGGCCGTGTGATGGGAGTGTCAGGCAGATAGGCTTTCATGCTGATACACCTGGCGGTGCAGAGGGGTGGTGGCGGTGTCATGCCGGCTGACACACCTGGACGAGTGGAGTGGAAAGTTGTTCCTTTAGTGTGGCCAAGGATTTGCATACATAGGTAGGTCCACGGCATGGCCGCCTGTGGTGATCCCCGTGTCAAGGGCCCGCGCTGTGCTAACCGCCCCGTCGTTTTGTGCTCGGTCCCAGGCGGTGTGCGCGAGCCCAGGTAAAACTGTCGGCACTCAAAATCGCTCCGCTGCCGATCAATAGCCGCCTAGCCCGCCGCCCCAACCTCGGCCCCACCGAACGGCTCTGCCGGGACCGGCGCTGTTGGCTGTGTGTGTGTGCCGGTGTTGTTGTGGCAGTCGTGCGCTGGTGTAGTTGTTGAGTGTGGGAAGTAGCAAGTCGGCCGACTTCACACCGGACACTGGGTGGGCGGCGGGAGAGACAACAACAAACATGGCGGCACGCACCAACAGACGGCACGTGGATTACAGGACCATCAAAACAGAGCTGGTGGGGTCCGGGGCTTACTACGCTGACCCCGATTTCCCTCCCGAGGCACGCTCGCTCTACTTCAACGGCCGTATTCCTGCCTCGCTGGGGCCCGTCGTCTGGAAGCGACCCAAGGTAAGAGCGATAGTGTTGCTGTCGTTGTCGTTTCAGTGAAATGACGACGGCGATGTAACAGTCCTTTGGAAGCGACTCGGGCTCACGGTATTGACGACAGAGCTGTTATCAATTTAGTCGTTGCTGCCGTCTTGTGACAACACGTGTTACTGCTGCTGATGTGGTGGTGGTCGTTTAGGAGCCACCCAAGATATAATGATCGAGTGATCGTGCATGTGCTGCTGTGGCCATGAATACGGGTGCGATTATCCGGATAATCAGTTAATAACACAGACGATGAAATCCCATCTGCACGACCAGTGTGTGAACAGTGACGAGCAACCCCAATCCACCCTGCACCCACGCACTGCAGTCACCCACTCCACACCCACACTGCAGTCACCCACTCCACACCCGCACTAGACACCCACTCCACCACCAACACTGCAGTCACCCGCTCCACACCCACACTGAATTCACCGACTCCACACTCACAATGCAGACACCCACACCCACACTGCAGTCACCCACTCCACAGCCACACTGCAGTCACCCACTCCACACCCACACTGCAGTCACCCACTCCACAGCCACACTGCAGTACTAACCCACTCCACACCCACACTGCAGTCACTAACCCACTCCACACCCACACTGCAGTCACTAACCCACTCCACACCCACACTGCAGTCACTAACCCACTCCACACCCACACTGCAGTCACTAACCCACTCCACACCCACACTGCAGTCACTAACCACTCCACACCCACACTGCAGTCACTAACCCACTCCACACCCACACTGCAGTCACCCATTCCACACCCACACTGCAGTCACTAACCCACTCCACACCCACACTGCAGTCACTAACCCACTCCACACCCACACTGCAGTCACCCACCAACACCCACATTGCAGTCACTAACCCACTCCACACCCACACTGCAGTCACCCACCCACACCCACACACTACAGACACCAACTTCACACCCACACACTGCAGTCACCCACTTTACACCCACACACTACAGACACCCACAGTCACAGACAACACTCACCCCATGCAAACACACACACTACCACTGACACCACTACCGCCACCTCCACCCCCACCACCACCCAGATACATTAAAAAAACCCACCTATGCACAAAAAACACCAACACTCCCCCCCCCCCAACCCCCACCCCACACACACCGCAAGGCAGCGGGTGGAGAGAGAGAGAGAGAGAGAGAGAGAGAGAGAGAGAGAGAGAAGAGAGAGAGAGAGAGAGATCTTCGGGGACACATTCTGCGTTCAACATGCCTTATCTCAACAACAGTCTGTGTCAACAAACCAAACACAGCTCTGAGAGAACACAGGAACGTGTAGACACCCACCTGAGGTCCGTTGTGTAGTGTAGCACTCTGTTTTTGTCACCTCCTCCGCCCCACCCCCCTCCCGCTCCCAGACAAAAACAAGAGGAACAGTAGAATTCAGTTTTCCCACTGTTCCAGCGTGTGGTCTTCTGGGAGGAAATTTGATTAATACGTGTGTGTGTGTGTGTGTGTGTGTGTGTGTGTGTGTGTGTGTGTGTGTGTGTGTGTGTGTTTCTCTTTGAAGTAACAGTAAAGATGTGCACGAGGAAGACTTGCATAGTGAAGTTGTGCATGAGGAAGACGAAATACTGTGTTACATTACATACAAAACCCAGCACATTGTTCCAGATACACTCACGATGCTGTGTCACAGAATAATGCCAAACGCCCGCCCCTGTCACGGGTGAGTGGCGCCGATACTTTCGCTCCGACTG
>OY757541.1:613335-624028 GCA_963584105.1 Alviniconcha strummeri
AGGCGGCTGGCGATGTGATGTCTGTGGACGTTGTGCAGACGTCGGTGTCAGTCATGGCCTTGCTGCGTATTGACGAGCTGACCAAGACCTTACCGACCGCCTAACGTCATCATTATAAATTAGCATATCACTACTACACCTTACCGAGCGCCTAACGTCATCATTATAAATTAGCATATCACTACTACACCTTACCGAGCGCCTAATGTCATCATTATAAATTAGCATATCACTACTACACCTTACCGAGCGCCTAACGTCATCATTATAAATTAGCATATCATTACTACACCTTACCGAGCGCCTAACGTCATCATTATAAATTAGCATATCACTACTACACCACCATATCAAAACCGTAATCGTAACAAATGAAAGCTAGAATGGAATCTTAGAATACGTCTTTAATTTTTTTTACCAAATCATGACAAGCCCCAAAAGACATAATTTCTGGGTATGGATGAATGAGACTGAAGCTGTGAACGACTCAATGGACGACGTTCATTCAAACAAAATGTATAATCATGTACAAAGTCTGATTCCTTCTTTCGGTGTGCACGTGCAGAGCAAGCAGAACTGGAACGTGACTGTGTACCATGACGAGTGGATCAGGGGGGTGACTGCAGGGGGCTGTGGCAACCCCCCCGACCAACGTGAGTGCTGCCTCCGTCCTCTGTCTGACTCATCCCTCCGTCCTCTGTCTGATCCCTCCGTCCTCTGTCTGATCCCTCCATCCTGTGTCTTTTCCCTCCATCCTGTGTCTGATCCCTCCATCCTGTGTCTGCCTGATCCCTCCATCCTGTGTCTCCATCCTGTGTATCCTGTCCATTGCATTTCCTGTGTATCCTGTTCATTGTGTTTCCTGAGTCTCCATCCTGTGTGTGCTGTCCAGTGCTAATAATGATGATGATGATGATGATTATGATGATGATGGGTACTGAGCGCGCCTAGCCCCTAATGGCCCGAGACGTGTACAAATTCGTTTAAACATATATAATTATACTTACAACAATTATTCGATTTAATGCATATACATAGACAGAGATACAGACAGACAGACAGACAGACAAGCAACCAGGCAGACAGACAGACAGACCACATCAGCGACTTAGCAACCAACCCGTCGCCCGGCCGATGAGTGCCACATTGTCGTCAGGCAATGTCTTTACGGATTTCCTGTGGTGGCCACTTTGTTCCTGTGTACGTCTTTCCCTTTGCGCGCCTTGCACGGTTCGTCAGTAGTTGCTGTGCTGGTGCCAACGGCCCGCTAGGCGTGGTGTTGGTGCCGACACTGTTCACTGGGCGGCTGCTGGCGTGCAGGTCTCTACTGGCGGAACCCGCAGTTCCACATCGAGCTGGAGAAGCCGGACACCGTCAACAGCCAGAGCGGCGACTGCACCCTCATCGTCTCGCTCATGGAGAAGGAAGCCAACAACAAGTCCAACGTCGCCATCGGCTTCGATGTCTACAAGGCGAGTGTTTGTAGCTGTCTGCCCGATGTGTACAAAGTAGGACAAGTGTTCACAGCATTCAGCCCGATGTCTTAAAGCTAGACCAAATATTTTGGTGCTATAGTCGATGTGTACAAAGTAGGACAGGTGTTTGTAGCACTGTGACGCGCGACATGTACAGGCGGGACACGTTTTTGTAGCCTTTGTAACGTCTAGCCGATGTATTCAAGGTGAACAGGTATTTATAGCATTTTTGTAGATGTGAACAATGTGTGTGTGTGTGTGTGTGTGTGTGTGTGTGTGTGTGTGTGTGTGTGTGTGTGTGTGTGTGTGTGTGTGTGTGTGTGTGAATGTGATGAATGCATGCCTCGGCAGCCCTTTGTAAGCGCTCCGGGTTCTTACAAGATTCAAGTCTAGTCAAGTACTTTTTTTATTCTTTTTTTTTTTAATTCCACTCAGAGACGGTGCTAGCCTGTCACTGTGACTGTTACCTAACCGTGTGGGACGGTGTGCGTGGTACCTGACCAGCCCCGTGTATGACGGTGTGCAGCTAAAGAGCCGTTATGACTGTGTTCTGACTGTTACCTGACCAGCCCAGTGTATGACGGTGTGCAGCTAAAGAGCCGTTATGACTGTGTTCTGACTGTTACCTGACCAGCCCAGTGTATGACGGTGTGCAGCTAAAGAGCCGTTATGACTGTGTTCTGACTGTTACCTGACCAGCCCAGTGTATGACTGTGTGCAGCTAAAGAGCCGTTATGACTGTGTTCTGACTGTTACCTGACCAGCCCAGTGTATGACGGTGTGCAGCTAAAGAGCCGTTATGACTGTGTTCTGACTGTTACCTGACCAGCCCAGTGTATGACGGTGTGCAGCTAAAGAGCCGTTATGACTGTGTTCTGACTGTTACCTGACCAGCCCAGTGTATGACTGTGTGCAGCTAAAGAGCCGTTATGACTGTGTTCTGACTGTTACCTGACCAGCCCAGTGTATGACCGTGTTCATGTTACCTGACCGTTGCAGCTAAAGAGCCGGGACCTCCGGCCCCTCAACGAGCAGCGCGCCCCGAAAAACGCGCTGCTTCTGGCGCGCCGCTCGGGCAAGTACGTGTACTACCGCGAGGTAACCCGCCGTTTCGAGCTGCCGCCCGGTGGCTACGTCATCATCCCCTCCACCTTCCAGCCGCACGAGGAGGCCCGCTTCATGCTGAGGATCTTCACCGAGAAGTTCGCCGACAGCAGGTAGGGACACTCAGCCAGGCCCGTCATGTCATGTGTTCAGGGACAGGGGCCGTCATGTCACGATCAGGGACAGGGGCTGTCATGTCATGATCAGGGACAGGGGCCCGTCACGTCATGTTCAGAGACAAGGGCCCGTCACGTCACGTTCATGGCCCGTCATGTCATGTTCATGAGCCGTCATGTCATGTTCAGGGACAAGGGCTCGGCACGTCATGTTCAGGGACAGGGGCCGTCATGTCATGGTCAGGGACAGGGGCCGTCATGTGTTCAGGGACACGGGCCCGTCATGTCATGTTCAGGGACACGGGCCCGTCATGTCATGTTCAGGGACACGGGCCCGTCATGTCATGTTCAGGGACACGGGCCCGTCATGTCGAAGGAGAGTCATCCATCATGTCATGAAGGAGAATGATCCGGACTCGAGACATCGGAAGACTGTTAAGCTTGTTCGCTGCACGGCCCAAAGGTTTTTGCCCCCCCCCCCGCCCCCTCATCCCCTTCAGCCTTTACTTTAGCCGTGGAGACTGGGCCTCTCCGTCCAGCTGACAGCCGTGGAGACTGGGCCTCTCCGTCCAGCTGACAGCCGTGGAGACTGGGCCTCTCCGTCCACTGACAGCCGTGGAGACTGGGCCTCTCCGTCCACTGACAGCCGTGGAGACTGGGCCTCTCCGTCCAGCTGACAGCCGTGGAGACTGGGCCTCTCCGTCCACTGACAGCCGTGGAGACTGGGCCTCTCCGTCCAGCTGTCAGACGTGGTTGCGTGCCTTTCCCAGCATGGCGATGTCCACAGCAGTCACCGTGTTGCTTGTCTGTTGCAGGGTGATGGAGGAGGAAGAGGGAGACGACACACCAGTGAGTATCATTCAGTCATGCATAGAAAGCTCTGAAATACGTGCTATACCTGTTTTATGTCGTCCAATGCTCTTTTAGCATAATTCTAATTCCACTTGCCTTTTTAGCTTTGGCCATGTATTGTCAGTCACATATATGGCCATGCATTGTCAGTCACATATATGGCCATGCATTGTCAGTCACATATATGGCCATGTATTGTCAGTCACATATATGGCCATGCATTGTCAGTCACATATATGGCCATGTATTGTCAGTCACATATATGGCCATGCATTGTCAGTCACATATATGGCCATGCATTGTCAGTCACATATATGGCCATGTATTGTCAGTCACATATATGGCCATGCATTGTCAGTCACATATATGGCCATGCATTGTCAGTCACATATATGGCCATGCATTGTCAGTCACATATATGGCCATGTATTGTCAGTCACATATATGGCTATGCATTGTCAGTCACATATATGGCCATGCATTGTCAGTCACATATATGGCCATGTATTGTCAGTCACATATATGGCTATGCATTGTCAGTCACATATAATTCTGGAGCTGGCTCCTTCTACCCCCCCCCCCCCCACCTCCCTATTTTCAAATCAGTGTGCGGCAAAGTCCATGGACCCCCCTCATTTAAGTCAGTGTTCAGCTAGGTCGCCGACCCCCCCCCCCCCATCACCCCCCCCTCCCCACCGCCCTCCACCTCCCTGTCTAAGTCAGTGTACAGCCAAGTCTATTGCCCCCATACCTCCCTGTCTAAGTCAGTGTACAGCCAGGTCTATTGTCCCCATACCTCCCTGTCTAAGTCAGTGTACAGCCAGGTCTATTGCCCCCATACCTCCCTGTCTAAGTCAGTGTACAGCCAAGTCTATTGCCCCCATACCTCCCTGTTTAAGTCAGTGTACAGCCAGGTCTATTGCCCCCATACCTCCCTGTTTAAGTCAGTGTACAGCCAGGTTCATTGCCCCCATACCTCCCTGTTTGTCAGTGTACAGCCAGGTCTATTGTCCCCATACCTCCCTGTTTGTCAGTGTACAGCCAGGTCTATTGTCCCCATACCTCCCTGTTTGTCAGTGTACAGCCAGGTCTATTGTCCCCATACCTCCCTGTTTAAGTCAGTGTACAGCCAGGTTCATTGCCCCCATACCTCCCTGTTTAAGTCAGCGTACAGCCAGGTTCATTGCCCCCATACCTCCCTGTTTAAGTCAGTGTACAGCCAGGTCTATTGTCCCCATACCTCCCTATTTAAGTCAGCGTACAGCCAGGTTCATTGCCCCCATACCTCCCTGTCTAAGTCAGTGTACAGCCAAATCTATTGTCCCCATACCTCCCTGTCTAAGTCAGTGTACAGCCAAATCTATTGTCCCCATACCTCCCAGTTTAAGTCAGTGTACAGCCAAATCTATTGTCCCCATACCTCCCTGTTTAAGTCAGTGTACAGCCAGGTCTATTATCCCCATACCTCCCTGTTTAAGTCAGTGTACAGCAAGGTCTATTGTCCCCATACCTCCCTGTTTAAGTCAGCGTACAGCCAGGTCTATTGTCCCCATACCTCCCTGTTTAAGTCAGTGTACAGCAAGGTCTATTGTCCCCATACTTCCCAGTTTAAGTCAGTGTACAGCAAGGTCTATTGTCCCCATACCTCCCTGTTTAAGTCAGCGTACAGCCAGGTCTATTGTCCCCATACCTCCCTGTCTAAGTCAGTGTACAGCCAAATCTATTGTCCCCATACCTCCCTGTCTAAGTCAGTGTACAGCCAAATCTATTGTCCCCATACCTCCCAGTTTAAGTCAGTGTACAGCCAAATCTATTGTCCCCATACCTCCCTGTTTAAGTCAGTGTACAGCCAGGTCTATTATCCCCATACCTCCCTGTTTAAGTCAGTGTACAGCAAGGTCTATTGTCCCCATACCTCCCTGTTTAAGTCAGCGTACAGCCAGGTCTATTGTCCCCATACCTCCCTGTTTAAGTCAGTGTACAGCAAGGTCTATTGTCCCCATACTTCCCAGTTTAAGTCAGTGTACAGCAAGGTCTATTGTCCCCATACCTCCCTGTTTAAGTCAGCGTACAGCCAGGTCTATTGTCCCCATACCTCCCTGTTTAAGTCAGTGTACAGCAAGGTCTATTGTCCCCATACCTCCCTGTCTAAGTCAGCGTACAGCAAGGTCTATTGTCCCCATACCTCCCAGTTTAAGTCAGTGTACAGCAAGGTCTATTGTCCCCATACCTCCCTGTTTAAGTCAGCGTACAGCCAGGTCTATTGCCCCCATACCTCCCTGTTTAAGTCAGCGTACAGCCAGGTCTATTGTCCCCATACCTCCCTGTTTAAGTCAGTGTACAGCAAGGTCTATTGTCCCCATACCTCCCTGTTTAAGTCAGCGTACAGCCCAGTCCATGGTTTGCAGCATGTTTTCATTGTTCAGCACTCGGCGCTCGTGCCTAGGGGAAGCAATCAGGTATGTGACACTGCTACCACCTGAGGATTTCCTCGTGTACGATTGCTTCCCCTGTAATTGATGCCGCAATCAGTTACCGGCAACGGTGAAAAACACATGATTAGCATGTGACAAATTAATATGGTGACCAGAAGTGTATCAGATAATTGTGCACGAGTGTGTGAATTTGGAGGTCGGGTGTACTGACTATTGGACATTTTGAAAGGCAAGACATGGAAGGACTGATAAAAAATAAAAAATAAAAATCCGAAGTGAGCTGGAAAGGACCCGATAACGATGTGTTAAAAGTTTAAAAAGTGAAATCTCACCTGTCTTTAACACTGTGTCTGTGCATTTATTCCGACTGACACTTGAAGTATTGATAAAAATGAGAAAGTCTCAGCAGTGATCAACTTACCTGTGCTTGTTGGATGGCAAGCGAATGCAGTTGAATTTGTTGTCAAACTTTTGCTTTTAACCCCAGGGAAATGACGACGGGGTAAGTGAAGATTTGCGCAGCGCATGAATAACGGCTTGACTGTTAGGGCAGACAGGCTGTGCGGTGGCAGCGAACACTAGTCATGCACGTGTAGACTCCGGCTTTCTGACCGCAGAGGCCTCTCCACTGGCGTAAGGTATGGGAGGAACTAGTGGGAAGGTGCAAGAGAACGTTATGCATGGACACGACCGATGGCATGCTTGTTACTGATGTCGCAACACTCGCGTCACGGCAGCTGCAGGCACAGTCCGAGCTGCCCTGCCGTTACAGACGTCAGCAGCATGAGTCTGTGCAGCATCGCTAGCTCTTTGATCACCCTCATCCTCGTCTCAGTCACACGTTGAACATGCAGGAAGCTGCCCGAAAGGCTGTGGATTTGGCGTTAGAGTGGAGAGAGTAACCGTTCCCCGGTCTGTTCTACAAACTGGAGTAACGGTCTGTCATCAAGTCACGCCACAGCGCACTGTCCCTAAACGATACCACCCATCGGGACCTCCCTCTGGAAGTGACGATACCACCCATCGGGACGTCTCTCCGGAAGTGACGATACCACCCATCGGGACCTCCCTCCGGAAGTGACGATCCCACCCATCGGGACCGCCCTCCGGAAGTGACGATGCCACCCATCAGGACCTCCCTCCAGAAGTGACGATACCACCCATCGGGACCTCCCTCCGGAAGTGACGATCCTACCCATCGGGACCACTCTGCGGAAGTGACGATACCACCCATCGGGACCTCCCTCCGGAAGTGACGATACCACCGATCGGGACCTCCCTCCGGAAGTGACGATGCCACCCATCAGGACGTCTCTCCGGAAGTGACGATACCACCCACTGGGACCTCCCTCCGGAAGTGACGATACCACCCATAGGGACCTCCCTCCGGAAGTGACGATACCACCCATCAGGACGTCTCTCCGGAAGTGACGATACCACCCATCGGGACCTCCCTCCGGAAGTGACGATACCACCCATCGGGACCTCCCTCCGGAAGTGACGATACCACCCATCAGGACGTCTCTCCGGAAGTGACGATACCACCCATCGGGACCTCCCTCCGGAAGTGACGATACCACCCATCGGGACCTCCCTCCGGAAGTGACGATACCACCCATCGGGACCTCCCTCCGGAAGTGACGATACCACCCATCGGGACCTCCCTCCGGAAGTGACGACACCACCCATCGGGACCTGAAGTGTCCATCTCTAGCATTCACGGGTGTTGTCTGCTTGTACACTGGATCCGTTTTCAGAGGGGCTGTGGCATTAGGTGACGGGGGAAAATGACCCGTTTGGTGAAATGCATATATAGGTCCATGGTGAAATGGACAGGGAAATGTACCTGTAATCCAGGCAGGAGCATGAATCCCTCGCCCCCCCCCCCCCCCCCCCCCCCCCCCCCCCCGCCGCCCCCCCCCCCCTCCCCCACACTGTGTACAGTGCATTAGCTGTACCATGATATCTCGTTCCTTTCCCTGTCTAACCTACCGTGTACAGTACAGTGCATGAGCTGTACCACCATATCTCGTTCCTTTCCCTGTCTAACCTACCGTGTACAGTGCATTAGCTGTACCATCATATCTCGTTCCTTTCCCCGTCTAACCTACCGTGTACAGTGCATTAGCTGTACCATCATATCTCGTTCCTTTCCGAGTACTTACCGACACTAGTCAACAAGCGGATATAGCGGTACTTACCGACACTAGTCAACAAGCGGATATAGCGGTACTTACCGACACTAGTCAACAAGCGGATATAGCGGTACTTACCGACACTAGTCAACAAGCGGGTATAGCGGTACTTACCGACGCTAGCCAACATGTGGATATAGCGGTACTTACCGACACTAGTCAACAAGCGGATATAGAAGCACATCGCGCCTTGAGGATTTCAGTTTTGATGGACTGCTTCCTCCTCATTGCTAGCAGCTGCAGGCACCCGACTGACTTTTGTGGCTGATGCTGCTTCGGTCTTCACCCAACTCCCTGCATCTGCTTTATACGCGAGCTTGTGTAGTCTTGCAAGCAGCCGCGTGCAAAACTAATCCACAAACAGCTACAGATCCTGTGTCAGCAAAGAAGTGCCAATAGATAGACTAAAATCGTTAACATTCTAAAACCTGGCTAATAGATAGACTAAAATCATTAACATTCTAAAACCTGGCTAATAGATAGACTAAAATCACTAACATTCTAAAACCTGGCTGCCTGTACAGTTAGTGTTCGTGTGTGTTTTTGTAGATATGGAGTGGTCCATTGTGCAGTCGATGCTTGTCACACTGTAACACATAACAGGCACGGCAGTGTAGCGGCTGGGACTTGGTGTTGACTTGTTCTCAGTTTGCTGATGTCAGTGTTGACTTGTTCTCTGTTTACCTGATGTCGGTGTTGACTTGTTCTCTGTTTGCTGATGTCGGTGTTGACTACTTGTTCTCTGTTTGCTGATATCAGTGTTGACTTGTTCTTTGCTGATGTCAGTGTTGACTTGTTCTCTGTTTGCTGAAGTCGGCGGTAACATATTCTGTGTTTCATGATGTCAGTGTTGATTTGTTCTGTTTACTGATGTCAGTGTTGATTTGTTCTCTGTTTGCAGATGTCGGTTTTGACTTGCTCTCTGTTTGCTAATGTCGGTGTTGACTTGTTCTCTGTTTGCTGATGTCGGTGCTGACTTGTTCTCTGTTTGCTGATATCCGTGTTGATTTATTCTCTGTTTGCTGATGTCGGTGTTCACTTGTTCTCTATGATGTCGGTGTTGACTTGTTCTCTGTTTCTTGATAGTGTTGACTACTTGTTCTCTGTTTGATGTCAGTGTTGATATGTTCTCTGTTTGCTGATGTCAGTGCTGATTTGTTCTGTTTGCTGATGTCAGTGTTGATTTGTTCTGTTTGCTGATGTCAGTGTTGACATGTTCTCTGTTTGCTGATGTCAGATTTGATAGGTTTTCTGTTTGCTGATGTCAGTGTTGACATGTTCTCTGTTTGCTGATGTCAGAGTCGATAGGTTCTCTGTTTGCTGATGTCAAAGTTGACATGTTTTCCACACGATTGTACTATACGTGCACGTTGTGTCGCCATCGGTGGAAATGTACAACTATATACATGCACACTTATAAAAACGAAACGTGACTAAGGTAATTGTGCGAGTGTGTGTGTGTGTGTGTGTGTGTGTGTGTGTGTGTGTGTGTGTGTGTGTGTGTGTGTGTGTGCGTGCGCGTGTGTTACTGTTAGTGTGTGTGTGTGTGAGTGGGTATGCGTGCGTGCGTGCGTGCGTGCGTGCGTGCGTGCGTGCGTGCGTGCGTGCGTGCGTGCGTGCGTGCGTGCGTGCGTGCGTGCGTGCGTGCGTGCGTGCGTGCGTGCGTGCGTGTGTGTGTGTGTGTGTGTGATTTTCAGTTCGTGTACTTGTGTGCCTGTGAGTGGATGTGTGGACATTTCAAGTCGTTGGTGTTGTTTATCTCACAGCGAGAAAATCGGTTAAGAAATAAATATGCACACTTAAGATACCCTGAATGGTAGAGAGAGAGAGAGAGAGAGAGAGAGAGAGAGAGAGAGAGAGAGAGAGAGAGAGAGACAGAGACAGACAGAGACAGACAGACAGACAGACAGAGACGACAGACAGACAGACAGACAGAGATTTAATCGTTTCCTCCCCGCCTTTGTGTTGTTGCTCTGTGTGGAGATGACAAGTCAGGAAGTGTGCGTGACGTGCTGTGGTTTTTGTGTCTGTCTCCACGCTGCAGCCAGTGCTGTCGCCCAAAGACTCCGTGTCCGACATCTTCCAGCGGAACTGCGGCAGCGACAGTCGTCTGGATGCTTCAGAGCTGCAGCTATTCCTGGGGGCCGTCTCGCTGGAAGGTGCGTCCTTTGCCGTCACCCTTCGGGGCGTGGCGATGTGTCCCGCACGTTACCCTGGGCCCTGTGGGGCGTGGCAGTGTGTCCCAGATGTAGACATATACCACGAGTGGCATGGCAGTGTGTCCCACACGTTACCCCGAGGCCCTTTGGGGCGTGACGATGTGCATTTGCCAAATAGAAATGTCCTCGTTTGTCAAACGTCACGCAGTTTGGTTTGTGCATTTGTCAAACGGAAATTTCCTCGTTTGTGGGACCAGTAGGCTCCCCCCCCCTTTTTCCCCCGTTACTGATAATGGTAATAATGGCAAATACTATAATCTGTTTGTCTCTTTCTAATCCAGAATTTCTGTGCCAGAG